>OX457051.1:2851128-3451128 GCA_949752735.1 Lumbricus terrestris | reverse complement strand
TTTAACTGCCAACGATTGCCGAAGGAACTGCTTGTAAGAGTGACTTTGCAGTTTGCTTCCTATAAAACGCCCGACGTTCTCTGTTTGGATGCTCTCTGGTTCGCTGGTTTCATGGGATCGGTTGCTGTTACGTTGGACCGACAACTCGTCTGATGCTGTCGTCTTTCCGTACAACCGTTGAAATGCAGCAGATTGTCTGAAGCGTGCGTGACGACGAAGGGATACGCTGACTCTGTAAGACGTGCCTCGTTCTGTGTTCGCATCGTGATTCGTAGTAGTTTAGACCAGAGCCCGGAAGCAAGTGGGAGAGACTGCTTTCGTAATTGCACGGAATTCTTGCTGCGGAAACTACAGATTCTGCAGAGGAACTATACGAACGTGTGTGGAGGTTTTATTCTTCTAAAGAACAGGAATTCTGGAGTCTGCAAGGAGCGTTGCGTTGTGGAGATCGAAAGGATTGTTTACGTATCAATACAGCAGCCGCATCAGCTGAGTATTATAATAATAGGGATATAGTCAGGGGAAAACCCAGCCCTTAAATTTTCCTTTGTCACCGCAGTGTTTCTTAGGCTGCGACGGGTGCGTGTGTGTTGAGTGGATGCAAGGCAGTGTGGATGAAAGGAAAACGAAACTATAGAGTTAATATATGATTATTTTAAACTTGTCAGATTACTTGCTATTTTGATTCTAGCTTACTTTTGGTTGTTTTAACAAAAATAGCGGAAGCTATATTTCAAACCGCAATATGTCTCATTCATCATTACATAACTTAGATACTGCCATTGAAGAAGAAGAAGAAGGGTTGTTTGGACTAGGAGAAAGTCGAGGTTCTTCGCCGCTGAATAGGCCTAGACCAACCATGGAAGAATTTATGTTCCAAATAAGTACGACTCTATCCAGTATGGATAGCAGACAACAAAGTATGGATAGCAGACAAAAACATATGGACAGCAGACAAAGAAGTATGGAGACTAAACAGAGAGATACCAATGAACGTGTGAGTGATATGATGGAACGAGTGAATGACGTGATGAATGAACAGATTGAATTGCGTATGATGATGATGTCTAGTGAGCATGAAGAGTTGCATGGGGAGCGTTTGAGAACACATACGACTGTTACTTCCACTGAAGACTTGTTAGAAGGAGGAAGAGTGCATTGGACAGATGGACAGGGAAACCAGGAAGGGCTTGTCCGGGATTTGAGAATGAGGGAGAGAAAAACGAACCCTAGTCGTGAATTAAATACGATTACAGAATGTATTTCTGTCGCGCCGATAAACACTCTGGAACCTTGGTTGAATGAAGGAAGAATGGAAGGAAAACGGACGAGTCAGCAGGGTAGCAGATTTAGCGCTAGACTTCAAGGGAAGCCTAGGCCTAATTATTCTGACTTGAACCGACTCGGTTTCCTTCGCTCCCAGACTGATTTTCCTCCTGTGGTCATGGATATGACTGGAGAAGAGGATAGGGAGTTTATGAGAGAGATGGCCCCGTTAACGCCTTCTGGATTGGTGTGAAAACACGAAGCAGTAGCGACCTCCTTGGCCGATGCCAGAACTGCAACCGTGTCCAATGGGGGCAACCCTCTTTGCAGCGTCGTCAGTGGAGTTCGGGAATGGAGGAGGAGAGGAGGAATGAGATAACGACAGGGGGATATCCAGCTGTCGATAGGCCCAGGGAAGTCAGTATTGGGCGAGGGACCCTCCTTAGTAGTGCCAGACCCGACGACGGCGACGTTGTTCGAGAGGGCGGACACGACATATTTAGTATGAACTATAGTCATTACGATATTACGATTTGCAAGGTTTCACTGGAATAGTGACATTTAAGCATTGAACGGTTTTATATATGTAGGTATTTACATCTTAGTCATAGTTAGTGATTATGATGGAGTATAAGAGTTTTATGGTTCTAAAGAAGTTGTTAAAGTTTAAGACTTAGCAACATATATATTTTTTCTTCATTGGTATTTTAGTATGAGGACACCAAACGCTTTAGTTTGCTTCTTGGTGCTGATCAGCATATCACTGAATGTGGCTCAGAGCAAGACTTCGAGCATCAGAAGATACAATTATGGCGTGTCTTTCCAGGACAGAGGAACCATCCTTCCCAATTCAGGAGTGTGGAGGCACACCTTTCATTATGTGCTTCCAACGTTATCAAATCAAAAACCACTTCAATACTGGTGCGAATTTAACAACTTTCAACGTTTTTGTGCGGAAAACCCTGGATTGGTACAAATAATGCTGAACTTCACACTCGCAACTAAGAAACAAGTACAGAGTGACTTAAGAAAAGTATACGATATGATACCAAATTCACCATTGCCAGCCAATTTTACCAAATCGAAAAGATCTTTGTTACCATTTATTGGGCAACTCAGTAGCTCACTTTTTGGGACTGCTACTGAGGAAGACGTGAAGCTTGTTGCTTCCCATGACCAGGCCATTTCAAAATCTCAGAGTTATTGGAAGGTTTCCAAAAACACACTCAGTTGATGTCTTCTTTTGTGTCCATAACGCGCGATAGAATGACTAATATTGAAACAGCAGTCACGCAACAATTAGATTCCGTAATGGCAGAGATGACAGCAGATAGGCAGTGGATTAGAAGACATGGTTCGGACCTTAATTTTCTAATTTATTCGGCACTGTCCAAACTTTATGAAGCAATACCATTGAAGAACCAATTGCAGAATTTGTATGGTGGTATTGAAAAACTGGTAGCTGGAATTTTGCCGTCCACTTTTATTTCACCAGTAGCAATCAAGAAAACAATTGCGGAGATAGAGTCAGCTGTAAGAGAAACGCTTCCTAACATGAAAGTTTTGTATCAGCATCCAAGTTACTATTACCGGCAGAATGATGTTGTCTATATCCGCAATAACACGGATCTATACATAACACTGAAGTTTCCCATGGCACAACAAAATCAAATAATACTGGATGTCTACAATGTTGTTCTTTTTCCTGTCCATTTCCACAATGGTTCGGACTTTTCCACGATTTTGAACTCAAAAACCAAGACCTTCTTTATTTCTCAAGATTTTGACTATTATGCAGAATCCCAAGATCAATTTTCATCAAGAGATCTGGTACCTAAGGACAACTTGTTAATCGCCAGTCCTCAGTCTTGTTTGGTAGCCATTTTCAGGGACGACAGTGTTAACATCAAACAATACTGTGATTTCAAAGTTAATAGTGCTTTCACAGATGACGATGAAAGAACGAAGTTTGAGGAACAATTAGGAAGAATAACAAGCTTTCTCAGCGGTCCAGCGAAAACAAAACGAAAGATTAAAAAACCACGCGTTATCAAACAAACGTTTCCGTCTGCGGACAATCAACCGCTTCCATCTGGCAGTAAGCAAAATAATTCCATCCAACATTCCGTGTGTTGGGTCGGCCAGCCTATCAATTCCACCTAGTCGCCAGTCAGAATATTACAGTTCGAACATTTTGGAAGAAAAGTTCGTGCCTCATATACGGACACAGATCGCACAATACGAAAGACTTGATAAAGACTTGGAGTTGAGTTTTCTAGACGATAATAATATTAGTAATTTAAAGGGAACTGATCTAGCATCTATTAAACTGATTCATAAACAACTCGTAGACAGAGACGAAACAGCATTGAATCTGCTTCTCATCATCGCCTACCACCGGGGAATGTGTTGCTTATCTTATAGGGTTTAGGCAGAGTGACTGAAGAGAAGGAATCAACAGGATTATACGTGTGTATAAGGGACTTCTACGGTAAAGACTGAGCGCGATTTCACGAAATAACTTTTAAGACGTGACCAGCACTCGAGGGAACAGAGTCAGCTTGGAAGAACGCATGAAAGAGGATTGGAATTCGGCCCGTATCCCGGAATAACAGGATAGGGATTCGAGAACGTTATCCGAGGAATCGGGAGCGTTGCAGATAGCGATTGGAGTCGACGAGAAACGCGAACTCTTTCAGATTAGTTTTGTTAGAGATTCGTTTTGTTAGAGATACGTAGCGGAGTTTTAGGCCGTATCGGAACTGTATGGGACGCTTCGAACAAGGATATGTTACGGAAAGAAAGGAATCCGCGATCATTAGAAGGACATGAGGACGGTATTAGGTGTACCATTTCTTAGGTTTCGAGACATGTCATGCTTCATTTCGCATCTGATTGCTACACAGTGCATAAAATAGGTATTAGTCAAACCGCTTAATCAATCTTACGAGAACGGTAGTAAAGGAATGACAGTGGAGGTTGATGAATCACATCTCTTCCAGTGGAAGTATGTGGCAGCAAGAAATAGAAAAGACAAACGGTTTTTGGGATGCTCCTGTGTAGCTATTGCACATCAACAAAATTGTTTAGGCTTCAGATAAAAAATGTACCGCAATTATGGATCTCCTGCTGTGGCTTAATAATACGCAAAGTGTCATTCTAACGAACTTTGAGCAAATCTATAATGGCTGTGAGAAATATGGGTTTCGAGACCCGTGTGCCACAAACGTCGCTTTGTTACCTAATTGACAGTGATATCTATACAAACAACATAGAAATCACGTGGCGATGGTGCAAAGAGATGTGCACAGCTGTGGTGACGAAAAATCCATTGATCAGTATGTCGTAGAAAGTGGCAAGTACGGAGACACCATGGACCAATTGCGACTGAATGACCTATTTCTATCATTTTGGTTACCAAATACAGTAGTTTGGAGAAGTCTGGAACCACCTCCGAATGTTGACATTTAAAAAACCTTCCGACCTTTAAATGTAATTTTTCATCATACCACTACTTTTTTTGTGTTTTTCATTATTCGCTTTGAAGTCAGAATGGCCCGAGGGTGGAGATGTGCTTTGGACAAGCGCTCAACGTCTAATCGAAAAGGACTGCAAAAGTGTATTCATATGGAAACCATCGTTCAACAAAAAGCTATCGCTTAAATTCACCAGCTGCTACCAGACGACCGAACTGCCACCTTGATAAAGAAGACTGCATTCAGCTAACGGGCAAAAAAACTTCGGTTAGAACGATTTACCGTGCAGATTAAAGATATGTCCACTATGCGAATTAGAGCCAAAATTCTTACTCAAGAATTTCGAGGGGCCAATGAAATGAAGGATAAACTCGATTGTAGGCACACAATTTGGATGGCTTTCAAGTCAGAATGGCCTGAGGGTGGAGATGTGCTTTGGACAAGCGCTCAACGTCTAATCGAAGAAGACCGTAAAAGTGTTTTCGCATGGAAACCATCGTTCAACAAAAAGCTATCGCTTAAATTCATCAACTGGCTACCAGATGAACCAAACTGCCATACTCTCATACATACATGTACAACGCCAGAAGACGTTTGACGCATCATAAACGGCTGAAGTATAGTTCGAATGTAGGGGTTTCTCCATCGGACAAGCACCAGAAAGTCATGATGGTCCGTCGCGTAGTTGAAGCGCCGCCTCTGCTCGAAACTGGAAACGCCGAGGTGGACTTTGAAATCAGCGCACACCTACTTCCGTTGGACGCACCGGAATGGAACACGCTGGTAGACGAGCTACAACCGCTCCTCCCTGCCTTCACCTCAGCCGCTGACTGGGGTGAAGCATCAGCAGTTGCAATGGAGTTGACCAAGCCACCGGATTTGCCTGTACTTTCAGATGACCCGGCCTTCGACCCGCCTCCCCTGCCGCGCTGGGACGAAGGGGAGAGGGAGCTGCAGGGACTGGTGGACGCTCTTCTTCCTCTGGTCCCCAATTTTATGTTGGGAGTTTGACAATTTGTGCTCCAAATTGAACAGAAAGACGATTCAAAGAAAGCATCGACGGAAGTCTACTGTCCGTTGAGCGACGGCAGGTGACAGCGTATACCATGTGTATTGGTATGCGTGTTTTTATTAATGGCTATGCGTCTGTTAACATGCACTACGCTCGCGCTACCAACTCATACGCGGAGCTGCCGGAAACTGCAGCAGTCGTCGGCTATTTCGAGGAACTGTGCCAAGATTTCGAGGAACGTACGGCGTCTGCGTCGGTGGACTGTGCGGTGGAGGAGGAGCGGCCAACGACGTCAGCGTCCGCCCCCTGCCGACGGAGCCGACGCCTTGCTGGAAAATCTGTCGACGACAACGAGTAGACACAAGACTGGGCAAAACAGACCAAGAGGCCTGTCTGTAGTCCTTTCAGCGCACCTTGTCCAAGTCAGGAACAGTTCACGACAGACGTAGACCGGACCATATCGATGCAGAGGAACAATGGTGAGCCTACTCTGGAACAGAAAAGAACAGTCGCGAGTATGAACAATGGGTTTGTCCCACTGGATCGCTTTGTAGAACGTGTGCGGGAGCGATATACAACGTTTCCGACGTCTCTGGCTCGAGAACTATATCACTCGGACGCCCTCCTGCTTCACGTCCTGTGGCCCTGGCGTGCCGTATCCCGATCCTTCCGCCCGAGCCAGACTGCGAAGAACTGTGGCCAGAGATCGACCTAACGGATCCCATGTGGAACGAGGACGCTGTTTCCACGGTGTCTTCAGCAGTGGAAAGTGACGATCCGGCTGATCCGGATTACGTTCCGTCGCCAGGTTCCGCTTCGGACTCCAACTCTGAACTTCCAGCCGGACAACGTAGTCCGCAGTTCATCGAGATTTCCGACGACGAGGGTGAGAATTGAACTCTGAGACTTTTCTGAAATAGACATTGGACATTCTAGCACGCTTGAGTTTAGCGTCGTGTAATAATTGTACGTTTGATATGCGTGGCCCGTTGGTCAGTTTACCGTTAACGTCGTTTAATTATATGTTCGATATGTGTGGCTCGTTGGCCAGTTTATAGTGTCGAAGCTTGAAACGTATTCTAATATGACTCGTGCCTTTCGTTTTGGTTTAGCCCGTTGGCTGTGTTATATGTTAGATTAAGCGTCTTTTTGTAGTGGCCGTGTTCTATGAGTAGGTACGCTATGGACTCTGAACATTATAGAGACGATGGTTATTTTCTTTTGTTTTGCGTTCGCTTGACTGTTCGACTTGCAGGTGGATACTTGGCAGAGTTGTTGCCATTGGCCCATGGATTTCGTTTTTTAGAATCCGACGAAATAGAAAATTTGACTTGCAATCCAAATTGGGTTATTATTTTGTTTCACGTTGACTAAAAAATTCGATAACTGCCGAATCCAACTCTACCAAGCAAGATCACAGTGCGTTAGTTCTTCATCCTGGTAATGCTGAGATTGTTCAAGATATGGCCACATCGATCATTCATTTTACCAATGTCAGTAGGGATATTCTTTACAGATCCTAATCTGGTACCACACAAAAAGTGATAATTTAGGAAAAAGGCATAAACAGCAAATTGCCTAAGTTTTAAATGACCAGTGCAGCAACAATGGAATTTGTGGATTCAAGATCATCGAAGAATGCAGTCAAACATATAGTAAAATGCAAAAATATGAAGAAAAAGGAGACCAGTGAAGATGACCTTTGAATCTTACTCAAGCTCATCACTTCAAAGAACAGTGGAGCAGAGTCAATAGATCAAAGTTCATTGAGCAGGACACAAACTAATAACGTCAAAACCGCAACATATTTAAAAACTAGCGTTAATAATCCTACAGAAAAAAGTACTGGATTTTCTTAGGGAGCACCATGGTCGGTTAGGTTTTGGTAACAGGGTAGGATGCTTAAAACAAAGAGGCAAGGAGGATTGAACGTGGGTAAACGTCAGCACCGAAAAGATGTGCAGAAGAAGAAGAAGATGGGCCATCAACATCAAGTGGGAAAAAGTATAGTAATTAGAAATTTTTAACAAATTCGTTGGAAACTGAAAACACTAGGAATATTTAATTAGACCGCAAGCACCGCAAAGCATTACAAACGTTGTTTTGACGAGCAACCAATTGCAGTTATTTGACTGTACACCACCTGAAATTTATGCAGTTATGAAGGATCCAGTGCAATGGCTTCAGTGACTCGCTGAACATAGGCTGATACGGAACACTTTTAATTTATCAAAATCCTGCAAAGGATTGTGCCATCCTCTATTTACCTATGGCTCGCTGAACATAGGCTGATCCGGAACATTTTTAATTTATCAAAATCCTGCATGGGTGTGTGCCATTCTTTATTTACCTATGGCTCGCTGAACATAGGCTGATACGGAACACTTTTAATTTATCGAAATCCTGCATGGGATTGTGCCATCCTTTATTTACCTATGGCTCGCTGAACATAGGCTGATACGGAACACTTTTAATTTATCAAAATCCTGCATGGGTTTGTGCCATTCTTTATTTACCTATGGCTCGCTGAATATAGGCTGATACGGAACACTTTTAATTTATCGAAATCCTGCAGGGGATTCTGCCATCCTTTATTTACCTATGGCTCGCTGAACATAGGCTGATACGTAACACTTTTAATTTATCAAAATCCTGCATGGGTTTGTGCCATTCTTTATTTACCTATGGCTCGCTGAACATAGGCTGATACGGAACACTTTTAATTTATCAAAATCCTGCAAGGGATTGTGCCTTCCTTTATTTACCTATGGTAATTATAATACTGCTATTAGTAATAATTTTAAATCATTATTGTTGATATTCTTGCATCAGCAGTTACAAAGCTACAATTAGGTGTGCTTGTTATGCACTCCATGATAACATTTTCCATGTAAATTAATTTGTGTTTGTCTTATTTTGGATTACAAATATCATCACCAATGACTTGAGTTTGAAAAAATGCATAAGGTCGATATTTGGGGGGAAATTCAAAAAGCATCCATGCTGTGAATTGAAGTTGGTGGCGATGAAATTGTTGAATCTGTGAAAATTTATGAGTTGCAGTGTGTGTGTGTACATATGTAGCGCCCTCTGGAGAAGAACGTCGTCTTTGACGTCGGTGAGAAGAGCAAAGTCCACCCGCGGCATCTGTGCGAGAAGTGCAAGCAACTGGGTTTCTACTGTTGACGCATCAACTGAAGATTGAATTGAAACGTTGACAACGAACTTCGCTCGGAATGTGATGTCAATGGAATGTCAACGGATGTGTGGAAACTACAAATGCGAATGCATAATGTCTCAAAGCGAAGATGAGCAAAGTATTCAAAGCGAGGACGAAAACGTTCTAAAGTATAGCACTATGAAACTTAAAGCGGAGAACGAAAACCTGCATGCGTATAGTGCTTTGGCATATCCCCTCAATAAGCAACACGGCAAGACTGTCATTTTATAGCTTGAACGCACATGTAGTGAAATTTTGTCAATTTCTTGAGAAAGTGCGAAGAACGTTTCCGCACTTTCCCGCTGACGTGGCTCTAGCGGCTTACCGAGTCGGACGCACAACCACTGCACGTCCTTGCGGGGTCGCGTCCCCGTACTCCTTCCCTTCTTCTCGAACGGGACGTTGACGATAGATGGCTCGTTAACGATTTGATCTACGAACCGATGGACCACCGCATGAATGAACTGGATGAAAAATTGATCGTAGACCGAAGGGGGAGACGTCGCCTTCCTCACATAATGATGATCCTAACGTTCCGGATTATGTAATGTCCGGATCGGAGGACTCCTCTCTGCCGCTGGATCAACGCAGCCCGGAGGTGATCTCCACGTCATCGTCGGCTGCATATGATGATGATGAAATGTATCATGCATACAATGAAATAAGTCAGAGTAGTTGGACTTCAATGCATATGAACATAGATAATGCAGAATGGAGTGAGGATATGTATGATTAACATCTTTTTATTTCCTTCTTTGCAAATAACTTCTGGACTTTCCCCTAACTGTGTCGTTCTGCTTGGGGAGTCAATACGGAGGTACTATAAAGAGGAGGAAATGGACAGACGTAGGAAACACACATAATAGATAGGGATACATACTTGAGTATAGAGGGATACAGTAAATATATATACAGTGTCAATCATGGCGACGCGCACGCACACATCGACTCATTCTATTGGCTCCACCTCTCGGGAAGACAAGTCAGTGAACCAATAGCGAACAGCTCTAGAACAGGATTGGATGTCAACTGTGCGCTATACAAGTGGCTAGGGTATATAATCCAATGTAACGGTGAATTCCGGGCGGTTAGCCTGGGTATTGGAGGGATAATAGTTTGATAGCTAGTGGTAAGGGAAACTGTCTGCAGCAGACAAGAGTTGAGGGTTCATCTAGAGTTGCAACTTCGTTCTCACTCTGAGCTGTATTTAATAATAACATAACTTAGGTAGTCTGTTACAGGGCTTAGGGGTAAGCACGGTGTGGATTAAGTTAAGGAAATAAATAGTAATAATTAATACTTATGTGGCGAGTTTGGACTAGTGAGTTGCAACTGATACTCTTGCTGGTTTGAATTGGTCTGACGTCAATAAAAAAATAATACTTTTATATGAAATCTAATCTTGTGTCGTCTTTACTAGCTAGGTTATCATTGTGAGTTAGCAAGTAAGATCTTCCCCGTACCTCCTCAAACACAGGGATCTCTGGCCCTAAGTGTCGGAAGGATACTTAAACCATATGATAAAATGGTGGAGAAGCCGGTTTTTAAAAAGGATTTAATAGGATTTGAACGAGTGGACTATAGGGGTTTCAGTAACTTAAGATCTGGTCACTTAGTCCATTGGTTCAAGCTTTACCTTATAGCACCAGTCAGTAGGTTACTCAGTAGGCCTACAGTAGTTCAAGATTAGACTAAATAGGGCAACAATACGGCGTTAGGCATCTCAGCAAAAGCGCCAGCACGAGTTGCGTAGCGATAAAAATAATCAAACTAATAATATAGGGTTGTTTTAGCAAGTGACCGGATTCGCGGCTGTTAAGTTCTTCCGAAGACCAGCGTTGTTCGTCTCTAGAATTGACCAGAAGGCGGTAGCTGTACGCTACGGCAGAGAAAAGACTGATACTCAGGAAAAGGATTCGACATTCGACGTGACGTTAATCCTCATCGACGGAGGAGATTTCGCTAATCATCCGTTCTACAACGAACTTCACGGCCAACTCAAGGAAGCAGCTCGTGATTCAACGCCCGTCAACGTCGATCGATAATTCTGCTCGCCGGAACGCCAACGCATCAACAAAGCCCATTGTTCATCGCCAACGTTGAACCAAAGCAGCAGGCCAGTAATGAAGTAAACACTAAAACAAACGAGTATATAGGGGCATATATACATGAATGAGGCGTCTTGGTTGACTGACTAAATATATATCCAAATATATCTATTTCTTTTGCTGTGGCATATTTAGCGCATTTGGTCTCTGGTCTGCGGAGGCATAATGGCCGAGTGATACATAGAAATACCTAGAGACAAAGCGATAGGTTTGATCCTGTGGAGGACGGCAGTTAGGTCTCCTCAGCAGAATGGTGGGCCTATAGATCTCTGGATCGCGGAACGGCGTTTGTTTGCAGTTAGTGGTGTTACAGTAGGCTACACGCTTTAGTGACGTAGGACGTCAGGCTGATTGTCGCATAATAGGCTTTTCTAGAGACGATTAAGGGTCGTTAGGCTTTAGACATAGGCCTAATTAGCATAGTACTGGTATTGGCAGAGACGCAGAACGAGAGACGATATATATTAGCTAGAGTTGACGCGTAGGACATCTAGGCTATGCAGTACCGAAAGCTAGGCCTACACGTATTCGGTATGGCGAAATAGCTAGGCTTAAGCCAGCGAGTTGTGTGGTCGCTACAAAACGAGATCAGAACTGGTTTAGGCTATAGCTCTTAGGAGAGGTACAAAGGCGAATAGGCCACCTCGTAGTCACGGCTTGCCTGGCTTTAGCACCAGCCTAGTGTGTTCGTTACGAAGTATATAATTATATTGTTTATTATAGCTCATCTGAAGAGCGCCAATTTAGGCGTGGGCCTAAATATAGTCTCGAGTGGTCTTTTACGCTTGGTAGAACGCTGCCGTTGGCAGTAGACTTGGTCTGGCGTAAAGTATAGTTATCTTGGTGCTGATCAGCTTATCACTGACTGTGTCTCAGAGCAAGACTTCGAGCATCAGAAGATACAATTATGGCGTGTCTTTCCAGGACAGAGGAACCATCCTTCCCAATTCAGGAGTGTGGAGGCACACCTTTCACTATGTGCTTCCAACATTATCAAATCAAAAACCACTCCAATACTGGTGCGAATTTAACAACTTTCAACGTATTTGTGCGGAAAACCCTGGATTGGTACAAATAATGCTGAACTTCACACTCGCAACTAAGAAACAAGTACAGAGTGACTTAAGAAAAGTGTACGACATGATACCAAATTCACCATTGCCAGCCAATTTTACCAAATCGAAAAGATCTTTGTTACCATTTATTGGGCAGCTCAGTAGCTCACTTTTTGGGACTGCTACTGAGGAAGACGTGAAGCTTGTTGCTTCCCATGTCCAGGCCATTTCAAAATCTCAGTCAGACTTATTGGAAGGTTTCCAAAAACAAACTCAGTTGATGTCTTCTTTTGTGTCCTTAACGCGCGATAGAATGACTAATATTGAAACAGCAGTCACTCAACAATTAGATTCCGTAATGGCAGAGATGACAGCGGATAAGCAGTGGATTAGAAGACATGGTTCAGACCTTAATTTTCTAATTTATTCTGCACTGTCCAAACTTTATGAAGCAATACCATTGAAGAACCAATTGCAGAATTTGTATGGTGGTATTGAAAAACTGGTAGCAGGAATTTTGTCGTCCACTTTTATTTCACCAGCAGCAATCAAGAAAACAATTGCGGAGATAGAGTCAGCTGTAAGAGAAACGCTTCCTAACATGAAAGTTTTGTATCAACATCCAAGCTACTATTACAGGCAGAATGATTTTGTCTATATCCGCAATAACTCGGATTTGTACATAACACTGAAGTTTCCCATGACACAACAAAATCAAATAATACTGGATGTCTACAATGTTGTTCTTTTTCCTGTCCATTTCCATAATGGTTCGGACTTTTCTACGATTTTGAACTCAAAAACCAAGACCTTCTTTATTTCGCAAGATTTTGATTACTACGCAGAATCCCAAGATCAGTTCTCATAAAGAGATTTGGTACCTAAGGACAACTTGTTAATCGCCAGTCCTCAGTCTTGCTTGGTAGCCATTTTCAGGGACGACAGTGTAAACATCAAACAATACTGTGATTTCAAAGTTATGAATTCTGACAATTTTGTTTCGGATCTCTTTATACTTATTCGCAGCAAACAGCCAGCTCAACTTCTTTGTGCTAACTCCAATAACTTTTTGCAGAATACTTCATATTTCATCTACAACGTACCTTGTGCTTGTGCAGTACGAACCACACTTTCCTATTTACCTTCAAGAATAACTCAATGTGACTTCGATCATCGTGCACAGAGTGAAACATACCCTCAGTTTCCTTTGAATTTGGCTTTGTTACAACATTTTTTCAGCAATGACACACTAGGCATGATCAAGGGAGATTTTCTTACAAATCAGTCACTAGTAGTGCAACTACCTGAAATGAAATTTTTAAACCATTCTTTCGATCACAGATTGGCAATCGACCACTCCATATCCTACCGCTTAGATAAAGTGGTGAACGCCACTAAAACGGAGGAACAAATATTTCGATCAATGGTCGATCCTCTTTTGGCAGGTGACATTACAATACCCTCAGATTTTTTCTCAGCACCAGGTTACGTGACCCTAACCAATGCTGTATTGTGAAGAACCTAATTTTCTTCACTGTTTAACGACACTCCTGCTAGTTTTCGTACAGTTACATATAACTGTGTGTGTGTAAGCGTGTGTGACTGTGTGTGTAGGTCTGTGTGATTGTTGATGTGGAGTTAGGATATGGGGGGAGGGTAAGAGCTGGGGATCTATATGGAATTTTTGCAAGCAACAATGACAGTGCATTTCAACTACAGCGCTTGTTGAAGAAACTGCAAGTAATAGTGACTGTGCACTTTAACTACGAACGACGGCTGAGGAAAATGCGTGTAAGGGTGACTTGCAGTTTAATTCCTATAAAAAGCCTGGGCAACTTCAGTCATTGCTCAGCCGGTGAAGACGCTTCAACAGACGAGGACGATCGGGTCAACGAACTGACGCCAGATGTACGGAGTAAAGGATATTCGAAGCTAGTGCAGAAAGGAAACGCAGACTACGTAAGACGTGACTGGTTCTGTAGAGCATCGGAAGTTATGGAAGTTAGGCTGAGTCCGGAAGCTAAGGAAAGGCTTTCGTAATTGCACGGAATTCATGCTGCGGAAACTACAGACTCTGCAGAGGGATAATACGAGTGTGTGTGGAAGTTTCATTATTCTAAGGACCGGAATGTTGGATTCTGCCAGGAACATGTGCGTGGAAATTTGAGAGTGTTTACGAGTCGACTTGGGCAACGGATCAGCTGAGTACTTTATAAATAACTAGTTTAATCAGGGGAAAACCCTACATCATAAAATTCCAATAATTAGTACTGCTGCGTTTCTTGGGCTACAGTGTGTGTGTGGATTGTGTGAATGACAGTATTATAATTAGATTGAAAGCGAAAGTGTATTCAGGATAATAATATTGCATAGGCCTATCCTAAACTTTAAAGAGATACTGTTAATTCTAAACTACTGCCATTTGATTGCCTTTTATTTGTTTCTAACAAGAAAAATAGCGAAAGCTATATTAAATCGTACTATGTCTCTTTCATCTTTGAATAGGATAGACACTGCTGTTTTTGAAGAAGGAGGAGAAGGGCTTAGAAGAGGCGACAGTCGAAGCTCATCGCCCTTACTTAGGCCTAGGTCTAGCATGGAAGAAATTATGTTACAAATGAGTGTGACTCTAGCTAATATGGACCAAAGACAGAGAGAAACTAATGAACGTGTGTATGAACGAATGAATGAGATTGCTGCAAGTGTGCATGACGTGATGAGTGAACAGAATGACATACAAGAACGATTGATGATGGTGATGTCTGGTGATCATGAAGTTATGAATGTGGGTGGCATAAATACACGACTGACTGCCATTTCGACTGAAGACGTTAGAGAAAGAGAGAGAGTGAGATGGATGGATAGAGGGAGAGACCAAGAAGGAGCTTACAAGGAGCTGAGGATAGGAGAGGAAGAAACGAACCCTGGTCATGATATGAACATGATTACAGAAAGACCTTCTGTCGCGCCAACTCAGGCACCTACGTCGGACGGAAGAGAAAGAGGGGAGAATTTGTTGGGACAGCCGGTGGGTAGATTTAGTGCTAGGCTCCAGGGGAAGCCTAGGCCTAACTATTCGGATTTGAACCGGTTGGGTTTCCTTCACGGTCGGGTGGATTTCCCTCATTCACTCATGGGGACAGCCCTAGCCGAGGGAAGGGAACAGAGAGAGAATATGGGAGAAAGGGCCCCGTTACAGCCTACTGGAGTGACGTCAATAGGAGCAGTAGCGCCCTCCTTTGCCACTGCCAGGCCAGCACCCGTGTCCAGTGGGGGCAAACCCCTTTGTAGCGTCGTCAACGAGATAAATCAGGAGACAGAGGAGGATGAAGTGAGAGTAAGCAAAGAAGCAGCCAGGGTAAATTTTGGGGGCGCTAGGCCTAAAGAGGTCAGTAGGAAGCGAGAGGCTTTCTTGAGTAGTGCCAGACCAGGCGACGACCTACTACAGGGGGACGGACACGACAATGGCGACGAGGATGGGATTCGAGTTATGAAAGAAGGAAAGAACGTTACAATGGTGACGAAGAAACGGAAAGAATTTATGTGGATAGGATAGGTCGGAATGCGAACGATGAGATGACGGAAAGGTCTTTTGTTGGAAGACGAGGACAAAGACTAGACGTTGACAATGAATATAGGGATAGAATGTTGAGAAGACAAGACACAAATTCTAGACTAAGATTTGATGATCATGAATGTGATTTTGATGTTGTTGATGACTATGATGATGTTGAGAGTGGCATAAGAAACGAACGGCGGAACCAAAATTTTGAAAATTATTTGGGGGGTCCGAACGTTGTTGTTGGAGCATTGCCAAACGTATGCAATGGAAATCTGCTGGATTATTTACCTGCAACTCAAGTGCGTATGTATCCAGGACGATCGACGAGTCATGACACATTTATGTCACGATCACATTTACCTGTGACGTCAGTGTTGTCAAACTGCTCGAACTCTGCGGGTGTGACGATGTTGCAATCGAGTGACTTTGGATTACGAGGTCCGAGTGTAGTCAACAGATGGCCGAGACTGAACCATGTTGCAGCTCAACAGTATCAGCCGAACGCGAAATCATTCGTCTGTGCTCCAAAAGTGTCTGTGGCTACGCAAACGATGGGAGAGGAATTAAAGAACTCTGCACAGCTGGCTTCTGCTGCAGTATCTTCGAACGTTGGTGGAATGAACAGAAACAGTAGTCATATCAAACTCGGATATTTTAATGGAAGAACGCCGCTACCTATCTTCTTGCGAAGGTTTGCGATGTGTCGAAGGCAGAACAACTGGTCAGAGACGGATAGTCTTAATCATCTCTGCTGTGCGTTGGTGGACGAAGCGGCGTTGATTTTTCCAGAGGAGGAGATGGATGGAGTGACCACAACTGCCGAGGTCATAAATAAACTTCGGATTCGTTATGGCTCGGAAGACCAGCATACGATGTATCAAGTTCAGTTAAGCTCAAGACGGCAAAAAGCAAATGAGGATTTGGGTCAATTGGCTGCAGACATTAATCGCCTTATGTCGTTAGCTTATCCAGGAAAGACGTCAGTTCATAGTGAGATGGTGGCAGTAAAAAGCTATCTTGACGCCTTGTCTGACCGACATCTTGCTTTGAAAGTAATGGAACGAGAACCGAAGGATCTTCAGAGTGCTGTGAAAAAGTTCTCTGCGTTTACACAGTTACAAACAAGCTGAACTGGGAAACGATGGGAGTTATAAAGCAACTGGTCGAGTGAGGTCAGTTATGAAAGGTGAGGATGAAGAAGAGGTGAAATCAGAACGTGTTACGGCCCGTCAAAATAAAAACGAGCGCAACACGAACGAAAACAGAAACAGACCGCGGAATGACGTAGGCATGGGGTATCATCCGGAATATAAATACTCCGCGCCGCGTCAAAGCCAACAAGCATGGACGCCGAGACAGCAGAGTTACAATCGCAATCAAGAGTATAAACCGGATGGACGACGTTGTTGGGGATGTGGGGGGTTCCACCTCTTAAGAAATTGCATCTACCGAACGCAGGGTGAGTTTAATAGAGGCAATAACGATAGGCCTAATTATATGACGAATTCGCAAGGAAATCACATGCGAACGCCCCCAGCGAACAACGTGAGATTCATTCAGAATTCTGCAAGTGCTTACCTGAAAGCGAAAGTGAATGGAAAAGTTTATTGGGCTCTATTGGACACAGGTGCCTCGCACCTGAAAAATTGGTAAGGCGATGTGACATAGAACCGTCTCAACAAACATTGTTGGCTGCAAACAATACTGTTGTAGTCGGACAAACAAAACTGAAAATGATGTTGAATGGCAGGAAATTCTTGGTGAATGCATTGGTGACGCCACAACTGTCTGAAGTGATTTTAGGGTACCAGTGGATGCGCGAAGAGAATGTAGTGTGGAATTTGAAGGAGAAGTGGGTGAATGTGAGAGGTCACAAAGAAACACTGCACTTCAGGAAACAATCTCCTAGATGTCGTCGTGTAGCAGTCGAATGTGACGTGATCGTTCCTACATTCAGTGAATTAAAGAAAGAGGAAGCCAGTGACGCGACACCTGCAAAGTGTGCAGTGGTACAGAGCGCTGCAGCGACAGAGAAAGAAGCTGAATCTGTTCTGAAGCCTCTGTGGAAAAACGTGAGTGAAAAGGTATCGGGTGCTGATCAGCAAAAGCGGAAATTGACTGTGTTTTTGTCGTTGATGACGACAATGGTGGTGGTAATGATGATGATATTGTTCATGTCAAGACGACCATGTGTAGTCAATGCAATTCATGGTACAACAGCGCCGCCAGGCGAGGATGTGGAAACGAGTGATGATGAGGACCGTACAGCAGCGCCGCCTGGAGAAGATGACGAAACGAGTGCCGACGGAGTTGACGCAACCGCGCCACCTTGCGAAGTTATCGGGACGAGTGATGGTTGGAGTAGCGTGATTATTGCGGACGAACAGAGCAAAGACAAAGATTTGCAGTGGATCATTGCAAAGAAACTGGAATCAACAGAAGCGCCTAATCCGAAGAAGTACGAAGTAGGTCAGCTGGTATGGTTTTACCTGCCACGCCGCCTAACTGGAATTCAGCGGAAATGGTCTCTTCTAAATCAAGGACCATATCGCATTGAGAAGCAATTGGGTCCCGTATTGTATCTTATACGCAAGACACCAAGAAGCCAGGCAAGGATAGAGTATGTTGATAAACTGAAGCCATACTTTGGGAGCGCTGAAAATGAACAAAGTAGGTCAGTTGAGACAATGGAGGAGGAAGAGGTCGTTCAGCAAGGCAGTGGAATGAATCGACCGAAAAGAAATATTAAGCTGCCACAGCGATACTTGTAGTCTGCATAAAAAAAATGGACTATAGAGACTATGCTGTAGTGTGTATATATAGTAGAGCTTAGTTGTGTAGTGGTTGAAAAAGAGTTAATTGTTGTAGAATAGGAGACGGAGAATGAGAAAGATTAACAGAAAATGATTACGGATTAAGGCCTTGGATGTAAATTGGGCAATTAGTTCACCATACGTCGGCCAGCCGCCGATGTTTGCGAGGATAGCCTGGAGGCGGGTGTGAAAGATGATATGTGGAATATGCAGATCAACCGCCGGCGAATGAAGAAGACCGACGTTGGAAGGAGATGACAATGACAAATGATTTCACCCTAATATGGCATATTAAACTGCAACAGTTATTTGGGCCCAGTTTTTGGAAAATAGGCTACTAGGTGAAGCGGGGTTGGTGGGAAGAAGTCCCGCCTACAGCGAACAAAGAAACGATGGTATTTTAAGTTGGATTAGCGTCCTTTTTTTGACACTTCTAAAAAAGATTTCAGTAAGAGAGACGGCAAGAGTAAATTAAATTGGAAGCAGAGGAAAATAAAGGAGTTCTGTTGGAAGAAATGTCTACGTGTAACACGGAAACGGGCGAGAAAGGAAGCCAAGTTATGTTAGGGCCGGATATGGACGAGTATTTAGACCATCTGGACGAACATGGTTTCGGCATGACTCCAGATGATGAGACCGTAAGGCGACCTTCGTTATCGCCTATCTCAGACGCAGAAGAGCGGGAGACGTCCGCCGGAGAAACGGATGTTGAGACGACGCCGACTATAAGCCGACCGATAGCAGGCATAGCCATACCTACCTGGAAAATGCATTCTACCGGGGTGCTTTTTCGCCTGTTTGACGAAATGCTGCGGAAAGGAACTGTTAATTTGACGCTGTTCGACGTATATCAGCTGCGTGCAACGATGCCACCGCTGAACCTGGACGTTGACCCATTACCGGCTATGTTGGTCACCGTACAAACACTAGCTAGCGTACCTGGAGTACGTAGCGTCTTCCGGGTTTGGAGCAGTCGTGAGAATACGGTAGTGTTGGAGAGCTACTTGCAGCCTGCTGGACAATCAGGAAGTTCAGGTGTAAGGAGCGAGAATTGGGTGTGTGAATTTGGCCTGTGGAGCTTGGCCGTGCAAATCATTCTGCGATTTATTAACCAAGGCACACCAATCTGCGAGTTGGGCTTTCTGGGGGAGCTGGGGGACATCTACAGGGACGCCGGAATGCATTCGTGGGCTGTGGACGTGATTGTTCACGCACTGTATTTCGTAAAGAGAGCGAGTTGGGTTTGGGGGTTGTTTCCGGAGCGGCATAACCACATCTGAAAGGAAAGAAACCAAACGACAACCCATTCTTCAGATAGATTCGGCGTATAGCTTGGTTAAGGGTGCATAACTGTTAGCTCTGAGTGAAGCCATGTAATTGGACAGTTCACGTTTGTTCATACATTTTCTTTTATGATAGTTCAATCGAACTGACAGTAATTTTATCGGAGAATTGATTATTACGTGCTAGAGTTAGTTGATTATAATGTGTTTAGGACACACAGATATTGTAACTGTTTTTTTTCACTGTGTTCCAAAAATTTCTGAGTGGCGGCGTGTGTGAAGAACCTAATTTTCTTCACTGTTTAACGACACTCCTGCTAGTTTTCGTACAGTTACATATAACTGTGTGTGTGTAAGCGTGTGTGACTGTGTGTGTAGGTCTGTGTGATTGTTGATGTGGAGTTAGGATATGGGGGGAGGGTAAGAGCTGGGGATCTATATGGAATTTTTGCAAGCAACAATGACAGTGCATTTCAACTACAGCGCTTGTTGAAGAAACTGCAAGTAATAGTGACTGTGCACTTTAACTACGAACGACGGCTGAGGAAAATGCGTGTAAGGGTGACTTGCAGTTTAATTCCTATAAAAAGCCTGGGCAACTTCAGTCATTGCTCAGCCGGTGAAGACGCTTCAACAGACGAGGACGATCGGGTCAACGAACTGACGCCAGATGTACGGAGTAAAGGATATTCGAAGCTAGTGCAGAAAGGAAACGCAGACTACGTAAGACGTGACTGGTTCTGTAGAGCATCGGAAGTTATGGAAGTTAGGCTGAGTCCGGAAGCTAAGGAAAGGCTTTCGTAATTGCACGGAATTCATGCTGCGGAAACTACAGACTCTGCAGAGGGATAATACGAGTGTGTGGAAGTTTCATTATTCTAAGGACCGGAATGTTGGATTCTGCCAGGAACATGTGCGTGGAAATTTGAGAGTGTTTACGAGTCGACTTGGGCAACGGATCAGCTGAGTACTTTATAAATAACTAGTTTAATCAGGGGAAAACCCTACATCATAAAATTCCAATAATTAGTACTGCTGCGTTTCTTGGGCTACAGTGTGTGTGTGGATTGTGTGAATGACAGTATTATAATTAGATTGAAAGCGAAAGTGTATTCAGGATAATAATATTGCATAGGCCTATCCTAAACTTTAAAGAGATACTGTTAATTCTAAACTACTGCCATTTGATTGCCTTTTATTTGTTTCTAACAAGAAAAATAGCGAAAGCTATATTAAATCGTACTATGTCTCTTTCATCTTTGAATAGGATAGACACTGCTGTTTTTGAAGAAGGAGGAGAAGGGCTTAGAAGAGGCGACAGTCGAAGCTCATCGCCCTTACTTAGGCCTAGGTCTAGCATGGAAGAAATTATGTTACAAATGAGTGTGACTCTAGCTAATATGGACCAAAGACAGAGAGAAACTAATGAACGTGTGTATGAACGAATGAATGAGATTGCTGCAAGTGTGCATGACGTGATGAGTGAACAGAATGACATACAAGAACGATTGATGATGGTGATGTCTGGTGATCATGAAGTTATGAATGTGGGTGGCATAAATACACGACTGACTGCCATTTCGACTGAAGACGTTAGAGAAAGAGAGAGAGTGAGATGGATGGATAGAGGGAGAGACCAAGAAGGAGCTTACAAGGAGCTGAGGATAGGAGAGGAAGAAACGAACCCTGGTCATGATATGAACATGATTACAGAAAGACCTTCTGTCGCGCCAACTCAGGCACCTACGTCGGACGGAAGAGAAAGAGGGGAGAATTTGTTGGGACAGCCGGTGGGTAGATTTAGTGCTAGGCTCCAGGGGAAGCCTAGGCCTAACTATTCGGATTTGAACCGGTTGGGTTTCCTTCACGGTCGGGTGGATTTCCCTCATTCACTCATGGGGACAGCCCTAGCCGAGGGAAGGGAACAGAGAGAGAATATGGGAGAAAGGGCCCCGTTACAGCCTACTGGAGTGACGTCAATAGGAGCAGTAGCGCCCTCCTTTGCCACTGCCAGGCCAGCACCCGTGTCCAGTGGGGGCAAACCCCCTTGTAGCGTCGTCAACGAGATAAATCAGGAGACAGAGGAGGATGAAGTGAGAGTAAGCAAAGAAGCAGCCAGGGTAAATTTTGGGGGCGCTAGGCCTAAAGAGGTCAGTAGGAAGCGAGAGGCTTTCTTGAGTAGTGCCAGACCAGGCGACGACCTACTACAGGGGGACGGACACGACAGTATTTGCAGGAATAAATCTGGTCTTAGGAACTTATTTGCTCTATAAAGTGAAAATGATCAATGCTGTTCCACTAATGATACCTCAGCAGGCTAGAGCTTTTACTTTACCGAATCTGGTAATTACTCCATCTCCCACACCTACAAATTTTCAGTTCTTCTCACTGTCTGGATGGTTGTTTCCACAAGTACATATTGCTTGGGATGACTTTAACATGGTCAACAAACAGTCTGGTCGTCCTGTTCCCTTTGATATCAATTTCAAAATTTCCTGGATACAACGCTTCAAACTGAGATATGTCTTTGCTGACTCATACGTGTTATTGTTATTTTTTTCACACGCGGGAAAAGGAATCTACGTCGCTCTCTAAACCGACGGGATTCGTGAGAGCAGATTCGAGATGATTCAATCACCTGCGAATGAGACGGCAACTGAAGGAAAACAAAAACTTCAGCGCTGTTTCAGGAGTCGAAATTACGGAATTCTACGAAATAACGGAATTCTCTGGCTCCATGCTCTGCCACAATAATAATTGTCTAGTATTATGTGTTAAAATATAGTAATCGGTGTTAAAATATATAGATATATATTTGTGATGCGTTCTGAGATAAGGGCCCATAACTCTCTCCACAGTTACGGAGAAAACTGGCTCTAAAGCAAGCGTAGGTCTATTTTGGTCAAAATGAGTTCTCAGCGGTTTCGAATACATTGATTTGTCTGCTAAATATTCATGAAATTATTTTTAAAGAAATGTCAAGTTTTATTCTTCAAATGTCGACTTTGGTGTAAGGCCTAAAAGGGACCATAAGTCTCGTGTCATTGTTTCTGATTTTTATAGTAGTTTTAAGTAGATATTATTTTTTAAATGTGGAACTATTTCTATACAAGAGGAATGCGCATGTATATCACATCATAATAGCGTGGTTAAAATAATGGCATCATGAGCTCTGTGAAGTTCCTTCTCGCAACGTTTTATGGATAAATGTTTGTTTGATTTCGTTGTTTCTTTTGGGAAACCTTGGATTTCGAAAGGTAATTGTAGCGAATAATGATAACTTTATTTGATAATTAAAATCATAGTGCATTCTCTTCTTACACTTAACAGTTAAAATGTCTATTAATGTTAATTAAGGTCTCACACGATCCTAGCACTTGAAAGTCATTCACAGGCGTTTAGTCAAAGCATAATAAATAGTCGGAAGGGTTAAATCGGTTCTATGTCAAAATCCAGAGGTGTCAGGCAGGCAAACAGTCTGGCGGCTTAGGTGGATGGTGATAGATTTAAAAAGGCGAGGGAGAAGAGGAGTGAGGATAGAACTTGTGAAAAAGTAGTTTTTTGAAAGACCAGAAGAGGAGAGAGAGACAGTAAGGTTTTGGCAAGTTTGTAGGATGGGTGCGAAATTTCTGTCATAATACGAGCAGGAGAAATTGTATGAGAATTAAAATACTTAATGCATAGCCCTTTTGGAGACTACTGTGCAATTAATTTTGCATCTCATAATATTGATTTTTTTCTTTTTTATTAAATCAGAATGTCAGAACGAGAACGAAAAATCGCTTCGCTGCTCAACTCTTTCAGTGTTCATGGCGATGATGTTTCTGATCAAATGCGGTCAGTAATTGTTGATTATTTTTGTGAAGACAATGCTGACCAACTTGATACGTCTGACGAAAGTTCTGAAGACAGCGATGTAGAGGCAGTGGATGTGGAAACAGAAAGAATGGAAAGACAGTTCACGGACAGTTCTGCTGAAGCAGTGATTTCGGAAGCACACAGCCCAGAGACAGAACGCCATTCTTCCAGTCTCATAGCAGAAGTTGTACCTGCGAACAATACTATAAATGATTTTACAACGAGGAGAGACGAACTAACAAAAGAAAGGAAACTTGTGGAAGATTTCTTGTCAGCTGGCTGTGGGTGTAGTGCACAGTGCCATACAAAATTCACTTCTGATGTATTTCTTAGCTCTCGGCTTGATTGCCTTGAACTGAATAGCTATGAGGAACTCCACACCAATCCACTCCACACTGTTTTAATGGGCAGTTTCAATGCACTGTTATGTGATTCAGAAAAAACTGTTGGAATAGGCGCCAGACACGAAAAACGTGAACGCTCTCGTTTTGTTCCTTACTTTCGTGGACTTCGAGTTTGTCGTAGAACATTTCTGTTTGCTCATGCAATTGGATAGAAGGTTTTTAAGAATATGAAAAAGCATTTCTCGAAATATGGCATAGAACAAAGAATTCATGGTAATGTTCACGGAAATATTGTTCAGCATGCTTCACTTGAGTCTGTTTGTAGAGTTAAATTATATATTCAAAATTACTGTGAAGAGGTCGCCTTGGTACTTCCTGGACGAGTCAGTACATTTTCCAACCCGGATTTGTTGTTGCTGCCTAGTGGAACTGATACTCTTGCTGGTTTGAATTGGTCTGACGTCAATATAATAATACTTTTATATGAAATCTAATCTTGTGTCGTCTTTACTAGCTAGGTTATCATTGTGAGTTAGCAAGTAAGATCTTCTCCGTACCTCCCCAAACACAGGGATCTCTGGCTCTAAGTGTCGGAAGGATACTTAAACCATATGATAGTACTGGGCATTTGGAGGAATTCTTTGGAGAATTGGCAAAGTTTTCCAAATCCAATACCATCATCGTCCGCTGCATATGATGAAATGTACTATGCAGCAATGAACTAAGTCAGAGTAGTTGGACCTTAATGCATATGAACATATATAATGCAGAATAGTGTGTGTCAATTTTTTAACAGTCAAAATTTAAAAAGCTGCTAGGGATAAAATAGAACATTTTCATATGAAAAGTCGAAATATAAGTATAAAACTTGTCTGCAGTGGGATTTAGCTATTTCAATTTGCACTTGAATTATCGTGGAAAATACACAAATTGGCTGCTTTATTACTGAGTTTTAAGAAATATTTTAAAATGCTGTAATTTAAGTTTTTCCATGATAGAATTTCATGAATATTGTTTGATTTTTAACATGTTTTTTAGCGACTTTACAATGTGTGCAGAATGATTATAGTATTGCAACTATTGCATGTTAGAATTGTTAGATTGTTATAATAGTCGCTGTTTGTGTATTCCTTTCAGATAGTCAGAATGTCCAATATAAAAACAAGATTGCTAGTTTGGAATCACTTACACCACTTAGTCGGTTCAGGTAGACAGATTCCTACAGCGACCCGGCATTGGACCATGTGCTGGTCGGTCAAGCGAAGAAGATGAGAAACGACGACATTTCGATCGCTTCAATAACGAAAGACCTATGTCTACAGCGGCGACAATGTTGCGGATGCATTCTTCACTCATCTCAAATCCGAACAGGTCAGGATAAACAAAATTTTGAGTCGGAACAGACCGATGGCTCCACTCAACAATTTGCAAAGGCAAACGTACGCAAATTCCTCAAATTGTCCTTCTTGCGCCGTCAAATTCACTCTCGAAAACAAAGTAAGACATCATTGCCATGAAACTGGCCAATTCATTTGCGTCCTTTGCAACAACTGTAATCAGCAATACAAATTCAAGAAGTCAAGAGCAGGACAGAATAAATGGAACTACACAATCCCCGTTGTTTTCCATAATCTGAAAGGATACGATTCCCATATAATATTCAAACATCTCTCCCGTTTCTTTGCTCCCAAGGATGTCTTTGTTATTGCCACAAACATGGAGAAATATTTGGCCTTTGAAATTGACGGGCTACGTTTCGTAGATTTTCTCCAATTTCTCAACTGCAGTTTGGAGACCTTGGTAACAAATTTGACAAAAGACAGGAAATTCCAAATTCCATCATATGCGTAGGCTCCATCCGAACGACGAGCAATTCAATCTGCTGCTGAGGAAAGTGGTCTACCCATATGAATATATGGATTGGGCAGAGAGAATATGTGATACCGCTCTGCTCCCACAGGATTCTATACTCTTATAACTGCTGAAAGAATATTTTTCTATAATGAACATGCGATATATTCAAATACTTTCTGAATAGGCCGATTTTATAAGCTTGTTTAATGAACAGCATTCTTATCGAATCAGACGTTGAATTTTGTATGACGAGTATATTTTATAGAATAATGTCCATGTGTATACATAATGTTAGGCCAATATACTGTTTTGGAAATACAGCATAGCCTTCATTAGAGCTGTAATATCATAATTTATTTTATATAATTTATCATATACATTTTTTCTCATACAGTTGAATCGATTCAGATATATGAATCGCAAGACGACTATGTGTCATCTTCTACTGGTGATCCTATGTGGGAGTCGCCATATGAAATTTCAAATTCTGCAGAGGAGGAGACAGACGGATGGCAGAGCGTCTACTTCTCGGAGAAGGCTGTGGCCTTCCCAGCCGTGGCGTTAAGTGCTGAAGAAGTGGCTGCATATTTTGGAGTTGATGCCCTCAGCCGCGCAAATTGGCTGAATATCTTGATGACAACACAACCTTTGCCGGCGAAACCGCCACCCTCGCCGGCTGCAGAAGAGTACTTCAGGGATGACGATTTGAGCTGGGACTCACTGAGTGTGAATATTGATGAGGCAGACTATATGTGTGACATGTATTCTTTTTCGGTAGAAAGAGACTATATGTTAAAAATTCAAAAGCATCTTTGAATTGTACATTCTTACATCTATCTACTGCACTCGCCGCTATGGGTTCAGCAGCCGCTGCCTCCTCCCCCCCAAGGTCTGACGTGACAACCGAAGTGCCTACCAGCAGCAGTGACGTGGTCGTAGCGAGCAAGCTTAAGACGATTGAATAGGATGAAGACGCTCTGGGTTTCGTTGTGGATCTGCCGGATATCCCCGATCCGGTTCTCGACGAAATTCTGGGGCTACGGATGACACGAGCGGAAGCGGTCAACATCGTTCGTCCGGGACGCGCTCTGGCGGACACTACAGCGGCGGAACGGTTCGTCGAGAAACTTTCCACGGAGTATGTGGCGTGACAAGGAACCCCGTCACAAATTCAGTCGAGGCGTGACAGGGTCTTTTCAAAAAACATATTCGACCGAGGCGTGACAGATTTCTACGAAGATGGGCGATGAACTTCAAAATTTCATACAGAGCCTGACGAACGAAACACCCGCGAATATCGGAAGAAAAGAACACGAGTTGGTGAAGATACGCGAGAGGATTCGGAAGACAAAGGTAAAAGATCGGAAACAAAAGCAGCGAATGAGAGAATTGATGGCGGCCCTTCGCGAGACGGCTGACGAACTGGCTTTCTTAAAGAACCAGGCCGTACGGGTTCGAGTGGAGATCGAGGCGCTTGCCGATGACGTTGTTGATTGAAGTAGGCGGTCGCGGGGCAGCATAGCATGTCGTACTGTTGCTGACGCCGCTGCTGGTTTCCTCTCTATCAAAACAGCCCAAGACTGCTTGTGAGACACTGACTAATCCGCCATCAACTGAATCTACTTCTTCACGAATAACTAATCCACTATCGGGAGCATCTACTTCTTCGCAAATAACACTGACTAGCCCGGCATATTTTGGTGACGACTGGTCGAACAACATCCGGACACCGTACGGGAGCACCGCCGTCCCGTTGCCAGCCGCTGGAATGGGACTTCGGGATCTGGAGTCAAGCTGTGCAGGTACTCCTTCGATTTACCAACCAGAGTCTACCGGAGTCAGAGTTGGGGTTCCTGAATAACATCCGGGACATACTTCGGGACGCTGGAATGAACGCGTGGGCGGTGGAAGTCATCGTCCACACGATCCACTTCGTACAGAGTGCGAATTGGGCATGGGGAATGTTATTCGAATGTTATACGTGTGTTTGTCAGTTCTCTTTTGTGCAGTTCATTTCGCTAAAAGTACCGCATACGCGACGGTACTCGACGCTCGTGCCGAACAGACGTACACGTGCCATCAACCACCAATCAACGCCTGATTCCCCAGCTCGCGTGGGTCACCGAGTCAATCAAACGAGTCATTCACCGAATTGTCATCGTGCTGTCGCCGTCATCCGCGCGACAGCAAAACAATCATTCAAGGTACAGTCAATCCGCCGTGCAGTCCATCCGTGGTATAGCCAATCCACGGTGTTCTCAATCAATCCGTGGGTTTTCAATCAGCTGCGCGGTCATAATACTAAACGCTGAGTCCGCCGTACAGCCGGTCAATCAACCCTCCATCCAGTCAATCCGCCAGTGGGCATTCATCCGGTTGCCTACTGAGACAATCAAGACCACATGCAGATCACAGATTTTAGCGTGTGTTAAGCTACACTATCTTATGTCTCTGACCATCTTCATTCGTTTCTTATCATCATCTTACTGTCGCCGTCTCACTCGAATGCTTTCAAACAATTTTCTGCCTTATTTTAACTATAGGCCTAGAACTACAAGTGACGAATTGTTGCGTTAAATGTCCTTGCATTACTGTTGTGTTTTACTGTATATATTGGCATAGTATTGTGCATGTGACTGTGGTTCAATCAATCCGTCGGATCGCTTTTGAACGATCACCGATTGATTCTGCATTTTTTTAAATAGCGCTTTCAGTTGTCGTTCTCTTGTTTTACTACACACACATTCAAACATGGAATCAAATCCTGACCGTAAAGTTTTGTTCGACCAGTCGAGTTTGCTCATGTATGGGCCGGCGTTCAATACACGCAGTCGCACAAAGTTCTAGGAATGTTGACTATTATATTATTTCTAATTTGCATTTCTTTCACTGTTCACTGAAAAAGAATTTCAATGTTTTCATCAGCTCTTTAACGAGTGACCAAGTACACGAGAAGCAGCTGCTTAACGATTCGATCCACTGGAAACGAATTTTGGAGGGGCTTTGATTTCCATCATGCCAACGGGAACTACATATTTGCCTTGTGGCGTGTGCTAAAAATCTATATAGTTCAGATTAGGTACTCTCATACACACAACGCCCGAAGATGGTTGACGCATCATAAACGGCTAAAGCATAGTTCGAATGTAGGGGTTTGTCCATCGGAGCCCAGTAATGAGCCGGCATCGGCCACCAGCGGAAACCCAATGACGAGGAATTTGGTTCCTACTTATGAGAAACATTTCTGAGGGAGAAGGATTGTGAGAATTCCGGATTGGATATGGGTCAAAATATTGCGTTCAAGGTCACATTGAATGACAGACTATGGAATAAATTACATGGAAATCAGATGTAATTCGGTTTGAGGGTAGCCGCCGACCCACTTTGTCGAGGCCCTCATAAACCACGTATCAGCAATTTTTGGGCGGTTATAGATGCGTACGTCAGCCATATTGGATGAAACATTGCACTAATAAATGCATCATAAAAGCATAATTTTTCTGGCATCTTCTTTGGTAGCGCAGGGAAGAGATGCATTCATTCCCCTGGAGGAAGGATGGGGTGATGGCCCTATTCGCCAGAGGAAGCTCCGACCAAACCACAATCTTTCAACTAGTCACACCAGTTTTTAGAGTTTTAGAGTTGAGTTTTCTAGACGATAATATTATTAGTAATTGAAAGGGAATTGATCTAGCATCTATTAAACTGATTCATAAACAACTCGTAGACAGAGACGAAACAGCATTGAATCTGCTTCTCATCATCGCCTACCACAGGAGAATGTGCTACTTATCTGCACGTGAGTACATTCCAACTGGCATCCCTCTTACAGACTGGTTTCCTCAGTAATTCAGTTTGCCTTATATAACATTCCACCGATATTGCTTATTTACAACACTTATCCAGAGCTATCCTGGTTTAATATATTGTGGCCTATCGCTTACAGAAATTACAAAGCACCATAACAGAATAAAGGACCTCATCAACAACGACGAAGACCTTAGCAAGAACTTAAAATCTCGCGATGACGTCTGCGCTCAAAACAAGTCATTTACATCATCCCTGTAAAAATGCAGAAGGTACTAGAAAACGAGTTGCATCTGAACGTCGATCCGGATTTCTGCTATGACAATGACGCAGATTATTTCACGGATGGCACAGACAAGAGTGTGCTAGCTAATGAAGACATTAACACGTTTTTCAATTGTTTAACGGAAGTCGAAGAAGAACATTTTAACAGTTGTTTAACGGAAGTCGAAGAACTAAGAAATGTTTTGGGACATAAGTAGTAGAAAATGTTCTTATGTAGAACTTGTTATTACAGCGTGCTGCTTTGACCTTATCCAGCTATCATAACTTGTTATTACAACGTGCTGCTTTGACCTATATAAGCTATCATCGATGATAAAAGTTCAGAGCGTGTTCTTCTTCATAGAACAGTAGGTCTAATGATTGCGGAAGAGCTGTTTTAACCCTGATATCTTAGCAGATGCAAATCATTATAGATAAACCATTGAATCAATTTTATGATAACGTCAGTAAAGGAATGACAGTGGAGGTTGATGAATCACATCATTTCCAGCGGAAGCATGGGGCAGCAAGAACTAGGAAAGATGGTTCTTCGGATGATCCTGTATAGATATTGAACGTCAACAAAGTTGTTTAGGTTCAAGATAAGAAATGTACCACACTTATGGATCTCCTGCTCCGGTTTAATGATACGCAAAGCGTAATTGTTACAGACTTCGCGCAGATTTACAAAGGCTGTGAGAAATATGGGTTTCGAGACTACAAATCTGATTGCCACAAACGTCACTTTGTTACCGACAGGACAGTGATATTGTGGACAAATTTGGGGACTGCTTACTTTCGGGACCCTACGCTCGTCGTTCGAAGTGGCAGCATGAAAAGAATTGTCGGCCGTGTATTTGAAGAACGACGTTATTTTGCTGGCAGACGTCTTTGAATCTTTTCGTGCTATGTCATTGGACTTTTACAAACTGGACCCGCTACATTATTACAGCAGCCCCGGACTGAGCTTTGACGCTTGCTTGCGCGTGACGAATGAAATTTGGACCTGGTCACCGACCTGTTTGTGGAGCGGGGTATGAGAGGTGGCGCCTCCATGATTTCTAATCGGTACGCAAAGGCCAACAATCCGTATCTCGCTCAAGGATACGACCCTAACGTTCCAAATAGCTACATCATGTATTTGGATTGTAACAACCTCTATGGATATGCCATGTCCGAACCGCTCCCGACGGGTAAATTCCGATTTTTGGACGAAGACGAAATTTCCGACTTTGACTTGGACTCTAAATCGACCGACGACGATTTGGGTTATCTGTTGGACGTGGACTAAGACTATCCTTCGCATCTCCACGACGAACACAACGACTATCCCCTTGCACCAGAGACACTGCATATACGACCGGACATGATATCTCCTTACGAAAAGTCCGTTTCGGAGAAAATTTCGAATAAAATCGGTACCGGGGTAGAAAAGTTGGTGCCCAATCTCATGGCAAAGACCCGGTACGTCGTACATTACAGAAATTTACAATTCTATTTGAAAATGGGCATGAAATTGACCAAAATTCATAAAATTGTCGAGTTTCGGCAAAGTCGATGGCTGAAGCCATATATCGACTTCAACACTTCCAAACGGCAGGTTGCAAAATCTTCGTTTGAAAAAGACCTGTATGAATTAATGAATAACTCGATTTATGAGAAAACGATGCAAAATAACAGGAAGCACCTTGCCGTGAAACTTGTGACCAGCGCGAAACGAGCCAAACGTTTCGTGGCCCGACCAAACTTTGAATCATACAACATAATAAACGACGATCTGACAGTTATTAAATTGACAAATTACAACGTTTACCTCAACAAGCCCCTTTACGCCGGCATGTGCATTTTGGATATTTCAAAATTGAAAATGTACGAGTTCCACTACCAACATATAATAGCCATTTATGGTTCTGCCTGCAAACTCCTTTTCACAGACACTGATAGCCTTTGCTATCACATTTTCACCAAGGACATATACGCAGACATGCAGCTTCATCTTCACGAATATGACACCTCAGACTATCCATCCCTGTGAGCACTTTTTGTACAGTCGCTCCAACGCTAAAGTAATAGGAAAGTTTTAAAGATGAATGTAATGGTGCGGCTGTAGTTGAATTTTGTGGCCTTCGTTCCAAAATGTACAGTTTGCTGTTGGCCGGGGAAAAGAAAAAGAAGACTGCCAAGGGAATTAAGAAGGGTTTTGTCAAGAAATGTATCAAGCACGCAGAATACAGACTTGTACATTGGAGGAAAAACCAACATCCTCCAAGTTCTGTGTCATACAAAGTAGAAAACACGAGTTGCATACTGTGGAATTACGAAAGGCTGCGCTTTCCCCATACGACGATAAGCGGTTCCTACTAAATGCGTCAGAGTCGTTGGCCTACGGACATGCAAAAATATCGTCTGTAGTATAGTTCTGTTGTAAATATTGTACATATACGAAGTTTGTGGAAAAATCGGCGTATTCTATAGTTAGTTGATCCGCGGGAAAAATTATCGAACTCTGTAAATAATGGAAGACACTGCGAAAATCACGACCTCTGTAGTTAGTAGAATTGAACTTTGCTAAAAATCTTCGAACATTGTAAATAAATCTCGTATACTCGTCGAACATTTCCAGAAAATATTGATCTTAATGCTTGTCTTGAAAAAAAATATATCAACCTATCGCGTTTGTGCTTTCATATTTAGAAATGTCCTACTAGTAAGATTCTCACATTCTGATTGGCCATGGGTTTCGGGCTAAAAGGCTCCTCGCAAGCTGATTGGATCCTCTATAGAATTCTCGCTCTCTGATTGGCCGCAGATATCTGGGCTATTATGGTTCTCGCTTTCTGATTGGTTGCAGGGTACTGGGCTATTGTGGTTCTCGCACGCTGATTGGTCGGGGCGTTTCCTGCTATAGCACGAAGAGTCCGAAAAATTAGCATAATATTTAGCATACTGCTCCGGTTCAGCCCCCAGCGCCGATGATGCAATCCCGGGCGGGCCGCTAATTAGGGTTAGTAGATCCTTTGTTGCGCTAATTAGGGTTAGTTAATTACTAATAATAGCTAATTACTAATAATAACTAGCTAGTTAGCATAATTGATAGGATTAAGATAATCTAATTAGTATGATTACGTTAATCTAATTGACCTAATTAAGATAATCTAATTGACCTAATTACCTAACTAATTATTAATAATAGCTAACTAATTAATTACTAGTTGGTATTAATACTTAACCGATTAAGCACCCGCCTATGCTTACTACTGACGTTGTTCGCATATTATTTGGTATGTACTCTTCACATGTGAAAGTAATCAACATTGTTAATTATATTAATAAACATATCGAAGCAGCCTTGCGAGTAGCTCTGTACTGATTATCTAAGGTGACTACAATTCCTAATTTTCGGACAATTATTGATCAGAGACGAGAATTTTGACTTGAATGCTGAATCTCTCTGGTCGATATTATAGTTCCTTGTTTTTTTCTCTTGATCACACTCATTACGCACGTTGGATGACTGTTTATTTTAAAAATATGAATAATCTGAAAGAAACACATCCCGACACTGCATCTAGAATTTCTGCCTCATATTTTACTGTGTCTAAGACAAATCAGCACTTATCAAACATTTCCATTGACCATACTCACAAGCAAATGCATGCACAGATGTGGTATAGGCTTGACCAAAAAGTGAGGCAACTGTTATTCAATGGATTATGGCTGGACCTCAGATAACACAACACAAGCAGGATGCTAAGAAATCCTTGAAGCAGTGGTCATTTGGGCAATTTTCATCTGATGATTTGCTGTCCTTGGATACACAGCTGGGAAAGCTGTTTACGAAACTGTCAAAGCAGCTCATGAAATATTAATAAACCAAATGAAATGAAGATCGATTCCAACGTGCAACTTCAATCTTGGAACACTTCCAACTTTAGAACAAACTGACACATTTCACATATAAACCTGCTCTAAAAAAGAGTGAAGCACAACTGCAAGGCTCCAAACTGAGAAAAAAAACTGTGAGCCGTTTTCTTGATTATACATTGCATGTCAAAGTCGCAATGGTGACTGTCAGAGTTTGTCGGACATGAACAGCAACTGCTTTTATCATCTTTCTCACCATGGAACTTCACGATTTTGTTCCAAGTTTGCTTTGTCAAGATGTCTGAAGTCCTCTTCAGGAACTTCTACCTATTTTTCGTAACTTGAGTAGATGTATTAAGTTTTTAAATGGTGTGGTAATCGTGCAAATGATTCAACCCAGTTGCAGCAGGGTGCGGGTGATGAGGATAACATTAATATATGGCATTACACCTACATGGCTCAATTTGTAGGAGGAGTGATATGCAGGCCCCGTTTTGCGGTATCGAGGGTTGTACATGAGTGGGAGAGTTGAGAACCGGGGAACCGCCCGCTGTGATTGTTGATTGATTGAGTTTAACGGCACTTCAGCACATAATTGGCTATTTCGTGCCTTAACATGATTTTGAAACTGCTTTGTTTATTTTATACTAAAAACGTTTGGAGTCGATAAATAGGATAAACTTTAAAAAAAGAGCAATCTGAGCATCACAAGTAAAATTAATAAATTAGGTTAAAACACGTTAAAGCTTAAGTCAACATTAAAAATTTCATAAACTATGTAAATCATATCTATTTAAAATCTTCCAACATTACACTTTGTTGTACAGTTGTATTTCTTTCAAATACAGCAAAATATTCTTTGGAGGAACATGTTCAAAAATATCAGAAAGGGATTGTTCCATATAATATTTTTGTCTTGTCGTTGTAAAATCAACACATGACACCAGTATGTGTTCCACTGTGAGAGGGCAACTGCACCCCACACACTGCGGCGCATCTTCTTTCTTAAGCTGCGAACAAAGAAATGATGGGTTATTAAAACTGAAGACGCGTCCCTTCGCTGCAGTCCAGCGTCAGTAGTCGAACGGAAAACACTGTGTCGGGATGTCGGCAGAGTAGAATCGGACTACGAAGAGAAAAAAAGAAGAAAGTCAACAGCGAAATGGCTAACTGCAGTGCATCCGTGCTGGCACAGTCAGTAATAGCGGTGATCAACGGGGGGCGATAGGAACCTCGGTCGACGAATTCTTGGATGGATTGGGGGCGTCTCATAGCACGCCCTGGGTGCAACAGAGTGCGAAGACGATAGACCGTTCACAACCATCTCGTCGATCACGCCAAGCGTGGGGATATCGGGCATCGACGGATCCGCCCGGAACCTCTCATGGAGAAAGGGAGGATAGCGTCGACCGACCGTCCTTCCCACCTGGAGAAGCCATTCCACCGGGCTTCTCTACTTGTTGTTGGGAAAAATGATGGAAGCTGGGACCCCGAGCCTGAGCCATCGCACGCTCTACCAACTCCACCAGATGGTGCCACCAATCGGAACCTTCTTTAAAAATGAAATAAATTTAGCACTTAATAGTGCTTTCACAGATGATGATGAAAGAACGAAGTTTGAGGAACAATTAGGAAAAATAACAAGCTTTCTCAGCGGTCCAGCAAAAACAAAACGTAAGATTAAAAAACCACGCGTTATCAAACAACCGTTTCCGTCTGCGGACAATCAACCGCTTCCATCTGGCAGTAAGCAAATTCCATCCAACATTCCGTGTGTTGGGTCGGCCAGCCTATCAATTCCACCTAGTCGCCAGTCAGACTATTACAGTTCGAACATTTTCGAAGAAAAGTTCGGGCCTCAGATACGGACACGGATCGACTTGATAAAGACTTGATAAAGACTTGGAGTGGAATTTAGAGTTGAGTTTTCTAGACGATAATATTATTAGTAATGTAAAGGGAACTGATCTAGCATCTATTAAACTGATTCATAAACAACTCGTAGACAGAGACGAAACAGCATTGAATCTGCTTCTCATCATCGCCTACCACCGAAGAATGTGTTACTTATCTTATAGGGTTTAGGCAGAGTGACTGAAGAGAAGGAATCAACAGAATTAAGACACAGAAAGAGGAGGAAACAGCAACGAGACAGACATGGGCAGCAGAAGCCGTTTTACGCTTATACGTGTGTATAAGGGACTTCTACGGTAAAGACTGTGCGCGATTCCACGGAATACCTTTTAAGACGTGACCAGCACTCGAGGGAACAGAGTCAGCTTGGAAGAACGCATGAAAGAGGATTGGAATTCGGCCCGTATCCCGGAATAACAGGATAGGGATTCGAGAACGTTATCCGAGGAATCGGGAGCGCTGCAGATAGCGATTGGAGTCGACGAGAAACGCGACCTCTTTGAGATTCGTTTTGTTAGAGATACGTAGCGGAGTTTTAGGCCGTATCGGAACTGTATGGGACGCTTCGAACAAAGATATGTTACGGAAAGAAAGGAATCCGCGATCATTAGAACGACATGAGGACGGTATTTGGTGTACCATTTCTTAGGTTTCGAGACATGTCATGCTTCATTTCGCATCTGATTGCTACACAGTGCAGAAAATAGGTATTAGTCAAACCGCTTAATCAATCTGACGAGAACGGTAGTAAAGGAATGACAGTGGAGGTTAATGAATCACATCTCTTCCAGTGGAAGTATGTGGCAGCAAGAAATAGAAAAGACAAACGGTTTTTGGGATGCCCCTGTGTAGATATTGCACATTAACAAAATTGTTTAGGCTTCAGATAAGAAATGTACCGCAATTATGGATCTCCTGCTGTGGCTTAATAATACGCAAAGTGTCATTCTAACGAACTTTGAGCAAATCTATAATGGCTGTGAGAAATATGGGTTTTGAGACCCGTGTGCCACAAACGTCGCTTTGTTACCTAATTGACAGTGATATCTATACAAATAATATAGAAATCACGTTGCGATGGTGAAAAGAGATGTGCATAGAGCTCTGTGGTGACGATCAGTATTTCGTAGAAAGTGGCAAGTACGGAGACACCATGGACCAATTGCGACTGAATGACCTATTTCTATCATTTTGGATACCACATACACACATAGTGGTGTGCAGAAGTCTGGAACCACCTCCGAATGTTGACATTTAAAAAACCTTCCGACCTTTAAATGTAATTTTTCATCATACCACTACTTTTTTTGTTTTTCATTATTCGCTTTGAAGTCAGAATGGCCCGAGGGTGGGGATGTGCTTTGGACAAGCGCTCAACGTCTAATCGAAAAGGACTGCAAAAGTGTATTCATATGGAAACCATCGTTCAACATAAAGCTATCGCTTAAATTCACCAGCTGCTACCAGACGACCGAACTGCCACCTTGATAAAGAAGACTGCTTTCAGCTAACGGGCAAAAAAACCCTTCGGTTAGAACGATTTACGGTGGATTAAAGATATGTCCACTATGCGAATTCGAGCCAAAATCCTTACTCAAGAATTTCGAGGGGCCAATGAAATTTGGATGGCTTTGAAGTCAGAATGGCCTGAGGGTGGAGATGTGCTTTGGACAAGCGCTCAACGTCTAATCGAAGAAGACTGTAAAAGTGTTTTTGCATGGAAACCATCGTTCAACAAAAAGTTATCGCTTAAATTCATCAACTGGCTACCAGATGAACCAAACTACCATACTCTCATACATACAACGCCAGAAGACGTTTGACGCATCATAAACGGCTGAAGTATAGTTCGAATGCAGGGGTTTCTCCATCGGACAAGCACCAGAAAGTCATGATGGTCCGTCGCGGAGTGGAAGCGCCGCCTCTGCTCGAAACTGGAAACGCCGAGATGGATTTTGAAATCGGCGCACACCTACTTCCGTTGGACGCACCGGAATGGAACACGCTGGTAGACGAGCTACAACCGCTCCTCCCTGCCTTGACCTCAGCCGCCGACTGGGGTGAAGCATCAGCAGTTACAATAGAGTTGACCAAGCCACCGGACTTGCCTGTACTATCAGATGACCCGGCCTTCGACCCGCCTCCCCTGCCGCGCTGGGACGAAGGGGAGAGGGAGCTGCAGGGACTGGTGGACGCTCTTCTTCCCCTGGTCCCCAATTTTATGTTGGGAGTTTGACAATTTGTGCTCCAAATTGAACAGCAAGACGATTCAAAGAAAGCAGGAAAACGTATTTCTTCTGAACATTGTCACCTTCTAAAAAGCAAAGTGAAAAATTGGACGTTAATAAATCTACTTTTGAATGTTTGCTAAAAGCACTTCGCATCATCTTGTACGCAGATATGATGACCTGCATTGAAGTCAGAATGGCCCGAGGGTGGAGATTTGTTTTGGACAAGCGCTCAACGTCTAATCGAAAAAGACTGCAAAAGTGTATACGTATCCCCCTGGTGAGAGGAAATGGATCAACATGGTGCCGGCGTGTTATTGTTGCCGATGGGGCTGAGATATTGCCACGTTTAGAACAGCATTAGTGGCCAAGGGTAGAAATTTTGGGTCCACCCTCTTTTGAGATAGGTCCTCTGCAGCCATCTGGCAGTTTAGGTCGGGATTTAGTCCCATGTGTGCGACGCCCGCCTGATGCAAGTGCTGCTGTTCGCTTGGACGTCGAGGGTGAATTGCGTTGCGTCTTCCGTCAGTCGTGCGTCAACCATGGAAGCTGTGTTGCCAAGTATACTGGCGATCATGCGGCGCGTTCGTTGAGACGTCACGTGAAGAACGTTCATAAACAGTAGGAACTGGTTGCAGAACAGGTCCGCTTAGTCCTCGACAGACGTTTTCAACCGCCTTCGGACAACGCAGCGATGGGAGCCGCTCCCGACGTTCCGATGCCGCTGCATGAGCGAAGTCTGGTGGCGCTCATCAACGACATGTTACCAGAAGAACTGTATGTTCCGCCGGAACCGGTAAGGACAGCGATTCTGCCGCTGGAAACCGTAGACTTCTGCAGAGAGATGGAAACGTACGTTGATCCCCCTCTTCTGCAGGACCCATTTGCATCGACGGAAGTCTATTGTCCACTGAGCGTCGGCAGGAGACAGCGTATACCATGTGTATTGGTATGCGTGTTTTTATTAATGGCTATGCGTCTGTTAACATGCACTACGCTCGCGCTACCAACTATTACGCGGAACTGCCGGAAACTGCAGCAGTCGTCCGCTATTTCGAGGAACTGTGCCAAGATTTCGAGGCACGTACGGCGTCTGCGTCGGTGAATTGTGCGGTGGAGAAGGAGTGGCAGATGACGTCAGCGACCGCCCCCTTCCGACGGAGCCGACGCCTTGCGGGAAAATCTGTCGACGACGAGTAGACACAAGACTGGGCGAAGCAGACCAAGGGGCCTGTCTGTAGTCCTTTCCGTGCACCTTGTCCAAGTTAGGAACAGTTCACGACAGACGTAGACCGGACCATATCGATGCAGAGGCACAATGATGAGCCTACTCTGGAACAGAAAAGAACAGTCGCGAGTATGAACAATGGATTTGCCCCACTGGATCGCTTTGTAGAACGTGTGCGGGAGCGATATTCAACGTTTCCGCCGTCATCAGTAGTTGCAATGGAGTTGACCAAGCCACCGGACTTGCCTGTACTTTCAGATGACCCGGCCTTCGACCCGCCTCCTCTGCCGCGCTGGGACGAAGGGGAGAGGGAGCTGCAGGGACTGGTGGACGCTCTTCTTCCACTGGCCCCCAATTTTCTGTTGGGAGTTTGACAATTTGTGCTCCAAATTGAACAGCAAGACGATTCAAAGAAAGCAGGAAAACGCATTTCTTCAGCACATTGTCACCTTCTAAAAGATACTGTTACCAGCTGTGAGGTAGGGGAGGGATGGTGATAAGTGTAGAGGTGTGGCAATGGTCATGTGAAGAGTTAGTGTGCTTGTGGTCGACCTGCAAGGTGGTGAGTTTTCTTAAAACTAAACTGTGAAGTTTCGTTCGATATCGATATTGCGTAGCAAGGACTGCTGGGAGTAAGATTGAGATTCGAATTACTTTATCTCATGAACTATCGACCGTTGCTATCTTCATGAATTGTTCTCCAAGATACATTATTAAACGGAAGAATTGGAAATGACTACACGAGCGGTGTTGAAACATTCTCTATTGTAAGTTTATCCGGGACACTCTGGACTGAAAAGAGGCCATATCGTTACAAACTTACAACAATATATAGTGAAAAATTGGATGTTAACAAAATCTACTTTTCAATGTTCGCATCATCTTGTACGCAGATATGCTAGATGATGACCTGCATTGAAGTCAGAATGGCCTGAGGGTGGAGGACACCGATTCTGCTGCTGGAGAGATGGAAACGTACGTTGATCCCCCTCTTCTGCAGAACCCATTTGCATCGACGGAAGTCTATTGTCCGTTGAGCGACGGCAGGTGACAGCGTATGCCATGTGTATTGGTATGCGTGTTTTTATTAATGGCTAAGCGTCTGTTAACATGCACTACGCTCGCGCTACCAACTCCTACGCGGAGCTGCCGGAAACTGCAGCAGTCGTCCGCTATTTCGAGGAACTGTGCCAAGATTTCGAGGAATGTACGGCGTCTGCGTCGGTGGACTGTGCGGTGGAGGAGGAGCGGCCGACATCAGCGTCCGCCCCCTGTCGACGGAGCCGACGCCTTGCTGGAAAATCTGTCGACGACGAGTAGACACAAGACTGGGCGAAGCAGACCAAGGGGCCTGTCTGTAGTCCTTTCCGCGCACCTTGTCCAAGTTAGGAACAGTTCACGACAGACGTAGACCGCACCATATCGATGCAGAGGAACAATGGTGAGCCTACTCTGGAACAGAAAAGAACAGTCGCGAGTATGAACAATGGGTTTGTCCCAATGGATCGCTTTATGGAACGTGTGCGGGAGCGATATCCAACGTTTCCGCCGTCTCTGGCGCGAGAACTGTATCAACTCGGACGTCCTCCTGCTTCACGTGCTGTGGCCCTGGCGTGCCGAACCCCATACTTCCGCCCGAGCCAGACTACGAAGAACTGTGGGCGGAGATCGACCTAACGGACCCGATTTGGAACGAGGACGCTTGAAACGTGTGCTGATATGACTCGTGCCTTTCGTTTTGGTTTAGCCCGTTGGCTGTGTTATATGTTAGATTAAGCGTCTTATTGTAGTGGCCGTGTTCTATGAGTAGGTATGCTATAGACTCTGAACATTATAGAGACGATGGCTATTTTCTTCGTTGAACTTTTGCGTTCGCTTGACTGTTCGACTTGCAGGTCGATACTTGGCAGAGTTGTTGCCATTGGCCCATGGATTTAGTTTTTCAGAATCCGACGAAATAGAAGATTTGACTTGCAATCCAAATTGATCGACGATGACTTGGGTTATAATTTGTTGCACGTTGACTAAAAAATTCGATAACTGCCGAATCCAACTCTACCAAGCAAGTTCGCAGTTCCTTAGTTCTTCGTCTCGGCTCACGCACCAGCATTGTGACAACCAACAAAGCGTCATCCTGGTAATGCTGAGATTGCTCAAAAGATGGCCACATCGATCATTCATTTTACCAATGACTATCACTTCACAGAACAGTGGAGTAGAGTCAATAGATCAAATGTTCTTTGAGCAAGGCACAAAATAATAACGTCAAAACCGCAACATATCTAAAAACTAGCGTTAATAATCCTACAGACAAAAAGTACTGGATTTTCTTAGGGAGCACCGTGGTCGGTTAGGTTTTGGTAACGGGGCAGGGTGCTGAAGATAAAGAGGCAAGGAGGATTGAACGTGTGTAGAAGAAGAAGATGGGCCATCAACAGCAAGTGGGAAAAAGCACAGAAAGCAGAAGTTATTAACAAATTCGTTAGAAACTGAAAACACTAGAAATTTGTAATTAGACCGCAATCATCGCGAAGCATTACAAACGCTGTTTTGACGAGAAACCAATTGCAGTTATTTGACTGTACACCACCTGAAATTTATGCAGTAATGAAGGATCCAATGCAATGGCTTCGGTGGCTCGCTGAACATAGGCTGATACGGAACACTTTTAATTTATCAAAATGTAGCAAAGGATTGTGCCATCCTTTATTTACCCATGGCTCGCTGAACATAGGCTGATACGGAACACTTTTAATTTATCAAAATCTTGCAATGAATTGTGCCATCCTTTATTACCTATGGTAATTATAATACTGCTATTAAAAATAATTTTAAATCATTATTATTGATATTCCTGCATCAACTGTTACAAAGCTACAATTAGGTGTGCTTCTTATGCACTTCATGATAACATTTCCATTTAAATTAATTCGTGTTTGTCTTATTTTGGATTATAAATATCATGACCAATAACTTCAGTTTGAAAAAACTGCATAAGGTCGATCCTTTGTGAGAAAATCAAGAAGCATCGATGCTGTGAATTGAAGCTGGTGGCGATGAAAAATGTTGAATCTGTGAAGATTTATGAGTTGCAGTGTGTGTGTGTGTGTGTGTGTGTGTGTACATATGTAGCACCCTCTAGAGAAGAACGTCAACTTTGATGTCGGTGAGAAGAGCAAACTCCATCCGCAGCATCTGTGCGAGAAGTGCAAGCAACTGGGTTTCTACTGCTGTGGCATCAACTGAAGATTGAATTGAAACGTTGACAACGAACTTCGCTCGGAATGTGATGTCAATGGAATGTCAACGGATGTGTGTGGAAACTACAAATGCGAATGCATAATGTCTCAAAGCGAAGATGAGCAAAGTATTCAAAGCGAGGACGAAAACGTTCTAAAGTATAGCACTATGAAACTTAAAGCGGAGAAGGAAAACCTGCATGCGTATAGTGCTTTGGCATATCCCCTCAATAAGCAACACGGCAAGACTCTGTCATTTTATAGCTTGACCGCACATGCAGTGAAATTTCGTCAATTTCTCGAGAAAGTGCGAAGAACGTTTCCGCACTTTCCCGCTGACGTGGCTCTAGTGGCTTACCGAGTCGGACGCACAACCACCGCACGTCCTTGCGGGGTCGCGTCCCCGTACTCCTTCCCTTCTTCTCGACTGGGACGTTGACGATAGATGGCTCGTCGACGATTTGATCTACGATCCGATGGACCGCCGCATGAATGAACTGGATGAAACATTGATCGTAGACCGAAGGGGTGAGACGTCGCCTTCCTCACATAATGATGATCCTAACATTCCGGATTATGTAATGTCCGGATCGGAGGACTCCTCTCTGCCGCTGGATCAACGTAGCCCGGAGGTGATCTCCACGTCATCGTCGGCTGCATATGATGATGATGATGAAATGTATCATGCAGACAATGAAATAAGTCAGAGTAGTTGGACCTCAATGCATTTGAACATAGATAATGCAGAATGGAGTGAGGATATGTATGATTAACATCTTTTTATTTCCTTCTTTGCAAATAACTCCTGGACTTTCCCCTAACTGTGTCGTTCTGCTTGGGGAGTCAATACGGAGGTACTATAATGAGGAGGAAATGGACAGACGTAGGAAACACACATAATAGATAGGGATACATACTTGAGTATAGAGGGATACAGTAAATATATATATTGTTAGGCACTGCTGACCTTACTGCTGACCACGGGGCTGCTTTACTTCAGTTGTGCATACTCGATAGAGGGAGCCTGTACTATTCTGTGTGTGGATGTGAGGTGGTAACTGGTTTGACTGGTTTGACTGTTCACGTGGGAGGACAGCCAAGGGGCGTTAGCAGTCGACCGTTATCTCTGAAACAGATCAGACCTATGTTGAGTTTTGTTTTATTTGTGAAATGCGAAGTTACTACGAAGTAGACTGTTCAATATACATTTCGAACCTACTGTTTTTCGTTCATCTCGCTCTTCTTCATTACGACCCTTAGACAACGAGCCAACAATATATTGTTGCATGTGGCTGCCTGGGACCCCGAGTAGTCGCTAGGTGGAGGAGGTTGATGCTTGGTGGAAGCATGGTAGTGTATGGGATGGGCTGGTCTGGTGTGAACTGGATCTGATTGTCATGTGACTGACTGTCTACTGAGACGACAAAGACTAGTCTGATGTGTGCTGTCGACTCGATGCTACGTATCTTTAGTTACAGTTAAGCCCACTGTTTGTGATATCGGCCGTTTGGAAAACTGTTCGAATATACTTTTCAAGCGAATCTGCTTCATTCTTTGTCGATAGTATTGCCCCTAGGCAACGAGTTCAACAATTGGGGAGTTCGTCCGGAATTGAACCAAGACTGGGAAAGACGGAAATTTTTTTTTGTAAAGACGAAATTGGAAGGAGTGGTGTTGGGGAACTGTCTTCAATGGAACGTTCGTCGATGGAATCGTTTGGTCGACGTGCGAGTCGTTTACAAGCAGAAAGAGGTGTGACATGGAGGTCATGGCGACCATGTGGTTATGCGCGGGGAGTTTTTCCTCTCCTACGCTATGAAAGTGACGGTTGGTCGGGCGCTACGAATGGATGTTTGGAGCGGCGGTGCCATGGGAGACCGTCGTACCGGAGTGCTACAGTCGAACCGGTCAGGAGTCGGGTGCGGGGAGCGGTTGGAGAGTGGAGAGGTCGCTTTCCGGCGGACCATGAAGTGGCGTGGATGGAGAACGCTTGGTGGGTGACCGGTGATGCAGAACCTGTTGGTGGATCTTCAGGCGTGACGTCATCGGAAGTCGTGTCGGCTGGAGGTTGGAGAGGTCGCGGCGCCTTGAGGGACTTTCGCGGCCTTCGACCGAAAAGGAAAGACCCAAACACAGTCACTATTAGCTTTGACATGCAGCAGAATCAACCGTTACCTAAACTCTCTGTTGGTGAAGTGTTCTATGCTAGACAAGTATGGTTATACAACTTAACGATTGTCCGTCAAAGTGAGGATAACACACAATCTAAAAATGACGTCAGCATATACACTTGGCTGGAAACGGAGGCAGGCCGTGGTTCTAATGAAGTTGGATCTGGGGTTCTAGATTACTTGAAACAACTTGAAAAGGATCTACATGGAAGAGAGGGCCTGACACTTCGCTTATTTAGTGATGCATGCTCAAGCCAGAACAAGAACACTGTTATGCTTTGCTTGCTAGCAAGATTTGTACAGCAAAGTAAAGTTTTCAAAGATATTCATCACTTCTTTCCAGTTCGTGGCCACAGCTACCTGCCTCCGGATCGTGTATTTGGAAGGATAGAGAAGCAGCTTAGAAAATTCGAAAATATTCTGTCGCCGGCAGAATACCATGCGATATTTCAAGACCATGGTCAGGTTCGACGCTGGGGCATTGAATGGAAATCATATGATTTCCAAACTGTGCAGAAGCGGATCTGTAAAACCACAAAATCCTTCAACATGCTCGAGCAGAAAGTGTTTTCCTTTGCCAAGTCTTATCCTGATCAAGTTGGCACACAGACTGTGTGCACACAGGACCCTGTGTATACAGGCTATCTAAAGAAAGGCAGAAAGCTGTCAGAGTTAGATTCAGTTCAGCCAATGAAGAAGACCAATAAAGTGCAGATAGCTAAGAAGAAAGACGTTGAGAAGCTCATGGCTTTCTTTAAGGTACCTGACAACGCACAGGAGTTCTATGAAGATGTACTAGCAGCAACCGACAAGAAAGGCCCTGACATTGAACCAGATTTGTATGAAGATCAGGAAACTTTTCTGTAGGCTTCTGATCGAACTTCCCAATAACTCTCAGTGACAAAACAAACTAGAATCTAGATTGGAGCTTCAGAAAAATATTTCTTTCATTTAAATTCTTATAATAGATTTTTTCTCAAACAGTGATTGTATGTTGTTTTACAAACTACCTGGTCTCATAGTCGTTAGATGCCACAAGGAACATATTCCAAATATTACCTATAACGAATAGCTGCAAAGATAGACTTTCGCCTAACAGTGTGCACAAATAAAAATTATAAATGACTAATTAATGGATTGTAATTATGAATTTTTCACATTGTTTTGCTAGCTTGTAGGTCAACTTGACATATGCCATCATATGCAACAGTCAGATGCAGTACAATCTGGATGCAGACTAAGGAAAATTAGAAAACACATTTTTCTCGTTTTTCTCAAAATAAGTTTCGGTGGACTGAGTGAGTTTTGGAAATTTGCTCTTCAATTGTTGCGTTAAATGTCCTTGCATTACTGTTGTGTTTTACTGTATATATTGGCATAGTATTGTGCATGTGACTGTGGTTCAATCAATCCGTCGGATCGCTTTTGAACGATCACCGATTGATTCTGAATTTTTTTATAGCGCTTTCAGTTGTCGTTCTCTTGTTTTACTACACACACATTCAAACATGGAATCAAATCCTGACCGTAAAGTTTTGTTCGACCCGTCGAGATTGCTCATGTATGGGCCGGCGTTCAATACACGCAGTCGCACAAAGTTCTAGGAATGTTGACTATTATATTATTTCTAATTTGCATTTCTTTCACTGTTCACTGAAAAAGAATTTCAATGTTTTCATCAGCTCTTTAACGAGTGACCAAGTACACGAGAAGCAGCTGCTTAACGATTCGATCAACTGGAAACGAATTTTGGAGGGGCTTTGATCTCCATCATGCCAACGGGAACTACATATTTGCCTTGTGGCGTGTGCTAAAAATCTATATAGTTCAGATTAGGTACTCTCATACACACAACGCCCGAAGATGGTTGACGCATCATAAACGGCTAAAGCATAGTTCGAATGTAGGGGTTTGTCCATCGGAGCCCAGTAATGAGCCGGCATCGGCCACCAGCGGAAACCCAATGACGAGGAATTTGGTTCCTACTTATGAGAAACATTTCTGAGGGAGAAGGATTGTGAGAATTCCGGATTGGATATGGGTCAAAATATTGCGTTCAAGGACACATTGAATGACAGACTATGGAATAAATTACATGGAAATCAGATGTAATTCGGTTTGAGGGTAGCCGCCGACCCACTTTGTCGAGGCTCTCATAAACCACGTTTCAGCAATTTTTGGGCGGTTATAGATGCGTACGTCAGCCATATTGGATGAAACCTTGCACTAATAAATGAATCATAAAAGCATAATTTTTCTGGCATCTTCTTTGGTGGCGCAGGGAAGAGATGCATTCATTCCCCTGGAGGAAGGATGGGGTGACGGCCCTATTCGCCAGAGGAAGCTCCGACCAAACCACAATCTTTCAACTAGTCACACCAGTTTTTAGAGTTTTAGAGTTGAGTTTTCTAGACGATAATATTATTAGTAATTGAAAGGGAACTGATCTAGCATCTATTAAACTGATTCATAAACAACTCGTAGACAGAGACGAAACAGCATTGAATCTGCTTCTCATCATCGCCTACCACAGGAGAATGTGCTACTTATCTGCACGTGAGTACATTCCAACTGGCATCCCTCTTACATACTGGTTTCCTCAGTAATTCAGTTTGCCCTATATAACATTCCACCGATATTGCTTATTTACAACACTTATCCAGAGCAATCCTGGTTTAATATATTGTGGCCTATCGTTTACACAAATTACAAAGCACCATAACAGAATAAAGGACCTCATCAACAACAACGAAGACCTTAGCAAGAACTTAAAATCTCGCGATGACGTCTGCGCTCAAAACAAGTAATTTAACATCATCCATGTAAAAATGTAGAAGGTACTAGAAAACGAGTTGCATCCGAACGTCGATCCGGATTTCTGCTATGACAATGACGCAGATTATTTCATGGATGGCACTGACAAGAGTGTGCTAGCTAATGAAGACATTAAACACGTTTTTCAATTGTTTAACGGAAGTCGAAGAAGAACATTTTGACAGTTGTTTAACGGAAGTCGAAGAAGAACTAAGAAACTATCTTCTTCCTGTAATCTTTCACAATCATAAAGGCTATGACTCTCATCTCATCCTGAAAAACATGACAAAGGAGTTTGCAGCGCAAGAAATAAATGTAATCACAACCAATATGGAGAAATATCTCTCTTTCGAAGTAAATAATATCAGATTTTTGGATTCCCTTCAATTTTTAAACTGCGGTTTGGACGTGTTGGTGAAAAATTTGTCGAAAGAGGACGACTCCAAATTCACACATTTGCGGCGAATTTTTCCGACAATACAATTTGCTCTTGCGTAAGAAGGTATTTCCCTACGAATACATGACTTCAGTCTGCAAAATGACCGAAATGATTCTGCCTTCCAAAGGCCGCTTTTACAGTAAGCTGACAGACGAAGACATTCCCCAAGACGACTATGATTGATTGATTGATTGATTGATTGAGTTTAACGGCACTTCAGCACATAATTGGCTATTTCGTGCCTTATCATGATTATTGAAACTGCTTTGTTTACTTTATACTAAAAACGTTTGGAGTCGATAAATAGGATAAACTTTAAAACAAGAGCAATCAAAACATCACACAAGTAAAATTAATAAATTAGGTTAAAACACGGTAAAGTTTAGGTCACCATTAAATATTTCATAAACTAGAAATCATATCTATTTAAAATCTTCCAACATTACACTTTGTTGTACAGTTGTATTTCTTTCAAATACAGCAAAATATTCTTTGGAGGAACATGTTCAAAAATATCAGAAAGGGATTGTTCCATATAATATTTTTGTCTTGTCGTTGCAAAATCAACACATGACACCAGTATGTGTTCCACTGTGAGAGGGCAACTGCACCCCACACACTGCGGCGCGTCTTCTTTCTTAAGCAAATGAACATGCGTAAGATAAGTATGGCCTATTCTTAGCCGTGCTAAGACTACTTCATCTCTACGGTTGTCTTGGGAGGCATGGTGCCATCTTTCTATATTAGGATTAATAGTATGGAGTTTATTACGATCCATGGTACTCCACTTTAACTTCCATTGATCATATACATAAGCATCTATGTATTGCTTGGCATCAGAATATGGCACTTTGCAGTATGACACTGCATCTGAAAGGGCTGCTTTGGCAGCTGCATCTGCAGCCTCATTACCTCTAATGCCAACATGACCTGGCACCCAGACTAGGCTCAGAAAATTTGGCAGACGTTCGACATGCAGACTATGCAGGACTATCACAATCTGTATTTGAAGACCGACGTTATTTTGCTGGCAGACGTCTTGGAATCTTTTCGTGCTATGTCATTGGACTTTTACAAACTGGACAGGCTACATTATTACAGCAGCCCCGGACTGAGCTTTGACGCTTGCTTGCACGTGACGAGTGTAAATTTGGACTTGATCACCGACCTGTTTGTGGAGCGGGGTATGAGAGGTGGCGTGTCCATGATTTCTAATCGGTACGCAAAGGCCAACAATCCGTATCTCGCTCAAGGATACGACCCTAACATTCCAAATAGTTACATAATGTACTTGGATTGCAATAATCTGTACGGTAAATTCCGATTTTTGGACGAATACGAAATTGCCGACTTTGACTTGGACTCTAAATCGACCGACAGAGAACAAAACAAGGATTACAGACTATTGAAAAGCCAAGAGTGATTGTGAACTATACTAAAAGAATGGGTGCGGTTGACCGAGCAGATCATTATCTTTCCAGCTACGGTTTCATGCGTAAGTCCCTGAAATGGTGGCGTAAAGTGTTTTTTTGGATGCTGGAGGTTGCTGTTGTGAATAGCTTCATTTTATATAACAAGAATCGTGTACAAAAGGATATGGAACAAGTCCGTCAACTCAAATACCGAAAAGAACTTCTCTAGCAACTTATTGGAACTCAACGACACACTCCAGGACGCCCGGGAAGGCGTTCGTCTCTTGATACCGAGGAACGATTGAATAGAAAACCACACTTTGTGGCTCAGTTGCCCAATAAGAACACGAAGGACTGTACAGTATGTAGTGATCGGAAGACACCTGGGTTGCGACGAAAGACAGTCTTTTATTGTAAAACCTGAACCAGACACCCAGGACTACACCCCACAGATTGTTTCGAAGCTTATCACACAAAGGCCCAATATCGCCCAATACAGTAAACAGAGTAAACAAAAAACAAGATAACTAGTTGCTAGTACCTATAGCTTATAACAGTATAACAATTGCTTTGTAAATTCTGTTCATTTCTCTGTGTTCACCTCTTGCAAATAATACAGGCAGAAGTCTCGACAGTTTGTGCATAACAGATGGTGCCTGACAAGCAAAAGTGTCAACTGTTTTTATGCATAACAGGATGTTCAAATTATATAAAAACTACTTATAATGAAAAATAACTGTTGTGTAAATAATGAAGACTAAAAAAAATTTTCAGACCTGATGGGCTAGACACAAAATTTTTCGGGGACTGCAAAATGTTAAGAAGGGTTTTGTCAAGAAATATATCAGGCACGCAGAATATCGCGCTTGTATATTGGAGGAAAAACCAACATCTTCCAAATTCTGTGTCATACAAAGTAAGAAGCACGAGTTGCATACTGTGGAATTGCGGAAGGCTGCGCTTTCGCCCTACGACGATAAACGTTTCCTACTCAATGCATCAGAGTCGTTGGCATACGGACATGTAAAATTCGCGTCTGTAGAATAGTTCAGTTGTAAATAATTTGTAGTAAATTGACACACTCTGTAAATAATGGAAGACACTGCGAAAATCACGAACTCTGTTGAACATTGTAAATAATGGAAGGCATTGCATTGTATTAAAGTTTGGGGCTGAGAAAAAAAATGTCAACCTAGTTTGTGTTCTTTCATGCTCAGAAATTTCCTACTAGCATTGCCGCATGCTGACTGGGCACTCCATAGAATTCTCGCACGCTGATTGGCCGTAGGTTCCTGGGCTGTGGCGCTTCTCGCTTCCTGATTGAGCGCAGCTTCCAAGGCTAAAAATGAAGCTCGCACGCTGATTGGTTCCTCTATAGAATTCTCGCACGCTGATTGGGCGCAGCTTCCTGGGCCAAAATGGAGCCCGCACGCTGATTGGACGACGAATTTCCTGCTGTAGCACGAAGAGCCAGAAAATTAGCATATTTAATTAGTATAATAGTTAATTAGCATAATATTGTGCCCCCAGCGCCGATGACGCAATCCCGGGCGGGGCGGGGCTCCGTAGCGCTAATTAGGGTTAAAGGGTCCATTGTTGCGCTAATTATGGTTAGCGGGGCCTTTGCTGCGCTAATTAAGGTTAGCGGGGTCTTTGTTGTGCTAATTAGGGTTAGACAATTAATAGGATTAATATAATCTAATTAGTATAATAGGATTAAGGTAATCTAATTAGCCTAATTAAGATGACCTAATTAAGATGACGTCACTGGTCACGTGGGTGAATTACTAATGGTACTTCTCCCCTACTCTCAGTATCCTTCATAGAATTCAAGGAATTGCTTAAGAACTGTCTGGTCATAGTGGAACTACAGCCTCACAACTCACGATAAGTTTCCAAATACACTGCAGGCAGAGATATTCCTGAAAACCACCTGGCCTTAGCAGAACTGCATATTTCTAAATCGTTTCGGAAAGAAACAATATCTTCATTAATTAGTCATGATTACATATTATCAGTAGAACTGCAATACGATGCGTTTCTTTCCAGTATTTTAAAAGCAAAGGATTATTCTCTCTTACAGACGATGCCGTTCATGTGGTCGATCAGGAGGATACAGATCACATGTGGGCACGTGCGCATGAATATGGAAGGTCACCAGAAGACGACATAAATGTCTTACACAGCCTATACTTCCCAGAGGATGCCGTGAGTTTCTTGGGAAAAACCCCTAACAGCTGCTGAAGTGGCTGTATGCTTCGGCGTCGATGAGGTTAGCCAGAAGATTTGGACGTCTGCATTGGTGGATGAGGACAATTTTCAGCAGCTTGTCACTGCCGACCAATATCAGTGACGAAGCGATGATGAGGAAGCATACATCATCGAAGATAATGTGAAAGAGAGAGAGAGGAGTTCTGACTCGATGAGGCTTCAGACCGGTTTAGCGATGACATGGCCGATTAATATGTTTACTTTTAATTAATTTTTCAGTAGAAAAAAGTTTCTCGCATGATTGTTCCGGCAACTCGTGACTATGAATCACGAGTATATAGCAATGCCCTGTGACCGAGAGAGCTGTCACGTTTTTACTTTTCGGTCCGAAGTGTGGCAAGATTCTATTCTTAGAGTGCGAATATGGTCTCAACAGAAATCATGAAGGCATGGGCCTACTATACAAACATATGTACGCGGTTGACTACGATACATTACGAATATGGTATGCGCCGTTGCCTGTTACCATCCGCCGCCGTAGGTTCGAAACTTGTGGTATTCCCACCAGATCTGCGTCGTTAGTTCCTCCAACGTTGTTCCATCTCGTGCCGATGAGTAGGCTTATTTTCTAAACTTAGAAATTCCTACCAGATCTGCGTCGTTAGTTCCTCCCACGTTGTTCCATCTCGTGATGATGAGTCTACCCGCGTTGGCGTCGAACAAACGTGCTATTTATTCCGATAACTTGTGATTATGAATATACGCCGACCGAGTATATAATAATATAGCGTGACAAGGAACCCCGTCACAAATTCAGTCGACGCGTGACAGGGTCTTTTCAAAAACATATTCGACCGAGGCGTGACAGATTTCTATGAAGATGGGCGATGAACTTCAAAATTTCATACAGAGCCTGACGAACGAAACACCCGCGAATATCGGGAGAAAAGAACACGAGTTGGTGAAGATTCGCGAGAGGATTCGGAAGACAAAGGTAAAAGATCGAAAACAAAAGCAGCGTATGAGGGAGTTGATGGCGGCTCTTCGCGAGACGTTTGACGAACTGGCTTTCTTAAAGAACCAAGCCGTACGGGTTCGAAACGAGATCGAGGCGCTTGCCGATGACGTTGTTGATTGAAGTCGGCGATCGCGGGGGAGCATAGCAGGTCGTCCTGTTGCTGTCGCCGCTGCTGGTTGCCTCTCTATCAAAACAACCCAAGGCTGCTTGTGAGACACTGACTAATCCACCATCAACTGAATCTACTTCTTCACGAATAACTAATCCACTATCGGGAGCATCGACTTCTTCGCAAATAACACTGACTAGCCCGGCATATTTAATTTTAATTTAATTTAATATATGGTATATTTAAATAAAAAAATATCTGCTTAAGACGCTGTTGCAGAACATTCCCTGCTTCCATCTAGCTAATCAATGAAATCGCGTTCTCAACGAATACGATTATAACACTGCCGTCTGTTATATTATTTCGCTTGCAACCAACGCCCGTTGAATGCCACCCCAAAAAAGTGGAATTCATGAAGGCATCACTGGTTTTTTTAAAATTGAAACAACTAAGTCTCGCTATCAAGCCTAAATGCCTGGATGGATGGGTGTACGAATGGATGACTGAATGAATGGGCGGCCCTGTTTCAATGTGATTTTTAATTACAACGAACACAGAGGGGTCCTGGTGCATGGCTCGACGAGTGTCTGAACTTAATACAAGACAGTTATATGAACTTGATACAAGACAGTTATATGGCCCAACGTTTATCTCGCAGCGATGGAGACACAAAACCTAGTTGTCCTGATAACGACGACGAAAATCGGGCCTATATGATTATGTGATATGCAGTTGTCGCAGTATGAATGGGGCTTATTATACAAGCGACATTTGAGAGCCGTCCTTGAATTAGTCTCAACTTTGTTAGTTTCAACTACGGTGGCGTGTCCAGGACATCGTGATGCGGGGCTCGGGGGACTAATACCCGCTGTACAGGAGGTGGTTTAGCTTAAATTGAGGTATATTCTAGGTGTTTTGGTAGAAATTGAAGCATGTCTTTGGTGTTCTGCACTGGCTAGCAACAATCCTATCTACTGCTACTGACGGCGCTCGATATCCGATCTGCGGAGTAGTCTTCTAGGGTACGTATATTCGCCAATCAAAGTACAGACACGCGATGAGTTGTCATCCTCTCCAGACCCGCCGTGTTCGTGAAGTGTCTTCATCGTTCTCGACCGTGGGTTCGGCTCCTGTGCATTCTGGACATCTCGAAATTAAAAATGTATGAGTTTCACTACGAACGCATGGAAACTCCTTTTCACCAACACAGTCTGTGTTACCAAATACCAAGACCAGATGTATAAGAAGACATGCCACATAATTTAGAGGAATATGATACCACAGACTACCCCAGTGGACACTTCCTTCACAATCGACAAACGCCAAAGTCATTGGAAAATTTAAAGAGGAATGTAATGGAGAGCAGTATTAGAATGTTGAGGATTCAGGTTTAAAACTGTAGTTTGATGCTGCCCAACAATAAAGACTTTACCGGACGAAAGAGATGCTCAGCAGGTTCCCTGAACTATAGTAAAGCTATATTATCAACATATAGAAAAGAACATTTATATATGTATATAATATAATATAATGTAATAATCTTATGCTCGTATATTAATCCTGTCTCGTTAATAATTCATGACCTCACTAGCAATAATCACGGCTCAGTCAGTGATGTACAGGAACTCTCTGATTGGATGACACGTATATCTGTCTATATTTAACTCGTCTAAGACTAATTGTATCAGTTTAATATAAAAGTAGATGCTTTATAGTTATTGTCTTTGTCAATTATTATTCAGTTTGTTGCTTCACGAAAATTTAGATGTAGCTTAATCATTAAACTTAATAACGCACATTCATGTCTTGACATTGCAGTCATGTTCATTTAATGTACATAGGTGATCTAACCAAGATCACAGAACTCGTCAGTGCCTCGCCTACGGCCAGAAGTGGCGTCACGAACAGCGCTGTCGCGCTCTCAAGATTCGCCGGGACGAAAGCGTCTCGACCGCCCCTGCAGCTTTAGGGTCGGCGATCGTTTACTCTACCTCGGGATCCGGAACTCTGCCTGCAGTACTGCCAGCGACGTCGGGACCTTTCCGGATGCGCTTGAAACAATCGAGTTTTCGGACGAAACTCCGCTGGGCTTCGACGAAATCCTTCTGAGAGACATTTCTGACCCGGTCTTGGACGAGATTTTGGGTCCGAGCATGACCTATACGGAGGCTGCAGACATCGTGCGGCAGGGACGCGCGTTTGCGGAAACAATGACGATGGACAAGTTCGTAGCCCAGATGTCTGAAGAACTACCTCACTAGCAGCACGAACTTCTACGCGGAATCTTCGAAGGGTGCCTTTCTGCAGCCCCTTTCCTCGCTCAACCAGCGTTGTGCGACCCGGAAATCGTCTGGATCGACGATTAGAAACGGTTCGGACCGTTTCGCTCGGAACTGGACTGTTAGGACTCGCAAAGAAAAGAAAGAAAGAAAAAGAAAAGTGACTTTTTGGACGCATACAGATGACCTGAAATTATAACACGTAGTTTTGCAGTCACCCAGAGCGTGTAATTGCCATGTTTTTCTTGATCGATGCTGTGTTTAAATCGGGCTAATGAACACTGCGTTGCGATGCTTTAGCGTTTTTCTTATTTCGTGTTAACCGTTTTGGTCCCTGGGTAACGCCTAGATGGTGATTTATGTTCGTATTATTTGCATTCAGACTCAACATTATTATGTTGTGCGAAATGAATAAACATTGACCCTTAGCGTGACACCTAGCGGCGGCTATTAGTTAAGTTGTGGACAATGTTGTTCGTATGCATCGTTCTGTTTAGCTAGGTTCTGTGCCGTGCTCCACAGGGGCTTTGGACTGTTTCCGCTTGGTCGTGATTTCTTTTTGGCTCAGCATACGCCTAGCATACACCACGCCCACTTGGATCAGATTACGTCTACCTGGCCTAGCACACGCCACGCCTACCTAACTCAGTAAACGGCTCTTGGCCCAGCATACGCCACGCCCACTTCGCCCAGCATACGTCTTCTCGCCTAGCATACGCCACGCCCACTTGGCTCAGCATAACGTCTTTTGGCCTAGAATACGCCACGCCTACTCGGCTCAGCATACGTCTCTTGGCCTAGAGTACGCCCCGCCCACTGCCTAGCATGCATCCGCTCCCAGAGTGTATATGTGACTGCTCTGACGGACATTTGCGACGGCCACGAAGCTGACGAATTGTTCCACTTGACTTGCGGTAAAACGCAGGGAGAGTGTTGACTGACTGTGGGAGCGTAAGTCCTGAAACTCGGCCTTGAGCTAGGCATCGGTCTAGAGGTTTTACATCTCCCACTGGACTGGGGTTCGGCCCCGACTGCGACGACTACTGACGTCGACTACTTCTGCGACTGACTCTCCTATTGGTGGTGCTAAGACAATGCTAATACAGGCCAGATAGTTAATGACATTAATATAAATATATATATATATATAATATCATATTGTTACGGTCTGAGCCCTTCTATTGATGCTTTCGTTCTAGAATACTCGCTAGGTGAACTATTATACTTTAGAGTTAACTGGAAGAACCGGTTTGTCCGGTGGGAGGGGTCAGGTGACCTGTGAGGCGTCTAGGAGAGTTGGGGGGAGTTGCCGCCGAACTGTTGAAGAGATAGGAACTCTCTCTCTGTTTTATCTGATTTGAAACATTATGAACTTGTTTTACGAAGTATACTCGGAGTGGTAATCCTGTAGTTTAGCGTCGTTATTTTTTTTCAAGTAATTTCCCCCCGATAATCCCGCACTTTCAATATGACGTCAACGCATGACGTAAATCAGCCATTTTGTTTGAATAACTTCATTACAAAACTTACTTCAGTGTTAGCCTATAACATGGCAGGACCACAACGGCGTAATAGAAATGTGGTAAATATTGTGCCGAACAACGAAGTTATGACTTCCTTCGACATTCGGAACGAGGAAGTGTGGCGTTTAGCAACGTTGCTTCCGGAAATATCGGACACGGAGTCAGCCCTTCAATGGTGTGCACGACGCCGTCTAATCAAGAATGGCATGTCGTGTGGCGTGTGTCAGCAGCAATGCAAACTGCACCTGTACAGCCATGGTGTTGACGGCTGCAGATGGGCCTGCGAAGGATGTGGATTTCGTAAATCAGTACGTGAAGGTTCTTTTTTCGCCCGTAGTCATCTGCGTTTGGAACAAATTCTTATAATGATTTACTGCTGGTGTTGTGACATGCCGCAGTCGCAGATGATGCGTGAATCAAAGGCGAATGAGAAAACTGCGGTTGACTGGAGCAATTTTATGCGCGAGGAGTGCGAGAAATGGATCGAAGGTCATTCCGGAGAAATCGGCGGCATGGATGATAACGGCGACCCAATAGTAGTGGAAATTGATGAATCAAAATACTTTCATAGGAAATTTCATCGTGGCCAATGGAGAGAGGGGCACTGGGTTTTCGGCGGCATAGAGAGGGAAAGTGGGCGCTGCTTTCTCGTGGAAGTGCCGAATCGTCGAGCTGACACGCTTGCAGCATGCATCGAACAACATATTTTACCCGGGTCACATATAGTGTCAGACGGATGGGCTGCTTACGCCAACATCGAGCGGATACAGAACGGGATTTACCAGCATTCTGTGGTCGTGCATCAGCACAACTTTGTCAACCCCGATGACGACAGTGTCCATACGCAGAACATAGAAAATTTATGGATGCGCGCGAAGCGCAAGCTCAAACGACAATTTGGCACCAGTCGGGCACTTTTCCCCTCATATTTACATGAGTTCGTTTACCGTAATTGCTTTCGTGCAGACGATATGCATAAGAGCTTTTTGGTCACTTTGGGCGAAAACTACGCATAAAGACATTTCGCGTCATGAGAGTTGCGTAATGACACGTTTCTACTATCATCATGTTGAAAAAAAAATAACGACGCTAAACTACAGGATTACCCTCGTTTTAATAGAAGTCGTTGGAAAGAAGTCTGTTGAATTCGCCATCTTTCGTTACCTCTAGACAACGAGTCAACAATATGCACATAGCATAAACTCTTTAGCTATAATGACAGTTTAGGCAGCGAACTTTCTATTGGCTGACGATTATCTTTGAACAATCCGATTAGTGATGGGCGGAGTTCAGTATTTAAGGCGTTAGTAAGTTCTCTTATAAAAGAGAGGGACTAATGTATTTCCGTGTGCGGAGTTTGGAGAGTATATTGTTTTGGAAGAATAGGACTCTTATAAGACAGAGCGTAAGCGACTTTCTGGTGTAGCAGACTTTCTCTATTATTATCTTTGTTCATTCATGTGAGTATTTACTGTAGCATCATTAAAGTATTGAAACTGTATTTCATCTGTCTGGTTCGTTAGTCATCATCGTTCCCCCTTCTGAGAAAGTTAGTCCTGTATTGAGGTAATCCCTAAAGCATTATAGGTGGTCGAGAGCCGGTTCGATTCCTTAGTACATTTCAACCATTCATTTTTGTTTTATCGTTCATCATCATTCATGCCACCCCTCCACGTCATCGAAGTTAAAGACCCACCCCGTCACCTGGTCTACGGTTCGGATCCCGCAGAACCTCCGTTGACCTTGGCAGAAGAACTTGAGGTCGAACTTTGGTATGCGGATCATTACTCATACACACACATCAACGGAGGGGTTTGCCATTGTCTTGGAGAAAAGATTGACGAAGTTATCGCGTGGAGACACGGCGACCCCGATGACCAACCACTCCCAGCCCCTGAGGTCCAACCACCCAACGTCCAACAACTTGCCTCCGCCGAAAACTGGGATCTTGTCGACGAAGCTGGGATCACTGAACCCGTCCAAGACGTACACAGTAGTAAACCATTCGTGCCTTTCTTTATCTTTGATTGCTGTCATTTTCTTCTTATTTTCTGTCTCTACACCAGACAGGCCGCAGTACTAAGCGTGAGTAGCCACAGTCTCTCTCTCCGAACCAAATTTACTCGCAGATTTATTCTAAAAACGAATCTAGTTAACCAAAATACCAAAACTACAACAAAAAAATTAAAAAATTCGAGTAAAAAAATTAAAATGAGTAGACATTTAGTTTCGTATCTTATCGCTGTACAGCGCAAACAGCAAATGTAAATATTGTAGCGTGCGATTTTTCATTAACGTTTTTTTTTTCTCGCGCACACATACGTTTTCATCGTGAATATATTCAGACATGATCAAATTTTATCCGCGACCGACCGCTGTAGGCCTACCGATCAGTCCAGATTATATTTCGTAGTGTAAATACATATTTTCGCCTATACTTGTATACGTGTGTCTGTTAGTTATCTTTTGTGTAGTTCGCTAAAAGTACTATGATAATATAAAATAATGTCGTTAATATATGTGACCCGCTGGGAGAAAAGGTACCGTAAGTGGGATTGCTAATTACCGAGATAAATCCATTTATACGTCGATAATGAATTTTTATGAAAAAAATGTTTTTGTCCATTTAGGCTGCACTAACATTAAACTTCGAAATTGTAGTGTCAAATTTTAATAATTGTGTTATTTTGTTACAAAATAATGACTTTATTGAATGTCAGATAAAAGGTACCATAAGTGGGTATGCCACTAAAGGCCACATCCTTACTTATTTAACGCAGCTTGAAGGATAGTGAACAGTAGGAGAAGGGAACCAGTATGGTCTGATCATAAAATAGTGGCAAATCTGTGTCAACAGAATTTTTCGTAATTTTTTATTAATTTTCACAAATTACATTGTACTTTCGTGTTGGATATCGCAACAATTTCAAAGTTTGTTTTTATGTTTGGTTTGTCGGTTATGCCTTTTGTTGCACTCTGTCGCTGTTAAATTACATATTCCATTGTTTGTTTTGAAGTTATGAACTGTTGACAAAGAATAATCATGAAAATTATTACTTTTGAAGTGGATCTGCTTAATTACCCCACATATGGTACCTTTTTTAGCAAATGCAGCGCACTTTGCAATTTTGCTCGTGCTAGATAGTGTCACTTACCAACTTCTAAAAAAATTATAAGTTAATCATTTTACCCGCAAATATCTTTTTAATTAAGACACGTATAATGCTCTTCAGTCTTTTTTATGGAGATTTCACTAATAAAGTGTCGGTGCAGTGTTAAAGAGTTTGTTACTAATAAGTGTGACTGATGTGGACATGTTGCTATTTATGTTACAGTGAATAATGACTTCAAGGCTTGAATACATTGCCAAAAAATTGAATTCAGTTGGATTGAACACAAACAATGATTATACAGATGTGATAATGAACTATTTCTGTGACAGTGATGATAATAATGACGGCAATAGTGATGATGAAGATGTCAGTGACAATGTGGTGCAAACTTCCTTACAGTTACAGTCAAATGCATTGCAACCAGTAATGTATGGATGTAGTGATGACACGGGTACTTTAGAGTCACTTGATAATGACATGGGTACTTTAGAGTCACTTGATAATGACATGGGTACTTTAGAGTCACTTGATAAGGAGGTTGATTGATTGATTGATTGAGTTTAACGGCACTTCAGCACATAATTGGCTATTTCGTGCCTTAACATGATTATTGAAACTGCTTTGTTTATTTTATACTAAAAACGTTTGGAGTCGATAAATAGGATAAACTTTTTTAAAAAGAGCAATCTGAACATCGCACAAGTAAAATTAATAAATTAGGTTAAAACATGTTAAAGCTTAGGTCAACATTAGACATTTCATAAACTAGAAATCATATCTATTTAAAATCTTCCAACATTACACTTTGTTGTACAGTTGTATTTCTTTCAAATACAGCAAAATATTCTTTGGAGGAACATGTTCAAAAATATCAGAAAGGGATTGTTCCATATAATATTTTTGTCTTGTCGTTGTAAAATCAACACATGACACCAGTATGTGTTCCACTGTGAGAGGGCAACTGCACCCCACACACTGCGGCGCATCTTCTTTCTTAAGCAAATGAACATGCGTAAGATAAGTATGGCCTATTCTTAGCCGTGCTAAGACTACTTCATCTCTACGGTTGTCTTGGGAGGCATGGTGCCACCTTTCTATATTGGGATTAATAGTATGGAGTTTATTACGATCCATGATACTCCACTTTAACTTCCATTGATCATATACATAAGCATCTATGTATTGTTTGGCATCAGAATATGGCACTTTGCAGTATGACACTGCATCTGAAAGGGCTGCTTTGGCAGCTGCGTCTGCAGCCTCATTGCCTCTAATGCCAACATGACCTGGCACCCAGCAAAATTTAACCATTTTGCCAGACATTGTAATCCGGTGGTACTTGGATACTACATCTACCACAAGCGAGTGGTTTAGATTATAACCTGCGACAGCTTGCAAGGATGACAGTGAATCACTAATTATTAAAAACTGTTTCCTTCTGGATTTACTTGTAATATCCAGAGCTAGAAGGAGACCTGTAAGTTCAGCTGTGTAGATAGAAGTTTTATTTGGAAGTCGTACTGATAAAGAACTGTCCCCTGCAAATGCACTTGCGGCTACTGTGTCACCTTCTTTTGAGCCATCAGTATATATTTTTATGTATGATGTATAGTTTGATAGTAGCTCTTGAAACATACATTTATATATATCTGGACTAGTGTCAGACTTCTTATGTTCATGCAATTCAAGCAGTACCTGAGGTCTACAAAGAGACCATGGCGGAAGAGCACCAATGTTCTGTTCTGCTATACAACTCATGTCAAAGTCCAGATCTTCTAGATGGGGTTGTAGGCGAATACCTAGTGGTGGTATAGCAGTTGGCTTGTTGTTAAATAGCTGCCGATTGTCTGGTTGAAATACACACCGGTATGTTGGATTCCTTGGGTTACTCTTAAGTCTAGATACATACTGAAGCTCCAGTTTTGTTCTTCGTAAAGATAAGGGGGTGACGTCAGCCTCCACCTCAAGACTAGCAACTGGTGATGTGCGAAAAGCACCTAGACAAAGGCGTAGAGCCTGATTCTGAATAGGATCAAGAACTTTCAAATAAGATGGTCGTGCACTGCCATAAACCACTGATCCATACTCTAGCTTTGATCTTATAACTGCATTGTACAGTCGAAGTAAGATGACTCTGTCAGCTCCCCAGTCAGTATGTGCTACAACCTTAAGAAGGTTCAAGGCTTTTATTCCTTTTTTCTTCAGATACTGTAAGTGCTGTTTGAAAGTAAGTTTTTTATCGAATACTATGCCTAAGAATTTATACTCTGTGACCCCTGGGATCCTACATCCCGAGATTGTGAGTTCTGGGTCAGGGTGCAATCCTCGTTTATTGCAGAAGTGCATACAAACAGTTTTAGATTTTGAAAATTTAAAGCCATTTTCATTACACCAAATCTCCATTTTATTCAGACATCTTTGAAGCTGTCTTTTAATAGATGCCATACTGGATGATGTATAGCAGATGAGAAGGTCGTCGACATACAAAGAACAGTCAACTCCTGTGCCCAGACATTTAACAATACTATTTATCTTTAATATAAATAGTGTGGTAGACAGGATGCTACCTTGTGGTACTCCAGCTTCTTGCTCATATGAACTAGACAAACAGTTTCCGATGCGTACTTTAAAAGTACGATCGGCTAAAAAACCAGATATGAAATCAGGCAGTTTGCCACGAAGACCAGCCTCGTGCAGGTCCTTCATGATACCATATTTCCACGTAGTGTCGTATGCTTTTTCGATATCGAAAAAGATAGCGACGGCATGATGTTTTCGTATGAATGCCTGGCGTACTATAGATTCAAGAAGTTGATCGCTTGGATGAAATGTAAGGGTGATATAAGTTCTGCTGCAGACGATGGTGGATGCGCATCTTTTATTTCTTCATTGACTGTCAATACCCAGATAATCTTCAGCTCTGTTTATACACAGGATCCTGTAATAACACTTAAGTTTCGAAAGCAACTGTTTCGAAGACATGTGCCAGGGGGGTCTGGTGGTACATTTGATAACACACTGGCCCATGGAGAACTGCAGAGCCAGTGCATTGAAGGCTGCATTTAGCGCAATTGTATTGCAGGTTGTCTGTTCTGCTAGTAGTTAAGATTGAGGTTAATTAAGCTCAACGAAGCCTGCGCCGGTCGAGCAACGGCCGGAAGCCTCCATCGAGATTGATAAGGAGGAGAAAAAGAAAGTGACAGATTTCTTGGAGACCATTTGTTGTAGTCGGAAGTGTACACGTGCGTTCACAAGAGAAACAGTGGAGACAAGCAGAATAAATGCAAAGGAGCTAGATTTCTACAGTGAGACAGAGCATATTAATTTTCTGCATGTCAGTATGTTGGGAGGCATAAACTGTTGTCTGGGAACTGGTCAAGAGACAAATTTCTCAAAGAATAGAAACACTGAACGCGCTAGGGATCGTGCTCACTTTTATTTCCAGAGTAAACCCATCTGCAAGGAATTTTTCTTGTTTCTGTATAACGTAAGTGACAAAGTTTATCGCAGTCTAAAAAGTACCTACATTTCTGACGGTATTGTAGCGAAACAGCACCAGAATACAAAGAAGATACCCTCCGTTAGACATCGATCATTTAAGACCACTGACTATGCAGTGAAATTTCTTGAAAACTTTGCAGTCCAGCATGCTGTAGTTCTGCCAGGAAGAGTACCTGGTTTTAAAAATCCAGACTTAATGCTACTGCCGTGTGAATTTACTAAGAAAAGTATTCATGACAAATTTGTTGCATGCGTTCCACCTGAACATGTCATGCCTTATTCCTCTTTTACTGAATTATGGAAGACATTAATGCCGAACATCTGCATTCAGAAGGCCCGCTCTGACTTATGTTCAACTTGCAAATTGGATACAATTGAACTGTCAAAGTTGAGATCTTGCAGCGAAGACAAGAGGCGTGCTTTGCTTGAGAGAAGTATAGCACATCTCACACGTGTTGACCAAGAACGGCAGTTCTATAAACAGTCGATTGAAAAGGCAAAGCAGTCTGTTAGTAGTTTGACTTCTTCAACTCTCTCCAAACACCCAAACTGTTCCTTTTCAGGAGTTAACCATTACTCTTTCGACTACTTTCAACAGATACACATTCCATCTGATCCAGAGCAAGTCGGTGCTTTATACTTTCTGACGCCCTACAAAGTAGGTTTATTTGGAATAATGTGTGAGGCAGTGTCGAAGATGGCAATGTTTATAATACCTGAAGGTGCAGTAACGGGCAAGGGGTCAAACCAGGTCATCTCTATGCTACACTTTTACTTAGAAAATCTCGGCCTTGGAGAAACTGAGGCTGTACTAAATGCCGACAACTGTGTGGGACAAAACAAAAACCAGTTCATGATCTCGTATTTATGCTGGAGAGTGATGTCTTGTCTTCATAAGAAGATAACGTTGCATTTTTTAATTGTCGGACATACCAAGTTTTCCCCCGATTACGGTGCCGGAGTGTTTAAGAAGATTTTTCGGCGAACACCATGTTCCACGCCTGATGATGTTGCCAGATGTGCAAATTCATCAACAATCCTACACCCAATTATAACTGGGTCCATTGATGGTTCGCTTCAAAATGTGGCCATGTATGATTGGCAGTCCAAGTTTAGCTGCTTCAAGTCAGTACCGAGTCTTAAGAAATACCATCACTTTGAATTCAGTGCTGAAAACCCAGGTACTGTAATTTGTCGTGAACATTCTTCTGCACCAGCAGTCTCCTTTCTTATCATTGATCCTGAATATTCCAATGCAGGGCTACCGGCACAACTTCAATCACTTGGCCTATCCACCAAGCGTCAGGCATATCTATACGAGAAGATTCGGCCTTTTGTGCCAGAAGATAAACAAGATATCATTTGCCCAAAGCCATCTGAATCTGTGCAGTCCACTTCAGACGTCCGTAGTGGCAATGAGACAAATTTCAGTGTTGTCATGGAGGATCAGCCAATGATGAGCGACAGTTTAAATGTCGTAGCCGAAGTCATCATTCCCACAGTTTCTGATTCAGTGATAGCTTCAGAGTTACTATCAGCTGTGAACAATGAACAACAGACAAAGGAAAGATTGGCAACTCCAAAACGAAAGTCACCTCGATGTTCGAACTGTGGTGAAATCGGACATCGAAACCTGCCAGCTCAGTGTCCAAAACGAAAAAATGAGCAAGTCAATTGCATAACGACACGTAATAAATCAGAAAAATTAAAGAGAAAACTGTAGAAGACTACCCACAGAACCATCATGCTCTGAAAGCAAACTGCTGTTTGTAAAATTATAAAAGTTTCTTACTTTTTGCTTACTTCGCAAACTGAATTGAGGCAGTAAAACACTACTATAATTTCATGTGCATCTCATTTTTCTTGACATGACTTATATTATGTTCTCAATAATTGTTACGACTAAAACTGTTATAATGACATTTCAGAATTCATTTAAACAGATCTGCAAAGTTTCAACTGTAACACTTTAACAGTTTTTAATTCATAGCACTTTTAATTATGCAAGACTTTCAATGTCGATTTTCGCGATAATGACTTCTTTCTCCATATCGTGTTCAAAATTGAATATCTTTGGAACGATTCAATATATCTGCTTGAAACTTTCACCATTTGATGTGTTTTTTAAATATGAACTTAGAAATGGTAAAAGGTCCAAACCCCCCTTATGGTACCTTTTCTCCCAGCGGGTCACATATGTATATATATATATAGAATATCGTATGTAGGTATCACGGACATCTTAATTATATTGTCAGCTTAACGCCAATCTAGGCAGTAAACGTTTTTATTGGCCGAAGCTTATCTGCGGACAATCCGACTAGCGGGTAGGCGGGTCTATAAGTGTTAAGCTTTAGAAAGTTATCATATAAAACGGACAGACGATGTGTTTGCGAGGGTCGGAGGTATTGTTATCTGAGTCGGTAGGACTTCATAATTAGTACGCGATATCTAATGATCTTTCTGGTGTAATAGTTTGCTTATTATCTTTGTTCATTCATGTGAGTATTACTTAGCTTCATTAAACCATGAAAATGCACTTCATCTGTTTTGTAAGTTAAGAGTCGTCATTCCCCATTCTGTGTAGGCTAGTGCAGTATTAGAGGTGGTCTCCTAAAAATCACAGGTGGTCGAGAACAACGGGTTCGATTTTCCTCGTACGTGTCACTCCTTCATTTTTGGTTTTATCGTTCATCCTCATTCATGCCACCTCTACAACTCATTGAAGTCGACGAACCACCCCGTCACCTGGTCTACGGTTCGGATCCTGCCGAACCTCCCTTGACCATCGCAGAAGAGATTGAAGTTGAGCAATGGTATGCTGATCACTACATTTACACGCACGTAAACGGAGGTGTTTGACATTGCATAGGCGATAAAATTGATTGATGAAGTTATCGCCTGGCGACATGGAGATCCTGCTGACCAACCACTCCCAGCTCCTGAGGTCCAACCACCCCACCCACAACAGCCAGCACCTGTAGAAAACTGGGATCTCCCAGACGACCCACCAGCCGTTCCACACGCCGCTGAGCCCCTTCCCGCCGACAACTGGGACGACATCATTGACGGACCACCAGACAGCCCACCCACCCAAGACAGCCGTCCCCCTTGACGCTAGGATCACCATACCTAAGTCATGATAGTCATCGCTCGTCAATCGCTGTAATATCTCACTCGTGCTTTCTTTATTTTTGATTACGGTCACTTTATCTTATTTCTGTCTTTACACCAGACAGATCAAACATTTTAAACGTCCAACCCCTGAGGACCAGCTACCCAAGTCCAACAACCTGCCATCGCCGAAAACTGGGATCTCCCTGACGACCCACCAGCCGTTCCACCCGCCGCTGAACCCCTTCCCGCCGACAACTGGGACATCATCGACGGACTAGCAGACACCTCACCCACCCAAGACAGCCGTCCCCTTCACGCTAGAATCATCATATTTAAGTCATGCTAGTCGTAGTTTGTCGATCACTGTAATAACTCACGCGTGCCTTTTCTTGTCTTTGATTACGGTCATTTTATTTTATTTGTCTTTACACCAGACAGATCAAATTATTCAGCGTCCGTGAGTTAGCTACCTCCGCACCAAACCAACCTAGAAATGCTATCTGAACGAAACTAGTAACAAAAATATTAAAATTCCAAAAACATAGGACAAACTCAGATTAAAATGAAGACAAAAAAAGGCATTCAGTGCATCATCTATTTCGCTGTACAGCTGAGCAATGAATTTTTACGTCTATTAATAAATCTTTCGTCATTTGTCCTGTCGATCTCGATAATTTTATAGGAGACTATTGACTCGGTCCATGGCAGTGTTTGCATGGAGACAAAGGACTGAAAAACGTGACCGCCATCCCCTCAACCAGCCTCAACCCCTCCCCCATCCAGACCGGCGCTTGTATGGCAGGTGCTGTGTTCGGTTCAGGCTGATTGCGTCAGGTATCGCCGCTAGGCCGATCGATCCTCGCTGACGTCTGAATCTTCAGCAGCTGCCTATAAATACCTTAAACCCACCACCGCCATGTTGAATGGCTGCTCAGTGCACGGAAGATTTATCTCGACTTGGCATTCCGAAGAGGAGCTTTGTGCAAGAATTTTTATACGAAGAGGCGCGTAAACAGACGTCCACCACATCGAATCTACGAATTCAATTAGCCAGAGCGCAGAATAAGGAAGAACGAACAAAGCAAAATATGAAGAAGCAGAAAGCTTCCGGAAGATGCTCGATATTATTCCAGAGCCATGCTTTGACCAAGACAGCCACACTGCCAAAGTGCCTGCATCCATTGAATGCCCCTCAGAATTGTGCTGTTATAGCAGGCAATGTATGAACCCAGAGAGTGTACTAGAATTCAACAAGCAGCAGATGAAACTGGGGTAAATACCCATTTTAACGTCGGTAATTATTTTTCAGCGTTTTCTAGCGATTTTATTTTCAGCGGTTATTATTTCTTAGCGTAGGCGTTTCCGGTTTAATACGCGCATAAACAGTCGATAAAAAAAGCAAAATTAACTTTTACGAAGTTAAAATGGCTGGGAGACCGCGAGGAATAACGCAAATTGTACCCATAAACGAAGTCATGAATGCGGTGCAGATCACGAACGAGGAAATCTGGCGTCTACGAACACTGCTGCCGAATTTGAACGACACAGACATCGCCCTGCAATGGTGTGCACGTCGGCGGCTGATCAGAAACACTATGACGTGTGGTGCTTGTAACCGACTTTGCACACTCAACCGGTACAATGAAGGGGTAGACGGTCGGAGATGGGCTTGCAACGGATGCGGTTGCCGCAAATCCGTGCGTGTCGGCTCCTTTTTCGAACGCAGCCATCTTCGCATTGAACAGATCGTGATCCTCGTGTACTGCTGGTGTTGCGACATGCCACAGTCGCAAATGGCACGTGAAGCGGACGTGGCGCATCTAGATACTGTAATAGATTGGTGTAATTTCATGCGTGAGGAATGCGAAGTCTGGATTCAACGAAATGCTCAGGAGATAGGCGGTATGGACGGTAACGGTGCGCCCATAATCGTTGAGATAGACGAGACAAAGTTTTTCCATCGCAAGTACCACCGCGGTCAATGGAGGGAGGGCCACTGGGTCTTTGGAGGGATTGAGCGAGAAAGTGGACGTTGTTTTCTGGTGGAGGTCCCTAATCGTCGCGCAGACACCCTTCAGGCTTGCATTGAAAGTCACATTCTCCCTGGCTCTCACATTATCTCCGACGGCTGGGCAGCATATGCAAACATCGCACAAATTGGATACGGAATTTACGAACATTCAGTGGTAATTCATCAGCAGCATTTCGTCAATCCAAATGACGCCAACGTCCATACGCAGACAATCGAGAACACTTGGATGCGCGCTAAGCGCAAATTGAAGCGACAATTCGGCACCAGCCGTGCTCTGTTTCCGTCCTATTTACACGAATTCGTGTATCGTAATAGATTTCGCGGAGAAGACATCTTTAACAACTACATAGTCACCTTGGGTGACAATTATGCATAACCTACACGTTGTGTATCTCATTCCGATGAAAATAATTACCGACGTTAAAATGGGTATTTACCGAAACTGGTATATCCAAAATGTCAGCGCAATAGAATGATCAAATGGCAGAAATTCAAACAAGGAATTTTATAATTCAACAAACAGCAGATGAAACTGGTGTCTCCAAACTGTCAGTGGAAAAGAATCATAAAACTGCAGAGTTACTCGAATTGAAGCACTGCATTTGAGAGAATCCCATCTGTACATTACTGATATATCTCACTATATTCTGCCGTAATTGTGCTCGCGACATAATTAATGGAGAGAAAATGTCCGGGTCCTAATTAGCACGCCGGATTTGCATCCTTACCCATCTCAAAAGCATGCGGATGTGTAAATAGGATCTTCAATGATTAGCCGCCTATTAGCCTACGGATCTTTTAATGGTGCTCTAAAATTTTACCGCATTAGAGTTAGCTGTTAGTGGTCAAATTGCTCATGGATTGTCAGATATGTGCATTCAAGGATGTACAGATGAGAGGAATAAAGGATATTGAATGAGGAAATAGTACAATGACTTGCTCTGCAGGCGAATTTGGCCATTCAGCCTCTCATGGTATTCCGCTTTTCAAAGGCCTCACCCCTTCACCACAAATCGAGTATATAACATGGGGCAATGCCATGCTTAATCCAACATCATATTGTTCAACCTCTTTCCCCAAATTGAAATATGAAATTGTTGATAATTGCAGGATGACGACGCTGATCCAAAAACATGTGCGACACCAATGACGGTAATGAGACGGGCCGGGCCGTGGGATCCAATCTGCTGGATACGGGCAACAGTTTTGCTGTAAGAGTGGACGGTTTGGAAATTTCAAAGCCTGAAATTCTCCTAGAGGCTCTTATGAGTGCATTTTCATTGCACTATGTTTTCTACATCGAATATTGTAAAGAACTAACAAAAATGTTATCACTTTCTGGATGGCCTGTCCTTGGCCTTGACAAGCGAATGTCAAAACCACCTGTTTTTGTGCAAAAATGTTAAATCTTTTAGAGTAAAATTATATGCTTTATAGGATCTTGTGCTTATATAATATCATGCCCATATGGCCTTTTGATATAATATATATAGGCCCACTCTTCATCAGATTTTTAATATAACAATTTGTTTCTAATTTTTATTTTGTAGGCATAATTTCTCTTACAGTCGAGTCATTGCAGTGTCGTCATCGACCGATGCCATGTGGTCGAGCGCGTGGAGCTATGAAAATTATGCTGAGGAGCTAGATGCCTTGAGAAATCTCTATTTCCAGGAGAGCGCCTGGACGTTCTTCTCATAGCCACTAACGAGCGCCGAGCTAAGCGCGTGCTTGGCCGAGGATGAAAACAGCCGAGCGCTTTGGCAGAGTACTTTGGCAGAGTTAGAGCCTTTACCACCGCCGCCACCACAATCGACAGAAGAATATCTAGGCGATGATGAAATGAGCAGAGACTCTGTATGTGAACCTTGACGAGAGCGATTACACGGGTGATGTCTCAATGAACATATATGCATAGTGAATTTTCGGTAGAAAGCGGGTTGCACATTAAAGAAATTCACCTTTGATTTGTATATAGGTAATCCTACAGTTTAGGTGCTTTTATTATTTTGCATTGCTTTCTTCAACACTAGTCTTTGGTCGCTGTTTCGGCGCGAGAATATGTTTACTCACCGTCGTCTGGTCTTTTAAGAGTAGAAGTTACATAATTTTGTTTCATAAAGTAATTATGGCAGGCAGACCTCGCTCTCGAAGAACAATAGTCGACCCTCACGAAATTATACCTATGAATATGCACAATGAAACTTATAACTTTTCTTCGCTGCTGCCTGACATTTCTGACTCGGACGCTTGTCTGCGGTGGCTAGCTAGGCGATGCCTTATTAAGAATTCCGTCACGTGTCAAACATGCCAACAAGTTTCCAGCTTAACAGCCTACAACGGTAGTATCGATAGGAAGAGGTGGGTATGTCAACCTTGCAACATGAGGAAGTCTGTCAGAGATGCGTCATTCTTCTCAGGCAGCCACATGACGCTTGGACAGATAATTATTGTCATTTATTGTTGGTCTCACGACATGCCGCAGACTGCCATGCTACACGAGGCCGAAATTAGGAGCGAGCATACTGACAATTTTTTTCGGATCTCTTTATTTTGGATTATCCGCAGATACTTATTCGCAGCAGGTAATCCTGTAGTTTAGCGTCGTTATTTTTTTTCAAGTAATTTCCCCCCGATAATCCCGCACTTTCAATATGACGTCAACGCATGACGTAAATCAGCCATTTTGTTTGAATAACTTCATTACAAAACTTACTTCAGTGTTAGCCTATAACATGGCAGGACCACAACGGCGTAATAGAAATGTGGTAAATATTGTGCCGAACAACGAAGTTATGACTTCCTTCGACATTCGGAACGAGGAAGTGTGGCGTTTAGCAACGTTGCTTCCGGAAATATCGGACACGGAGTCAGCCCTTCAATGGTGTGCACGACGCCGTCTAATCAAGAATGGCATGTCGTGTGGCGTGTGTCAGCAGCAATGCAAACTGCACCTGTACAGCCATGGTGTTGACGGCTGCAGATGGGCCTGCGAAGGATGTGGATTTCGTAAATCAGTACGTGAAGGTTCTTTTTTCGCCCGTAGTCATCTGCGTTTGGAACAAATTCTTATAATGATTTACTGCTGGTGTTGTGACATGCCGCAGTCGCAGATGATGCGTGAATCAAAGGCGAATGAGAAAACTGCGGTTGACTGGAGCAATTTTATGCGCGAGGAGTGCGAGAAATGGATCGAAGGTCATTCCGGAGAAATCGGCGGCATGGATGATAACGGCGACCCAATAGTAGTGGAAATTGATGAATCAAAATAATTTCATAGGAAATTTCATCGTGGCCAATGGAGAGAGGGGCACTGGGTTTTCGGCGGCATAGAGAGGGAAAGTGGGCGCTGCTTTCTCGTGGAAGTGCCGAATCGTCGAGCTGACACGCTTGCAGCATGCATCGAACAACATATTTTACCCGGGTCACATATAGTGTCAGACGGATGGGCTGCTTACGCCAACATCGAGCGGATACAGAACGGGATTTACCAGCATTCTGTGGTCGTGCATCAGCACAACTTTGTCAACCCCGATGACGACAGTGTCCATACGCAGAACATAGAAAATTTATGGATGCGCGCGAAGCGCAAGCTTAAACGACAATTTGGCACCAGTCGGGCACTTTTCCCCTCATATTTACATGAGTTCGTTTACCGTAATTGCTTTCGTGCAGACGATATGCATAAGAGCTTTTTGGTCACTTTGGGCGAAAACTACGCATAAAGACATTTCGCGTCATGAGAGTTGCGTAATGACACGTTTCTACTATCATCATGTTGAAAAAAAAATAACGACGCTAAACTACAGGATTACCTCGCAGCAAACAGCAGCTCAACTTCTTTGTGCTAACTCCAAGAAAATTTTGCAGAATACTTCCTATTTTATTTGCAACATACCTTGTGCTTTTGCAGTACAAACCACACTTTCATATTTGCCTTCAAGGATAACTCAATGTGACTTCGATCATCGTGCAAAGGCTGAACCATATCCTCAGTTTCCTTTGAATTTGGCTTTGTTACAGCATTTCTTCGGCAATGACACTCTAGGGATGATCAAAGGAGATTTTCTAGTTAACCAATCACTAGTAGTACAATTACCTGAAATGAAATTTTTTAATCACTCATTTGATGATCGATTGGCAATAGACCATTCAATAAGCTACCGTTTGGATAAAGTAGTGAATGCGACCAAGGCAGAAGAGCAAATATTTAGATCAATGGTCGATCCTCTATTGGCCGGAGATATAACAATTCCATCAGATTTTTTCTTCTCAACACCAGGTTACGTGACAATAACCAATGCAGTAATCATAGGAACAAACTTAGTGTTAGCTACTTATTTGCTATATAAAGCAAGGATGCACAATGCAGTTTTGGCCATGCTTCCTCGACAAACTAGAGCTTTTACTTTGCCCAACTTGATCATGAATGTGCGTCGCTAGCACTATATAATCGGGCCTGTGACAAGGAGGACAGTCACACAATCTGTCACGCTGTCACACAATCTGTCACGCTGTCACACATTCTGTCACACGACGTCTGGAAGATGGCTGATGAACTTCGCGATTTCATAGAGAGCCTAACAAACGAGGGGCCCGCGAACATCGGAAGAAAGGAACTCGAGTTAGCGAAAATTCGTGAAAGGATTCGCAAGACAAAAGCAAAAGATCGCAAGCAAAAGCAACGATTGAGAGAGCTTATGGCGGCTCTTCGAGAGACAGCTGATGAACTGGATTTCTTGAAGGAGCAGGCTGCCCGCGTACGAGATGAGATAGCAGCGCTCGACGACGATGCCGATGCTTGAATAGAACGACCGTAGATTTAAACTAGTTGCTTACCTCGCTTCGTCAAAACAGGACTTCTTGTGAGACTTATTAATCTGCTAACTATTTACTATGAAAATCTTAGCGTCTGTATTTCGATGTGTTTTTAGCTGCAGCAATGAATACTGCACATGTAAGGACGTTGGCCTAAGGATTTATGCTTGCTATAAAAAATCAGGCCTGCAGCAGCAGCGAGGGATAATCGGAGGCGGAGCTGATTTAGGCTTAGTACAAAGTCGATGTTTTTGTTTAGCATGCAGCCACTTCAGCCTTATTTTTATCGTTCCTATTCAGTGTACATATGTGGCGTAGCATGAGTCGTGTCTGTATTAAACGATACAATAATGTGGCCTTGCTTATTGGTTCATGCACGCGATGATGTTAGATACCAACCTTACGTATAGGTAGGTGTATATTTTCTTCCTTGCTTATTGGTTCGTGCACGCTATGTCGCAAATATGAGGGGGACTGGAGGGCGAAGGTCCTCTCAACGATGATTCTGGAGAGAGATGGGATTTTGGAGGCGCCTCTTGGTTCAATTAGGATAAGGAACCCTGTCTTTGATGTAATTGTCATATTGAAGGCTATGATAGGTTCAGTTGACCTTGTCTTTGGTTCAATTTTTTTTAGGGCGCCTCTTGGTTAAATCGTGATTTTTAAGGGGGGTTTGGGATGGATGTTTCAGCCGCCTATTTTATATACTACTAACCAATCACAAATTTTTATTGTACACTTATTTCTTAAGGTCGAGGCGACTCTTGTAATTCTTACAAGGTCTTTCTAACGAACGGACTCTGCGAAACTTGTCTGCTGCGCAAAGAGTGTGTTCGATGCAAGTGTCGGAGACCTTCGCGATTCTTCAGATCTGGTCAGGAGATCTGTGTCACCTGTCTGAAAAAAATCTCAATCCGGCTGTGCGCACATCGGCTCAGAACGCTTTTATCGACATGCCCTTTCCTGTGCCCGAAACGACAGACGTGCATGGCATGCTAGAGGGAGAAGCAGCTCGCATTACCAGCACTCTCGAGGACACTTTGAGAGATGAAGGGTAAGAGTGTGTTACGCACAAATTTTCACTCTTAAATGTTGGATCTTAGAAAATTTCTGTTAGAGCATTTACAATAGACTCGCAACTAATCATTCTCAATTTTTAAATAACTTATTTTGCAGAGCTAATTAAAGTTTTGCAAACTTATATAAATCTTTATTGCAGCGATTTTTCCCTTGCGTTTCTTCTTGTTCTCATTTATACTTTCATCATGTAGATTTCGTGCTATATACGAATCGCATATTATAATCAGAAAATTAACGAACTTATTCAAATATATTGATTCTTTAGGCCGGTGAAATGGTATGTGGCAATAGATGTGGAGTTTCAAAGAGAGTCCTCAGAAGGAGAAAGTAGAACGGTCGCATACTTCAAATCAACACCGTCAACACTTCTACAACCTTTCCAAATGTCAGAGCAAATACAAGAGGCTGTGCAACGAATCGACGAACTGGTAGATACTTTCACAACTCAAAATTCGGGCTGGGTAGTGAGCAGCGTTGTCGATTTTAAGATTTGCAATGCAGTATACGAGCCAATAGGTGAGTCCAGCTACATACCCACCCCACAATACATCGCCAATAAACATGCTACACTGAATATTCAGAATGATGACGAGCAATGTTTTCTCTACAGCGTATTATCTGTTGCGCATTTCAAATCAAACAATCCTCACCGTGTATATCACTATAAGCCATATCTCACTGAGCTTCATACCACAGGTATAAACTTCCCCATGGCGATCGAGCACATTCCACTCTTTGAGAAACAGAATGCTTACTATACAGTCAACGTGATGTATTCAAACCCAGACGACAAGACCTTTACGCCTATGTATGCCAGTGCTCACAGGGGTAGGAAACACATTGTAAATCTTTTGCTACTCGATGACGGTGCTAAGAGTAACTATATTGTGATTCGAAATCTTTCCGCGCTTCTAAAGAGAAGAAATGCCCGTACAAACAGAACTTTCCCTTGCCCTTATTGTCTCTATTGCTTTACTACTGCAGCAGGCAAGCACACACACATGGACGAATGCGGCAAGCACGGACTTCAGTCCGTGCGATATCCGACTGGCGAAAATGCCACACTTAAATTCACAAACACACAGCACGAAGTGCCTGTGCCCTAAGTCTTGTACAGTGACTTTGAAAGCTACTTGATTCCAAACGATGCCGCAACAAACTCCTAGCGGCTTCTGTTGTTTGACGGTGTCCTATTTTCAGCATTAAAACGACAACAAACCGTACACATATTCGAGACCTGACGTAATGTCCCATTTCTGTGCACACATAAAATCAGAACAGACACGCATCAATAAAATTTTGGCTACCAAACCCAGCAGCAGCAGTTAGATTTTGAATCTTGTAATGTCTGTCCTTCTTGCTCTGTTACTCTAACAACTTACAACAAAGTTCGACACCACTGTCACATGACTGGTAACTTTGTTTCTGCGCTCTGCTCTCCTTGCAATCTGAAAATGAAATTTCGCAAGCCTACCAAGTCCAAGAAATGCAAAACATCAAACTACCTTCTTCCTGTCATCTTCCACAATCTTAAAGGCTACGACTCTCATCTCATACTGAAACACATGACAAAGGAGTTTGCAGCGCAAGAAATAAATGTAATAGCCACCAACATGGAGAAATATCTCTCTTTCGAAGTAAATAACATACGCTTTTTGGATTCCCTCCAATTTTTAAACTGCGGTTTGGACGTGTTGGTCAAAAATTTATCGAAAGAAGACGATTCCAAATTCACACATTTGCGACGAATTTTTTCGGCCGAATACAAACTGCTCTTGCGTAAGGGGGTATTTCCCTACGAGTACATGACTTCAGCCTGCAGAATAACCGAAAGGACTCTGCCTCCCAAAGGCTGCTTCTACAGTAAATTGACAGACGAAGACATTTCACAGACTGACTACGACTATGCCCAGAAAATTTGGCAGACGTTCGACATGCAGACTATGCAGGACTATCACGATCTGTATTTGAAGACCGATGTCATACTTTTGGCTGATGTCTTTGAATCTTTTCGTGCTATGTCCTTGGACTTTTACAAACTGGACCCGCTACATTATTACAGCAGCCCCGGACTGAGCTTTGACGCATGCCTGCGCATGACGAATGAAAATTTGGACTTGATCACCAACCCGGACATTTACCTGTTTGTGGAGCGGGGCATGAGAGGCGGCGTGTCCATGATTTCTAATCGATACGCAAAGGCCAATAATCCGTATCTCGCTCAAGGATACGACCCAAGCAGTCCAAACAGTTACATCATGTATTTGGATTGCAACAACATCTATGGTTACGCCATGTCCGAACCGCTCCCGACGGGTAAATTCCGATTTTTGGACGAAGACGAAATTTCAGGCTTTGACTTGGAAACTAAATCGACAGACGACGATTTGGGTTATATTTTGGACGTGGACTTGGACTATCCTTCACATCTTCACGACGATCACAACGACTATCCCCTTGCGCCAGAGACACTGCACATACGACCGGACATGATATCCCCATACGCAAAGTCCGTTTCGCAGCAAATTTCGAATAAAATCGGTACCGGAGTCGAAAAGTTGGTGCCCAATCTCATGGCAAAGGCCCGGTACGTCGTGCATTACAGAAATTTGCAATTCTATCTAAAAATGGGCATGATTTTGACCAAAATTCATAAAATTCTCGAGTTTCGGCAAAGTCGATGGCTGAAGCCATATATCGACTTCTACTCTTCCAAACGGCAGGTTGCAAAATCTTCCTTTGAAAAAGACCTGTATAAATTAATGAACAACTCGATTTATGGGAAAACTATGCAAAAATAACAGGAAGCATCTTGCCGTGAAAATTGTTACCAGCGCGAAACGAGTCAAACGTTTCATGGCCCGACCAAATATCGAGTCATACAATATAATAAACGACGAACTGACCGTGATAAAATAAACAAATTCCAACGTTTATCTCAACAAGCCCCTTTACGACGGCATGTGCATTTTGGATATTTCAAAATTGAAAATGTACGAGTTCCACTATCAAAATATAATACCAATTTATGTTTATGCCTGCAAACTCCTTTTCACAGACACTGATAGCCTTTGCTATCACTTTTTCACCAAGGACATATACACCGACATGCAGCTTCATCTTCATGAATATGACACCTCAGACTATCCCTGTGAGCACTTTTTGCCCAGCTGCTCCAACGCCAAAGTAATAGGAAAGTTTAAAGATGAGTGCAATGGGGATGCTGTGGTTGAATTTTGTGGACTTCGTCCCAGAATGTACAGTTTGTTGTTGGCGGGGGAAAAGGAAAAGAAGACAGCCAAGGTTATTAAGAAGGGCTTTGTCAAGAAATGTATCAGACACGTATCTTGGAGGAAAAACCAACATCCTCCAAGTTCTGTGTCATACAAAGTAGAAAACATGAGTTGCATACTGTAGAACTACGAAAGGCGGCACTTTCTCCATACGATGACAAGCGGTTCCTACTAAATTCATCAGAGTCGTTGGCAAAAATCCCTGTAGTATAGTTCTGTTGTAAATATTGTACATACAGTCATGGCCAAAAGTTTACGAACACCAATTTTTTCATAATTTTCGTGGATATTTCAGCACTGCGCTCTACCATGGTCACTCCTGGGCTACTTTTATTAGTGAAATGTGTGCATGATCATGATAGCAACCATAGGAACCAACAGTAAACTTATTTTCAGATGGGAAATAAATTTTCAGGTAAATTTAGCTCATAAATGGTAATTTTCAGGTAAATTTAGCTCATAAATGGTAATTTAACACAGTAATTTAACACAGTACATACATGTAGTTTCAGATTGAGACCTTGTATTTTGTTTACAAATACTTGCACAGGGCAGTATTTTGAGCCATGGCTCAGCAATAACGGTCAACAGTCAACTACTTCTTTTTTTTAGTGAGTGATAATGGGGGTATTTATCATTTTTTCAGATTTATAACTCCATTCGCTGAAGGCAAGACTGCAATGGGACGTCGTGGAGAACTCAGTAGGGAATGTCGCGCTCAGGTCGTAATTCTACGCAAAGAGAAACTTTCCTACAGAGACATTGCCAAAAAACTACAGATTGCACCCTCAACTGTTGTCGCCACTGTGAAGAGAGCGCAGGAATTGCAAAACTTTTCGTCACGGGGTCGTTCCGGTAGGCCGACAGTTACTTCTCCGCGAATGAGAAATGCTATCATCAAAATAGCCAAAAGATCTCCCCGGGCTTCGTCTAGTTCCATAAGAGCCAGGCTGCCTGGCACCCCTGAGAAAAAACCAAGTAAAAGAACAATACGAAGACGGCTATTCGATGCCGGCCTTAAATCATACAGACCTGCACGGAAGCCCCAGCTGTCCCGGAAGAACGTGAGAGATCGGCTGATCTTCTGTCGAAAGTCCAAAAATGACTCGTTAGACTATGCTTGAATAGCTCTTAATGTATCATCCACATGAGTGGCTCTTCTGAATTCAGAAGTAGGAACTGAAGTTTCAACATTCGTTTCACTTTCACTCAGAAACAAAAGCGAAACATGAACACACAGAATGCATGTTCACCTTCTAGTAGTGCCCTACTATATGAGCTGATACAACTTCAACTAACAGTTTCAATCTCTCGTAATTGAAAAACCAGAAAACATTACAAGTAGGCAGAGAATAAGAGCAATCAATCACTTGCCCAGGCGGCGTAAGCTTCCGTAAGATGCTCAATATAATTCCAAAAACATGATTTGACCGAGACAGCCACACTGCCAAAGTGCCTGAAACCATTGAATGCCCCCAGAATGGTTACTTTTCTCTAACTCATGGCTCTTCTTGCACCAAAGGTTTAATGTGTTCTTATTGCAGGCAATTTATGAACCAAGAGAGTGTACTAGAATTCAGCAAAACTGGTGTCTCCAAACTGTCAGCGGGAAAGAATAATCAAACTGCAGGAATTTCAAACGACAAGGAATTTTAGAATGAAACTGGTATCTCCAAAATGTCAGCGCAATAGAATATCAAACTGCAGAAATTCAAACAACAAGGAATTTTATAATTCAACAAGCAGCAGATGAAACTGGTGTCTCCAAACTGTCAGCGGGAAAGAATAATCAAACTGCAGAGTTACTCCAATTTAAGCACTGCATTTGAGAGAAACCCATCTGTACATTACTGATATATCTCACTATAATACAGTATTATATTATTCTGCCGTATTTGTGCTCGCGCCATAATTAATGGAGAAAATTAATGTCCGGGTCCTAATTAGCATGCCGGATTTGCATCTTTTCCCATCTCAGAAGCATGCGGATGTGTAAATATGATCTTCAATGAGTATCCGCCTATTAGCCTACGGATCTTTTAATGGTGCTCTGAAATCTTACCGCAATTAGAGTTAGCTGTTAATGGTCATTCAACAATGGCTCCTACTCAGTAACCCACTCTGAAAAGTGGTCAAATTGCCCATGGATGTTCAGACATGTGCATTCAAGGATGTACAGATGAGAGGAACAAAGGATATTGAATGAGGAAATAGTACAATTACTCGAATTACAACGAACATAGAGGGCATCTCAACAGCATCACGACTCATACACCCACCAATCGTCCACTTGTACTTTCATTCTATTACAGAATTTCTCTTTTTCCGCATTTTAAGTTGTCTGCTATGTTGACTAACGATTTTGTTTGCTTGTTGTTTTTCAAACATGCTGACCACGCATTTTATGTGTCACTCTGAACAAGGCGATGATCTGGAGACGTTGCATATATACAGCTATGCTCTCTATCGTCGCAATCTGTCATTCCTTCATTCGGACTTCTACTCTCTGTTTTACTTCATGGTGTACATTACTTCCATAAATCGGAGCGATACAAAAGTGCTTGGTGTTGTTTTTTCATATTTCTCGTTTCGCATTATGGTTTCATTTTTCTTAGTGATGTCCGATAAGATATGGTTTTCAACCGGACATATCTTGTTGAAAGAAGTTGCTGGTGTGGCAAAAGAAGGATGGCTGCGATGCTTCACAAGATCGATCAAAGAATATCAGATCAGTGGAAGATACTCGAGCAACTCCGGAATCTTCAACTGAGCAAATCTCTTCCAATGGCATTCAATAGGGGAACAAATCGACGACATCTGATTTCCCCCCTATAACTACGGTTGCCTACCTCATTAATGTATCTGTGACGCTCTCAGTCAGTCACTTCATTTCCTTAACAAACAATTTGGATCAACGTCATTGGCTGATTGCATTGACAAACGGGTTCCTATGTGGATGACAATTCCTGAACTTTCAGAGATGTGCACACCTCAAATTCAAATGCAAAACGTTTAGTCAGCATATACATAAGTTGTTTAAAAAGAAATTGATGAGTGCAAGGTGATCCAATTGTGATGGAGAGAGTGAGTGTAACCAACTCATACCATTGCACTTTTCTTGAGTAATTACAAGTATATTCTCCATAATAGCAAATCGAAGATAAGCTTACATTCCTTCATATTCTTATCTCTTCGTACATCATTTATGTATTTGCATTCTTTCAGTGCAATTTCCTAAATGGATAAATGGTAACTTTCAGATGCCGATGTTCGTGATATTATCACCCACGGACAGAGGATACATTCTCGTAATCATCTATTTTATTTTCGTAAGTAAAATAGAAAGTAGGTGCATGAATACAAATATAAAAATTGCTACAAATTTCCTCAAGTACAATGGGAAGTAATGATATGAAAGCAACCCGAATAGGACACCTGTTCAAATTTTTCTATTGAATATTAAAAGATGAAATTCTCTTAAATCTTTTTCAAGAAAATGTCAGCAGAGCAGCCAAGGACGTGGTCTGAGATTATCGTTAATCCGCCTATTGATAAATCTGCAAAACGAAAGGTTTGTTCTTCGACCGCCGTGAACGAGGCCTGTGGGCAGATGGAAGCCGCTTCTATTGTGATGTACGAAAATATTTCGGATACGGAGATGGGTCATGTTGTTCCGCCTGGGTTGGTTGTTGATATTGACTAAATTTTGAAAGATCTGCCAAATCTTGGGGAGCCTTTAGTAGATCTAGAGTCTATTGGAGACATCCCTCCGGTTTCTTCGATGTTTGAAGATGCAGGGGATATGGACTTAATGTTCACGGAAGGTTGGGAGCGAATGATCGGGAATTTGCTTCTGGAGCAAACGAATGGTACACAACCATTGGTCGACGCATTTTCATGTATTGGGGTGGTCATCCTGGTAGTTTAGATCCCAATACAAGGCTGAAGCGGAGGGGGTACTTCACAGGAGCTTAGCCCATTCTCTATTTGGAGTAGCTAGACACAGTAGTAGACGCGCAGGACCACATTAAAACCATCTTAGACAGAAGAAAACAGAATTTTACATAGTTTGAGGCAGACATTACTAATCCAGCCAGTGCTATCTGAATTCATGGAATTCTGCGGTCTTAAATCCGTAATGGGTCGTTAGACAATGCTTGTATAGCTCCTAATGTATCATCCACATGAGTGGCTCTTCTGAATTCAGAAGCAGGAACTGAAGTTTCAACATCCGTTTCACTTTCACCCAGAAACAAAAGCAAAACATGAACACAAGGAATGATTCTAGAAGTGACCTACTACGTGAGCTGAAAACATTGTGCAGCAAAAAAGCTATCGATTGAATTCACCCACTCCCAACAGATGAACAGAGTGCAAGAGAATACTCATAACTTAGTATACGCTAAGTTAACAGAACGATTTGTTAAGTGTACTACGTCTTCAAAGCTAGAAGATGTTATAAATGATTTTCTGAATGATGACATACTGCAGAAAAAAAGTAATGGCTAGAAAAAGTATGGGCTGAACGCACAACACTCGCTCAAAGACTGTTAATTAATCTATGCGTCGAACAATTATTTTTCAGTGCGTTATTTGCAATACTTTTCTTCTGTAGTACGTATGCGATAAAGGGATTACTTCCAATTCATCCACCATGTTTATATAGATCGAATGATTGGATAAGAAGAGATGAAACATTACACGTAGAAACAGGAATATTATTACTCAATCATTGTATAGAACATAAACCAGACGAAAACTGGGTACATCGTGTATTTAAAGAAGATATAGAATTAGAATCTTTATATTTACGCAAAGCCTGTCCAGAACCTATACACGAATTAACTGCGGATATGTTGATTGAATATAGTAAGAGTATGGCAGCGTTAGTATTATCTCAATTACATTATGATCAATTATACGAGATTCGCCCTCAACCATCATTCGTAGTAAAAATGATAATGCAGGTCCAAACTACTTTTCTAGATGCAGGACCACATTAAAACCATCTTAGACAGAAGAAAACCGAATTTTACATAGTTTGAGGCAGACATTACTAATCCAGCCAGTGCTATTCTGAATTCATGGAATTCTGCGGTCTCAAATCCGTAATGGGTCGTTAGACAATGCTTGTATAGCTCCTAATGTATCATCCACATGAGTGGCTCTTCTGAATTCAGAAGTAGGAACTGAAGTTTCAACATCCGTTTCACTTTCACCCAGAAACAAAAGCAAAACATGAACACAAGGAATGATTCTAGAAGTGACCTACTACGTGAGCTGAAAACATTGTGCAGCAAAAAAGCTATCGATTGAATTCACCCACTCCCAACAGATGAACAGAGTGCAAGAGAATACTCATAACTTAGTATACGCTAAGTTAACAGAACGATTTGTTAAGTGTACTACGTCTTCAAAGCTAGAAGATGTTATAAATGATTTTCCGAATGATGACATACTGCAGAAAAAAAGTAATGGCTAGAAAAAGTATGGGCTGAACGCACAACACTCGCTCAAAGATTGTTAATTAATCTATGCGTCGAACAATTATTTTTCAGTGCGTTATTTGCAATACTTTTCTTCTGTAGTACGTATGCGATAAAGGGATTACTTCCAATTCATCCACCATGTTTATATAGATCGAATGATTGGATAAGAAGAGATGAAACATTACACGTAGAAACAGGAATATTATTACTCAATCATTGTATAGAACATAAACCAGACGAAAACTGGGTACATCGTGTATTTAAAGAAGATATAGAATTAGAATCTTTATATTTACGCAAAGCCTGTCCAGAACCTATACACGAATTAACTGCGGATATGTTGATTGAATATAGTAAGAGTATGGCAGCGTTAGTATTATCTCAATTACATTATGATCAATTATACGAGATTCGCCCTCAACCATCATTCGTAGTAAAAATGATAATGCAGGTCCAAACTACTTTTCTAGATGCAGGACCACATTAAAACCATCTTAGACAGAAGAAAACCGAATTTTACATAGTTTGAGGCAGACATTACTAATCCAGCCAGTGCTATTCTGAATTCATGGAATTCTGCGGTCTCAAATCCGTAATGGGTCGTTAGACAATGCTTGTATAGCTCCTAATGTATCATCCACATGAGTGGCTCTTCTGAATTCAGAAGTAGGAACTGAAGTTTCAACATCCGTTTCACTTTCACCCAGAAACAAAAGCAAAACATGAACACAAGGAATGATTCTAGAAGTGACCTACTACGTGAGCTGAAAACATTGTGCAGCAAAAAAGCTATCGATTGAATTCACCCACTCCCAACAGATGAACAGAGTGCAAGAGAATACTCATAACTTAGTATACGCTAAGTTAACAGAACGATTTGTTAAGTGTACTACGTCTTCAAAGCTAGAAGATGTTATAAATGATTTTCCGAATGATGACATACTGCAGAAAAAAAGTAATGGCTAGAAAAAGTATGGGCTGAACGCACAACACTCGCTCAAAGATTGTTAATTAATCTATGCGTCGAACAATTATTTTTCAGTGCGTTATTTGCAATACTTTTCTTCTGTAGTACGTATGCGATAAAGGGATTACTTCCAATTCATCCACCATGTTTATATAGATCGAATGATTGGATAAGAAGAGATGAAACATTACACGTAGAAACAGGAATATTATTACTCAATCATTGTATAGAACATAAACCAGACGAAAACTGGGTACATCGTGTATTTAAAGAAGATATAGAATTAGAATCTTTATATTTACGCAAAGCCTGTCCAGAACCTATACACGAATTAACTGCGGATATGTTGATTGAATATAGTAAGAGTATGGCAGCGTTAGTATTATCTCAATTACATTATGATCAATTATACGAGATTCGCCCTCAACCATCATTCGTAGTAAAAATGATAATGCAGGTCCAAACTACTTTTCTAGATGCAGGACCACATTAAAACCATCTTAGACAGAAGAAAACCGAATTTTACATAGTTTGAGGCAGACATTACTAATCCAGCCAGTGCTATTCTGAATTCATGGAATTCTGCGGTCTCAAATCCGTAATGGGTCGTTAGACAATGCTTGTATAGCTCCTAATGTATCATCCACATGAGTGGCTCTTCTGAATTCAGAAGTAGGAACTGAAGTGTCAACATCCGTTTCACTTTCACCCAGAAACAAAAGCAAAACATGAACACAAGGAATGATTCTAGCAGTGACCTACTACGTGAGCTGATATAACTTCAGTTAACAGTATCTGATTGTTCTGACAATCTCTTGTAATTGAGAAACCAGCAAACGTTACAAACAGGCAGAGATTAAGATCAACCAATCACTTGCCCAGGCGGCGAAAGCTTCCGGAAGATGCTCTATATAATTCCAGAACCATGATTTAACCGCGACAGCCACACTGCCAAAGTGCCTGAATCCATTGAATGTCCCTCAGAATGGTTACTTTCCTCTCACTCATGGTTCTTCTTGCACGAAAGCTTTAATGTGTTCTTATCGCAGGCAATGCACGAACCCAGAGAGTGTACTACAGAGGATGAAGTCAATGGTACCTATCTAGATAGGATTCATATATACTATATACTAAGCATTGAGCTGTGCCTTTCGAAACATTCGCCAGTCGTTCAATCACAACCAACAGGCAAGCACTATGTGAATGTATAAGCAATGCGATCTTCATACATGTGGTCGAAGCAGTGCGGACTCAACTGAAAAGCGCTCTAATACCATAATTTCATCACAAGTCATCATATATGACAGTCACATACAAGGAATTATATTCATTAATAAAATATTTTGCATAGGCCTACGGGAGCACTGCATTGCTCCGAAAATCAAAGCTCCGAAAATCAAAGCTCCGAAAGTTAACTGTTGAGAAATCAAAGCTACGAAAAGTCAAAGCTACGAAAAGTCAAAGCTCCGAAAAGTCAAAGCTCCGAAAATCAAACCTCCGAAAATCAAACCTCCGCTGAGAGTTTTTAATGGTCGGACTTGAAAGAGCATGAATTTGAATCGCTTTTGTTTGACCAAGAATCAAAGAGGGCTAGCTTTGGTGTGCTTGTGAAACTTGAACGAAGTTGAATTGCTTAGTGATTCGATAATTTCGTAATTGGTCGGACTTTGTTTGAAGTATACGCTTTTGTTTGACCAAGAATCAAAGGTGGCTAGCTTTGTTTGACCAAGAATCAAAGAGGGCTAGCTTTGGTGTGCTTGTGAAACTTGAACGAAGTTGAATTGCTTAGTGATTCGATAATTTCGTAATTGGTCGGACTTTGTTTGAAGTATACGCTTTTGTTTGACCAAGAATCAAAGGTGGCTAGCTTTGTTTGACCAAGAATCAAAGAGGGCTAGCTTTGGTGTGCCTGCGAAACTTTGGTTCAGCCAATCAGCGAAGTTTAAATGCTGAGAGCTTTCTCAATAACTTTATAAACTGAGTGGACTGCAAAGAGAGATGTTCTTCAGCATTATTACAAGATAAACAGTTTGATACTCATAATTTCATCGTCTTCCTTAACATTTCTTAAGCTTTGCAATGGCTAGTTTATTTACATATTCTCAAATGGGCTCTCGTTTGCTTGCAATAGATGGCTACTTATATCAACACAACAAATCTTACACCCGTAAGTGTGATTGTAAAAGAGTTAGTTATTGGTGCTGCGAGAGACGGCATGACCTAAATTGCAAGGTCACCGTCGTGACAGATGCCGACGGAACAATTATCAAGGGAGCATCTGCCCTTCACGAACATGACGTGAGCAGTGGTCGCACAGAAGCTCTAACGGTCCGCCATGACCTTCTCGTCGAGGCGGCACGTCGTCCGGAAGCTGCTCCAACTGCTATATTGAATGAGTTCGTTACACCTCAAGTAGTCATGAGCCTGCCCGGCGAAGTGGCGATGAAGCAGGCGATCCAACGTCGGAGGAGAGCCCTTCGACCCACGGACCCTACGACTGCTGCTGACGTTCTAATCAGCGGGGTGTGGACGAAGACGCTGGATGAAGAGGAGTGGTTCTTGGGGGATACAGTGATAGGAGACGACAGATGTTACATATTCGCGACGGAGGCTAATCTTAGGAACCTAAACGTAAGTTTTTTTAACATGCTGTTTGATTAAAAATTATGGTAGTAATATGATTTGCAACAAAGTCGGTTGGGAGTCACTGGACCGTGACTGGTGGAGTATAGATGTCCTTATTTGGCTATCGAATGATACATGTAATGAAGGCTTCTGTGTCAACGGTTGTATATTTTACCTGTATAATATGTAGACTCAATAGGCCTTCGTTTTAGGGCTTTAACGTCAGTTTCAGGCTCTAGTGTCTATATGGGAAGAGGATTAAACACCGCCATCCGAGGTATTAGTTATATTCCAAGAATTCTTTTTTTAACGCAAGCAAATGATTTGTAACAAAGTCGGTTATTTTAAATATCTCTATTATGAAATACTTCTGTTCAACATAATTATATTTGACGACTTTGATTTCTTTATGTAGGCCTCTGACCTATGGCTTGCAGACGGGACCTTTTCAACTGCGCCACGTCAATTTCTACAAATTTACTCATTACACGGTCTCTATCACGGCTCCGTTTACCCCTTTGTCTATGGCTTCATGACGAGACGTTCACAGGAGATGTACCACGCACTGCTAAGTTTTCTGGTTGACAAGGCCGCCAGTCTATATGGGATAGATCTGGTTGCACGTAACGTCGCGACTGATTTTGAGAAGGCGTCGATAAACGCTTTCAAGGAGGTGTTCCCTCAAGTCGTCGTCTCCGGATGTCACTTTCACCTCGGACAGGCGGTCATTCGAAAGGTCAATGAGCTTGGCCTTAAGACAACGTACGGCAGCGACTCGGAGTTTGCTCTGCACACTCGCATGCTTTACGGCCTGGCATATCTTCCGACAGCGGACGTACCGGCTGCGCTGGAAGTTATTCGCTTGTCGATGCCGCCCGCTGGTCAGGCTATAATAGAGTACTTCGATAGAACCTACGTTAACGGACCTGTCATTCGAACGATGAGGTCTCAAGAAAGAGTGCATCGAGAAGCGATGTTCCCCCCATCTATGTGGAACGTGGCGGAAAGGTTTAATAACGATCTTCCAACAACAACCAACCACGTCGAGGCCTGGCACAGGCGTCTGCAAACACTGATCGTCTTCGACCACCCGTCCTTCTTTAATTGTCTGCATAAATTAAGGCAGGAACAGCGGCACACAGAGGTGTCAATTCTCAGATCTGAGAACGGGTTCCGACGCAAGGTTAAACGACGAAGTGTTATAGAACACGCGAAACGTCTAACGACACTGATGACCGATTTGCGTAGCGGAAAAAAGGATTTAACTTCTTTCCTGCGAGGAGTTGCACATGCCTTTGGTGGTGAGGTTGTCCCTATAGAGGGAGGAGAAGATTCAGACGGATTGGAAGGTACGGCGGGTACGACGAGTGGGCAAGTTCTTGTTGTAGCTGCTACGGCTTCTGATGCGGCAATGGTTCCGCCATTGCCGCATAGGGGTAGACGACGACTTCGTTCACCAATTTCAGCGAGTGTATCTTCACCGGCTACACGTTGTCGTCTTCGAGATCTCCCAGTTCGCCGGGCAAATGCCGCGTCTACTGCCGCTATTGCTGCATCAGTGGAAGCTTCTGCTTCTACTACCGCCAGTGCTTCTCCGGTTTCACCTGCGACGTCCCCTGCGTCTCCGGCTACAACAGGCGCGCCGATGGGTCCCCTGTGTCCTGTGTGTTTAGTGAATGCAGCCGATACAGTGATAATTCCGTGTGGGCATTGTGGTTGCATAAATTGCTTGCGCCGTGTGATGGGTGAGCCAGAAGTAGCTGCTCCACCTGGAGGGCTACGTTGCCCTGTGTGTCGTTCAATCATCGGAGACCTTGTCAAACTACATTTTGCTGCATAACGGGCACATTTAGGATTTATGTAGAACAATAGTGACAGTCTTGTGTTCTTCTGACATTCTTGTTGAATATTGTAAGAGCCAATATAATAATTTATTAATATTATATTCCAGAGAACTTACATAACATTATTCTTAATATTACACTATTGAATCCAAAGTTTTATTGTGTCCGTCAGCATAGGCGTACGAGGCGGGGGTGCAGGGGGGGCAATTGCCCCCCCAAATTCGGGCAAGTTTGGTGGTTTTTTTCGGGCAAACACAAACCCAAACGACTAAAAAAAAAAAAAAGGTCGTCAACTTTCGGACAAGTCGGCTTTTCGGGCAAAATAGTCGCGGACGACGAAAAAAAAAAAAAGGTCGTCAACTCTCGGGCAAGTCTGGTTTTTCGGGCAAAGATAGTCGCGGACGACAAAAAAAGTAAACTTTTTGGCCAGATAAATTTTTCGGGCAGAAGTTCAATCTTTGCCCCCCCACTTCTGAAACCTCCCGTACGCCTATGTCCGTCAGTTTATATTTTATTACAATAATAAAATTTAAAGTTTAAATGAGCTTTTACATTTCGAATCACTCAAGCCATGGTAATCGCTGATGCGTAACAGTCTAATGCTGAGGAACGTTTAATAAAGCTCAAAGCAATTCAACTTCGATGAAGTTTCAGAAGCACACCAAAGCTAGCCCCCTTTGATTCTTGGTCAAACAAAAGCGATTCAAATTCCTGCTCTTTCAAGTCCGATCAATAAAAACTCTCAGCAATTTTCGGAAGTTTGATTTTCGGAGGTTTGATTTTCGGAGCTTTGATTTTCGGAGCTTTGACTTTTCGGAGCTTTGAAGTATATATTCTTTTGAATTTCGGAAATGTGATTTTCGGAGCTTTGATTTTCGGAGCTTTGATTTTCGGAACTGTGATTTTCGGAGCTATGTAGTATACCCAGGCCTACAGCCTTCATGATTTTAAATTACAAGTGTTTAATACATAGACAAGCATAATAAATATGTATGAATTGAGGCGCTGGAAAATCCAAAATGATATATATGTTGAATGGAAGAATGTATATTTCTTGACCTTTTCGCTGTAAAACATTGGTGTTTGACATTATAGGAATACAGCCTTGCACCTGTGAGCGGTATTTTGCACATGTTAATTCAATTATTCATGGAAAATATTGCCTGAGCAATATATAATTGTAGAGAAAGCACACGATATTTGTGGCATCAATATTTCCCAATTCGCACAATTATCATTACTAGGAACATCGTCTAAAGCTAATGAGCATGTCAATATATTTATACTTTTCTCCATATCATTTTTAAAACATTGAGAAGCATAAGGCATGCTTCGATGCGAATAATTATGATGCTTTTGCTTGTGACAGTAACGCGGCGCTCAAGCATTAAAAATGAGAATTGAAGGTATACAATACATGGACACATACAATTTTTAGCATCTTAACAGACTGGACTTCTGCTGTGGAATATGCTGTGAGAATGAATTTTAATCATGTCGGATGCTATAGTGACAACATTTACAGACATCACCCCGATTTTAAGCAATTCCTATTAGAGCGCGCCATCTGGCCTTTACAAATATAAACTTCTATATGCTACTATAATTACACTTGCGGTAGAATTAGTGTAGAGAAATGTCCTGCAGCTGTCCAGCACGTCTAATTTGCGGCCTTTCCCTTTCACTAAAGCTTAAGGATGCTTAACCAAACCAGTCTATGATTAGCCGCCTATTAGCACGCTGTTAAAGTTCTTTGAAAAATGTCCTCTAATTAGTGAGAGGCGCAACGGTCGGCGGTCAGGCGGAAATGGTGCTGTACTTGATGACCAGCCTGAAAACTGACCGCATTGAAGATGGCAGAAGAAGTTCATTCATTCAAGCATGTAAGCCGCGGCCCTCATAATGGGTATAGACCGGCAGACCCAAATTGACATAATGGGGGTAGCCCACCAGCCGCAGATGTTAAGGTCCGAGGATTCAAGGATGTAATTCGACTTCTGCATAAACGATGTATTCTGCCGGACATAGCTTGAAAGGACTGCCACACAGCGCTTTAAAGCCGATTTCAATATAAAGGCTCTAGAGTGTCTAAATTAAGCTTAATTATAGCATTCCACAATACAATTCGCCCACGCTAGTGGCGAATTTTACGCAGCACTTTCTCACACGAGAGGGCGAATCAAAGGATTCGCCCCACCCAAAAAATGGGAATATATACAAGGTGAAAAGTCTTTGCTTCATATTCTACATGTTTTGAAAGAATCGCCATGAATACTAGAAGAAATGATGAGGAAACAATGGTATGTGAAGCGGACAGCAGTGAGGATTGTCTTCCTATTGAAGTTGCGACGCCGCAAAATATGGCGGTGCAAGTTGGTGGCCGGCAGAATAATAATGACCAGGAAGCTGGAATGGGTTGGCTGCAAGAATGGCTGGCCCGTGAGCATTTTGCGGGTGCAGAAGTGGCGGGTGCGAGAGGTGCGGGAGATTTCAACAGCCTAGAAGCACAAGGTTTGCCTATGCTTATTTCTTGTGTAATGAGTGATTAGAGAATACTGACGGTCTTCTTTCTTCTATTTAAATTATTTCTCATTATTTTCAAATAGAGCAGTAACAAATGGGTCAGCCTCATGTTCATGTTTTATTGTAAAAAACACTGAATGAGAAAATGTGTAAATGTATATCATATAATGTTATGCTTGTACATTATTTTAGCGCATACGATAAATAAATGCTCCTTTGATCATTTATGGTAAAGGAGGATAAAATCTTAAAATCATAGCATTAAGAATTTCTATATTCGCATCAAATTTTGAATTAGAATCTTTCTATAATATTTATAATATACAATGACCCTTTTTCGATATATTGTTTATACATTTTAAGAATATATTCTGCAATATGCGGGATTTGATTAATAATAATAACGCTATTGTAGCGAAATTTTAAATGCATTATAGAAAGATGGGGATAGATATATACAATAAGTGGCATAGATTTCCTTGAAATAATATATTCTTCAGTAGATTTATAATATTATAATTAGTTTGTACTTTTTATTTTGTTAATTCTTTTACAGAAGATTCAGTTCAAGCTGTAACGTCGTCCTCTGATGTGATGTGGTCAAGCGCTTAGACATGCATATGCAACAATGAGGAAAGCGTTCTACTACAAAGCATACATTTTCCAGAGGGAGGCTGGAGCTTCATGGAAAATCCGCTTTCAAGCATGGAGCTAGATGAGAACCTGGGCGAGGATGTCGCCGCAGTAGAGGAAAGTTCGCCCTTGTCAACGCCGCCTCCATCTCCACAAGCCTCTCCACAAGCCTCTCCAGTCGATGAGGAATATTTGGGTGACTGGTAAAACTGGAAAGACTGGTGGTACCAGATGACGTAGTGGTAGGAGGTGTGGTGGACTGGTGTGAAGAGTCTAAGTTAGTCTACGTTTGGGTTTCGATCTGATGACATGTGATATTAAGATGTGACATTTTGTGTTAAACTAGCTCGCTGAATATACTGTTGAATTGAATTCGAACTGTGTTGGTTGCTGCGAACACGTCTTACCGTCATACCCCTAGACAACGGTTACAATTGGGAGCACGTCCGGCGATTTTTTTCCCGGGATTTTGAAGATGAACGACAAGCGAGAAGACGTGAATGACGGTCGACTACAGGAAGATGAACGCGTGGGGCGTCTACCCATACGGGACGTGGGGGACGTTGGCGAGGAAGATGTCGTTGGTTCCATGGGTTCCGGCGCTGAACGGTGGCGGTATGTGTTGCACTACACCCGCAGTTGGTCACGATTGTTGATGCCGCTATACAAGGAGGGAACTTGGTGGTGGACGAATGGGCGCGTGCAGCGCAGAATGGTGAACCGTCGGTCACGTGGTTGGTCGCAGGAGGCGGGTTCAACTGCAGCAGCTGGGCCGTCGCGTATGGCGTTCACGGGTGCCGGTCCTAAGGAGATGTGCTTACGAATATTATAATGGTAGTTTTTAAGGCGTATACCCATAGCCCAGCAGCAGCAGCAGCCGCAGTAGAAGTGGAAATTCCGCTGGCGAAGCCAGCTGGAGTTGGGGATCGATTTCAGTAGGTGGTTCAGACAATACCGAAGTAGAGCGAGTATCTGTGGTTAGATGCGGGGTAACCCCTGTTTGACCGTCATGTATTATCAAATATTATAATGATGGTTTTTAAGACGAATACCCATAGCGCAGCAGCAGCATCCGCAGCATCAGCAGAATGGGAAATTCCGCTGGCGAAGCTGGGGTGAGGGTGGGGTCTGCCACATCAGCCTCCAAAACAAAAGAATTGCTCAGTCAAGTGTGTCGATTTATAAACCACGGGCTAAGAAATCCAGGCATTAAAAAGGCGTATTGATTACCGCAGGTGATGCTGATGTCATCCATCCATTGTTGGTCTTACTTCGCAGCCATTGTTGGGCTTACTTCAAAGCTATTGTTGGTTTATCTTTTGGCGCCAAATTTCCTTTGTTGGTATTAGTTATCCAGCCTTACCCTACTTACGTTTACTGGAAAGACCACAGAAGACATCCTGGAATTCCTAAAGAACTTTGATCTCTGGGCCGTTTTTCGTAAAATGGACACATCAGCGAAATTAGCCGCTTTGCCCTTACTCCTTAAGGACAGCGCCGCCATCTGGTATAATACCCAAACCAACGAGACTCGCTCTGATCTTACTGAACTTAAAGAAGTGCTACATGAACGGTACGGTACACAATACTAAATTGATCTCTGCCAAGAAATAATTTTTTTTGCCCCTAAAAAAATAGGTCAATGCAACTGCGAGGGACAGGCATACATAAGACAGAAAAAAGTGATTCGATAAATAGTTTATTTTCAAATATGGCGATGTAAAAACAACGAAAACCAACTAAATAAGGGTAAAGTATATTTACAATGTAAACACAATCAATAATGATTAGTAAATCATTTGGAGATTACGAAAATAATCTGCTAATATATTAGTTGTAGAGTTGTATTTCTTTACAATTCCATAAAATAAACTGGGCAAGACAAATTCTTCAAATATATTAGAAATCGATTGCTACAAATAATATTTCAGCCTCAATGGAGCAAAATCAACAAATGACTCAAGGACGTGCCATATGGTCAGTTATGGTCAGTGGACAGTTGCTATACTTTGTGGTGCTACTTCATTTCAAAGCAAGTGAGCATGTGTAATATATGCATGACCTATTTACAGAAACATGACCAGCGCCAATATTCAATATTGAGATCAAGAACATAAAGATTATATATTACATAAAAATTTTCACCCTTTTGACATTCATTGTTCATATACTTAAGCATATTTATGTACTGCTTAACAGAAAAAATGGCACTCTGCAGTTTGACACCGCACCACACTTCTTTAGCTATTTGAAAGCATCCTCGTTAAAGCCGTAGCTATGAAAGTGAACGGTATGAAGCTGGTCAAAAGTGTGTGGAAAGAAAAGATTGATATGGTGATAAGCCACCTAAGAATTGTCTGCTCACAATAAAGCACTGCAAAAATAATTTATATTTTCAAATAGGGCGATGTAAAAACAACAACGAAAACCAACTATATTAAGGGTAAAATATATTTATAATGTAAATATTATTAACAATAAATAGTAAATCATTTTGAGATTAGGAAAATAATCTGATAAAATATTAGTTGTAGCGAATCTGATAATTAGTTGTAGACACACTGGGGAAGACAAATTCTTCAAATATAATACAAATCGATTGCTACAAATAATATTTCAGATTCAATGGCGCAAAATCAACACAAGATGTGCTGTGCGGTTAGTGGACAGTTGCTACACATTTTGGTGCTTCTTCATTTCAAAGCAAGTGAACATTCAATTCAATTCAAAGCATGTGTAATATATGCATGGCCTATTTATTCTCAGACGCTCAAGGACCACTCATTTACATGTTTATACCAGCGCCAATTGAGATGAGAACATGAAGATTATTTATTACATTTTCCACCACTTTGACATCCATTGTTCATATACATAAGCATTTAAGTACCAGGTACTGCTTAACATCGAAAAATGGCACACTGCAGTTTGACACTGCACCAGACCACACTGCTTTAGCCATTTGAAAGTATGGATCCTCGTTAAAGTCGTAGCTATGGAAGTGAATGGTATGAAGCTGGTCAAAAGCGTGTGGAAAGAAAAGATTGATATGGTGATAAGCCACCTAACAATTGTCAGCTCACAATAAAGCACTGCATAAATAATTTAAATTTTCAAATAGGGCGATGTAAAAACAACAACGAAAACCAACTATATTAAGGGTAAAATATCTTTATAATGTAAATACAATTAACAATAAACAGTAAATCATTTTGAGATTAGGAAAATAATCTGATAATATATTAGTTGTAGCGAATCTGATAATATATTAGTTGTAGCGAATCTGATAATATAATAGTTGTAGACACACGGGAGAAGACAAATTTTTCAAATATATTAGAAATCGATTGCTACAAATAATAATTCAGCCTCAATGGCGCAAAATCAACACACGATGTGCTGTATGGTTAATGGACAGTTGCTACACATTTCGGTGCTTCTTCAATTCAAAGCAAGTGAACATGTGCAATATGGGCAATGCCTATTTATTCTCAGACGTTCAAGGACCACTCATCTACATGTTCTACCAGTCCCAATTGAGATCATGAACATGAAGAGTATTCATTATAATAACCATTTTCACCACATTTTTTATGTAGAAAATGACATTCTGCAGTTTGACACTGCACCTAAACATGCCACTTTGGCTGCTTTAGTCATTTGAAAGCATCCTCGTTAAAGCCGTAGCTATGGAAGTGAATGGCATGAAGCTGGTCAAAAGTGTGTGGAAAGAAAAGATTGATGTCGCGATAAGCCACCTAAGAATTGTCTGCTCACAATGAAGCACTGCCTACTCTTCCAATAGACAGTGTACAGTTTGACTGCATGTTCAAAAAGGAGAAAAAAATCTTAAGAACTAAATTCTTGCTCTGGCAAGAATTGTAACACTGTCTCTCGATTCACAATCCAGCAAAGTGGAATTAAGACTATGGGCACAAGACTGTTCCACATATCATACGAAGAACATATATGGATAAAACTGCTAAATGCTAAGATCTCTGCACACCCTGTACACAAAATTTCACTGTCCCTAGCATCCACTGATACAGCGGGTGAACAATTCAAGGTACAGTTTGACTGCATGTTTCTGTTTCATTAAGCATGGTCTTTGATGCTCGAGTGAGCATAGATAACATACTCCTGATTGGTCTGTTCAATATACATAATTTCGTGTTTCTCAAAAACAAGGAGTTACATTTTCAGCCTAGCACAAGATTCATTTGGAATTAGCACAACCCAGCATTCCACAGAGCTACAATGAAGGACAACAAGCTTCTGCTGTATGACATCGTGCTATTAATGTTTACAACCGCAACAATATGGCAGAAAGATGTCCTAGCACTACCGAGACATGGCTGGAGTGCATATCAGCTTGTAGTGTGCCACAATGCATGTAAGATTGTGAAACAACATTTCAATAAGATGTAGAAAAACCAGTCTGACATACGACCACGGATAAATAAATCACAGAATGTCGATTTCTTTCATAACACAATTGGAACACGCAAGTAAATTCTCTGCGCGTGTGTGAGACGCCATCAGTGGCCTACATGCCTGCGTGGATGATGTGCACAGGCCGTAGGAGGTGAGGCTAAGTTCCGTTAACTGCTCTTTGTGGATATTGGAGGCTGCAATTGAGATATTCAGCCGCAAGTTGCCTGCTGCAATTGGATGTGAAGCAATAGATTACGGGATGGCTGGGTCCAACTTATTTCTTATGGCTGCTTCGGTTAATCAAAGGACCAATTGGTTTTCTTACCTTTTCATGTGTATCCGAGGAGGATTCGGTTTTTTGGTGGACTGGTTTACCGGTAGTTCTTGTTTGAGGATCATTACCCTGTTGACCTACATTGCTGACTCATTATATGCATCTGCCTCGCTTCTGAAGACTCGGGTGTTGTGACCAACCGTACAAGTCAAACTAGCAGGTATACGGAAAAGTGATTGGGTTGACAGAAACATGTGTCACCTGCACAAAGAAAGAGCAGAATCCCGGCATATGAACATCTGCTGGCAACACTCATCGACATAGACCTGCCTGTCCAATCTGGTTCAAAGGACGTCCATGCTCTGCTGCAGGAAGCGGTGCCATCAGAACAATCAAAGCTCATGGGGCATCCATAAAATTGGTATCGATCTTGATCTGGTCAAGATCTGTGTGTCACCTGTCTGAAAAAAATCTCAATCCGGCTGTGCGCACATTGGCTCAGAACGCTTTCATCGACATGCCCTTTCCTGTACCCGAAACGACAGACGTGCATGGCATGCTAGAGGGAGAAGCAGCTCGCATTACCAGCGCTCTCGAGGACACTTTGAGAGATGAAGACGGGTAAGAGAGTCTTACGCACAAATTTTCGCTCTTAAATGTTGGGCCTTAGAAAATTTCTGTTAGAGCATTTTCCCTTGCATTTCTTCTTGTTCGCAGTTATACTTTCATGTAAATTTCGCTATATCCGAATCGCATATTATAATCAGAAAATTAACGAACTTATTCAAATATATTGATTCTTTAGGCCAGTGAAATGGTATGTGGCAATAGATGTGGAGTTTCAAAGAGAGTCTTCAGAAGGAGAAAGTAGAACGGTCGCATACTTCAAATCAACACCGTCAACACTTCTACAACCTTTCCAAATATCACAGCAACTACAAGAGGCTGTGCAACGAATCGACAAACTGGTAGATACTTTCACAACTCAAAATTTGGGCTGGGTAGTGAGCAGCGTTGTCGATTTTAAGATTTGCAATGCAGTATACGAGCCAATAGGTGAGTCCAGCTACATACCCACCCCACAATACATCGCCAATAAACATGCTACACTGATTATTCAGAACGACGACGACCAATGTTTCCTCTACAGCGCATTATCTGTTGCGCATTTCAAATCAAACAATCCTCACCGTGTATATCACTGTAAGCCATATCTCACTGAGCTTCATACCACAGGTATAAACTTCCCCATGGCGATCGAGCAGATTCCACTCTTTGAGAAACAGAATGCTGACTATGCAGTCAACGTGATGTATTCAAACCCAGACGACAAGACCTTTACGCCTATGTATGCCAGTGCTCACAGGGGTAGGAAACACATTGTAAATCTTTTGCTACTCGATGACGGTGCCAAGCGTCACTATATTGTGATTCGAAATCTTTCCGCGCTTCTAAAGGGAAGAAATTCCCGTACAAACAGAACTTTCCCTTGTCCTTACTGTCTCTATTGCTTTACCTCTGCTGCTGGGAAACACGCACACATGGACGAATGTGGCAAGCACGGACACGGACTTCAGTCCGTGCGATATCCAACTGGCGAAAATGCAAAACTTAAATTTACAAACACACAGCACGAAATGCCTATCCTGTACACGATTTATAGTGACTTTGAAAGCTACTTGATTCCAAACGACACTGCGGCTGCCGCCGGCGCAACAAAAATTCGCGACACACACACTCCCAGCGGCTTCTGCTGTCTGACCGTATCTTCTTTTCCGCACTTAAACGACAACAAGCCATACACGTATTCGGTACCTGACGTAATGTCCCATATAAAATCAGAACAGACACGCATCAATAAGCCAATGATCCCTCTGACCCAGCAGCAGCGGTTAGATTTTGAATCTTGTACTGCTTGTCCTTCTTGCTCTATCGCTTTTTCTGGACACAACACAGTTCGACACCACTGTCACATGACTGGTAACTTTGTTTCCGCGCTCTGCTTTCCTTGCAATCTGAAACTGAAATTTCGCAAACCTACCAAGTCCAAGAAATGCAAATCTGCAAATTATCTTCTTCCTGTCATCTTTCACAACCTTAAAGGCTACGACTCTCATCTCATACTGAAAGACATGACAAAGGAGTTTGCAGCGCAAGAAATAAATGTAATAGCCACCAACATGGAGAAATATCTCTCTTTCGAAGTAAATAACATACGCTTTTTGGATTCCCTCCAATTTGTATACTGCGGTTTGGACGTGTTAGTCAAAAATTTATCGAAAGAAGACGATTCCAAATTCACACATTTTTGGCGAATTTTTCCGGCCGAATACAAACTGCTCTTGCGTAAGGGGGTATTTCCCTACGAGTACATGACTTCAGCCTGCAGAATGACCGAAAGGACTCTGCCTCCCAAAGGCTGCTTCTACAGTAAATTGACAGACGAAGACATTTCAGAGACTGACTACGACTATGCCCAGAAAATTTGGCAGACGTTCGACATTCAGACTATGCAGGACTATCACGATCTGTATTTGAAGACCGATGTCATACTTTTGGCTGATGTCTTTGAATCTTTTCGTGCTATGTCCTTGGACTTTTACAAACTGGACCCGCTACATTATTACAGCATCCCCGGACTGAGCTTTGACGTATGCCTGCGCATGACGAATGTAAATTTGGACTTGATCACCGACCCGGACATTTACCTGTTTGTGGAGCGGGGCATGAGAGGCGGCGTGTCCATGATTTCTAATCGATACGCAAAGGCCAACAATCCGTATCTCGCTCAAGGATATGACTCTAACATTCAAAATAGCTACATCATGTATTTGGATTGTAACAACCTCTATGGATATGCCATGTCCGAACCGCTCAGGACGGGTAAATTCCGATTTTTGGACGAAGACGAAATTGCCGACTTTGACTTGAACTCTAAATCGACCGATGACAATCTGTGATATATTTTGGATCTTCACGACGATCACAACGACTATCCCCTTGCTCCAGAGACGCTGCACATACAACCGGACATGTTATCTCCATACGCAAAGTCCGTTTCGCAGCAAATGTCGAATAAAGTCGGTACCGGAGTCGAAAAGTTGGTGCCCAATCTCATGGCAAAGACCCGGTACGTCGTGCATTACAGAAATTTGCAATTTTATCTAAAAATGGGCATGATTTTGACCAAAATTCATAAAATTCTCGAGTTTCGGCAAAGTCGATGGCTGAAGCCATATATCGACTTCTACTCTTCCAAACGGCAGGTTGCAAAATCTTCCTTTGAAAAAGACCTGTATAAATTAATGAACAACCCGATTTACGGAAAAACTATGCAAAATAACAGGAAGTATCTTGCCGTGAAACTTGTTTTGTGGCACGCCCAAATTTCGAGTCATACAACATAATAAACGACGATTTGACCGTAATAAAATTGACAAATTCCAACGTTTACCTTAACAAGCAAGCCCCTCTATGCCGGTATGTGCATTTTGGACATTTCAAAATTGAAAATGTAAGAGTTCCACTACCAGCATATAATACCCATCTATGGTTCTGCGTCCAAACTCCTTTTCACAGACACTGACAGCCTTTGCTACAACATCTTCACACCCGACGTTTATCAAGATATGATGCACAATCTAGACGAATATGACACCTCAGACTATCCCTGTGAGCACTTTCTGCACAGCCGCTCCAACGCCAAGGTAATTGGCAAATTCAAGGATGAGTGCAATGGAGACGCGGTGATAGAATTTTGTGGACTCCGCTCCAAAATGTACAGTTTGTTGTTGGCCGGGAAAAAGGAGAAGACCGCCAAGGGAATTAAGAAGGGATTTGTTAAGAAATGTATTAGGCATTCAGAATATCGCGCTTGTATATTGGAGGAGAAACCAACCTCCTCCAAGTTCTGTGTGATTCAGAGCAGAAAACACGAGTTACACACTGTGGAGCTGCGAAAAGCGGCACTTTCTCCATACGACGATAAGTGATACCTACTAAATTCGTCAGAATCCTTATCGTATGGACATGTAAAGATACCAACTGTAAATATTGTATAAAGAATTCGAACTTTGTGAAAAAATTATCAACCAGCCGCGCTATTCATAATAACAGACGCGGTAATCACCGACGGGGCGACCAATCAAATCTGCATCCAGTCAATCCACCAGTGGGCACTCATCCGGTGCTTACAGCGACAAACAAGACCATTCTAGACCACAAATCCTAGTGTAAGTGTATTGAGCTGCACTATTTTGTGTCTCTGACTATTTTCGGCCGCTTATCATCATTATCTTACCGTCATTATCTCACACACGTGCTTTCAGACAGTTTTCTTACTTATTTTTAGCTATAGACATTGCATTACATTGCTGAATTGTTGAATTACATGTGTTTGTATTGCTATTGTGCTTCACTGTATATATTGGCATAATATTGTGGATGTGACCGTGGTTCAATCAGTCCGTTGGATCGCTTTTGAACGATCACCGATTGATTTGGCATTTGTATAGCGCTTTCAATTGTCGTTTTCTTGTTTTACTTCACACACACACACAAGCATGGATTCAAACCCACCAATTTCACCAGGCCACTTGTCAACACCTTCTCAGTGCACCATAGGAGTGTCATGGGGCTCAATTATATAAATTATAAAAAGGGCAAAACTAAAATAATAATTATAAGGTTAAGCAAAATATAATCAATCGTGTATTCAATAGCATGGGTAGGCGTGTTTATGTAAACGGACTGAGGCATCAGTGCTTTCTAGCTAAAGGGGTCCACGTTACTTGATGCAGACCGGCAGCTGTAAACTTATGCCAGAAAAGATCTGATTGACTTGGCTCTCTATTGCATTGGAGTGAGAGTGGTGAAATCTTATGCTAACACCAGATTGTTGTATCATGACCCCAATGAATCCGACGGGTCAAGCTATTCGTCTAAAGAAGGGAGAACGATGCTATGTGGAAGAAGTAACGGTGCTGAAACAGGAAGCCAGTAACGCTGGTCCTGCTAAATGTTCAGTTGTATAGAGAGCAGCAACGACTGAAGCGGAGGCTGAGACTGTGTTAAGGCCGTGTGTAGTAAATGCAATACGAGGTACAGTGGCACCATCTAGCGAACAGATTGGAACAAATAATGACTGTTGTAGCGCTACTTTCGCCGCTGAACAGAGCAACGATGAAGATTTGAAGAAGGATCGAAAAAGAAAGTGGAATCTGTGGAACGCCAAGTCACGAAGAATAAAAAGAAACATAACGATGCCGCAAAGATATCATTAAGCAGAAGGAAAAGGAAAAGAAACTGTATTACGTAGAACTGTTAGTCGTATTATAATTGTGTAGCAGGAATTAGAATTAGAAATTATTGTGAGCAGAAATTATCTATGCAGAAACGTGCAGAAAAGACTTGTAGGTTAAGGCGTTCTCAGGCTATCATGATGATTGGACAAGTGGACCAAATAACTGCCGGAGGGAACCCCCGACTTCTGCAGCAGAAGTTAAAGGTAACGGGAGTAAGCTGATACAGGATGTGTGCTGGTCGCAGACCGACCGTCTTCGACTGCAGCGTCCTACACTAGGGCGGAAAAATGACATTGACGAATGTGTTGGCACTAGATAACATATTTGGTCCAAGGGATGAGGCCAAAACCCCGTTTTTGGAGGTAGGGACCTGGATGAGTGGGGGATGTAGAAAAGAACCGCCCACCGAATACAAAGAAACGATGGTATTAGACCGGAGTGCGCGTCCTATGCAGTCACTTCAACTTAGTTTGTCAAAGAGAGAAGACGTTAAGAAACTTTATTGCGAAGAGTAGTCGTGCGAACAGAAAAAGATGGAAACGTCGAAGCATTCGACGCCGGTACTGGATGAAGCAATGGAGGACGGTGTTGGTGTAGCGGATTGGAAGCTGGTACTGCAGGAAAAATATACAACAGCGTTAGGGGCGTGCGGATTTGGAGCTGTCGGAAGCGCGCCAGCGTCGGAGAGTTTGACGATGGGGCAGCGGGCGCTGTCGCCATTTCATCGGTCGGACCGGACGCAGAAGTGACGGCCATTACTTCCCTCTCTCCTTCCAGAGACAGCTCAGGGACGGAGCCGGAGCTACGAAAGAATGTCGCCATTACGCCTACATGGAGAACGCACTCCACCGGGGCGCTGTTCAAAATAACGATGATGATGGTGGAAAGGGAGACGTGTCTCACTGTCCATGACCTCTACCGCCTACGTCAACAAATCCCACCAGGCGGATCCGAAGTCGGGATCATCCAAGTGATGGTGGTCGCGCTGCAGACCATGGCGACCACACCAGGGGTTCGTCAGGTCCTGAAGACGTGGAGTGGCCGGATGGGGACCGTTACCGTCAACCGTACCGGCAACACAACGAGACGAGGAACTCCAAGGCCATGGTCGGAAGGCCTCGGGTCCAGCTTTTGACTGTGGGCCCTATGCCTGCAGGTCCTGATGAGGTTCATCAACCAGTCGACGCCAGCCGCCGAAGCACATTTCGCCGCGGATATCTCGGACAACCACACGGACGTCAAGTGCATGTGGAGACAACCACATTGCAGTAAATGTCCATAGTACGTTAATCCAGAAAATGTGCATCTCATAATGGTGATGCGCATATCGTATTTGCAACATATAAAGAAAGAGTCATTCTTTCATTAACCCTTACATTCAAAATCTTTGGGTATATACCGGGTTTCTGAATGGTCTCAAAACTTGAAAACGACTCATGTATCTGGCATTGTCTGAAAGTACATGTGCTTTCACCTGCTGCAAGTGATTTCAATGCAATACCAATTTAACATATTCTCAACTCCTGACTAAATGTTCCTTGGATGTTCAGAATGGCGCACTTTGCCATTGTGGAATTTACTGCTTCTCAAACTGTCGAGGTTGTTCCCATGAAATGGCTGTCAACAGAAGAAGATACATGTTACTGGCTACCATTCAAAGCTGGAAAAGTTGTGGAACCGGTAAAGAACATGCAGGAGAAGATGTGTGCAATTGACCACCATTCAAAGGTGGTAAAATTGTGCAACTAGTCTCGAAACTTGAAAACGACTCATGTGTCTAGCTTTGCTCTGAAAGTATGTGCTATCACCTGGTTTTTCGTTGCAGTAATAATTTTATACAGGATATAGCTTGTCAAATCCTGACTAAATGTTTCATGGCTGTGCAGAACGGAACTCTTTGCAGATGTGGAACTTACTGCTTCTCAAACTGTGGAGGTTGTTCCCATGATATGGCTGTCAACAGAAGAAGATGCATGTCATTGACCACCAATCAAAGGTGGCAAAATTGTGGAACTGGTAAAGGATATGCAGGAGGCATAATGCTTGGAAGCAGCATTGTCAACACCCAATTGACCTTCAAAGTTTCTCCCGTTTTTTCCCTTGTGTTCAATAGCGTAGCCTATCCCTAGCCTAGTCACTGTGTTTCGATATCTAAAGCTAGCGTATAAATCTCTAAAGTTCTTAACTTGTTCAATTACAACAAAGCTCTGTTTCTTGTATTTTCTTCTTCTTCGTTCATAACACACGCAGATATCACAACAATAGATCAACGACGACAAACGCTTGAATTCTACGACAGCAACGCAACTATATTATTATCTAACTCCACTGTTCTCTAAAACGTCTTCTACTCTCTCTCTACTATCAACGCCTTCTTCTACTACTTCTTACACTGTCTGGGCGTACACTCTTCCCCTGGCCGCTCTGTCCTTCTATCTGCCTCTCTCCGTGTATCTGTCCGTCTGTCTGTCTATCTCTCTCTCTCTCTCGCGCTCTCCGGCGACGGTCGGCCGAGCCGCGCTAAACTTTCCCGCCAGTCTGGCACCTGCAGGCCTAACTGTCTAGACGTTGACCTTGAGCTGGTCTAGTCGTACGCCTAAACATCAACTGACTAAATAGACTATACAAAATTAGCTCACATTACCTCCTTCCTTTCTTTTAAAGAGAGCTAATTATCTATAAAAATTAGCGAACGTACCTTAACTAAACAATGCAAATAGTCCATAACATAATACATCATAAAATATCTTATACTACAATCTAGACAGACAATCGGCTACTACATTCAATTTACCTTTCTTATAGTTCAATAGAATGTCAAAATTTTGCAATGATAAAGACCATCTGACTAATTTAGCAGATTTCGACATTGATTCAGTCAAATAAACTAAAGGGTTATGGTCCGTAAACACATTGATTTTAGAACCAATAAGAATTTCTTTCAACTTGTTTAAAGCCCATATGATCGCATAGGCTTCCTTCTCAATCGTCGCCCACCTCCTCTGAGTATCTGTCAGCTTCTGACTGATAAATGAAACGGGACGTTCTATCCCTTCCTCGTCCATCTGAGATAGGACCGCTCCCACAGCAAAATCACTGCTATCACAGTACAAATTAAATGGTTTCCCAACCTCAAACATATATAGAATCACATTTGATAAGACAATCTGCTTAAGGGAATCAAAGGCTTTCTGATGTGCATCAGTCCAAACAATGTTATCAGGTACTTTCTTGCTAGTCAAGTCTGTTAATGGTTTAGCAATTTCAGCAAAATTACAAATAAACTGTCTGTAAAATCCAAAAAATCCTAAGACTTGCTTCACTTCCTTTCTGGTTTCAGGTTTCTTCAAATTAATTAAACTGTCAATCCTGTCTGGATTCATCATCTTCTTCCCCGATCCTATGAGGTGACCGATGAACTTCACCTCACTCTTACCAAACACACATTTCTTCAAGTTCAATGTTACATTATGCAGTCTTATTTGTTTCAAAAATAATTCCAAATGTTTCAAATGAATGTCCCAATCATTAGAATGCACTGCAATGTCATCAACATAAGGTTCAGTAAAATCATGAATCGGTTGCAAAATCATATTTATCGCTTTTACAAAAGTCCGTCCTGAGTTAATCATTCCAAAAGGAACACGCGTAAATTCATACAGTCCATTATGTGTAACGAACGCAGTCTTCCATTGGTCACTCTTTTTCACAGGACAAGTCCAATATGCACTGCGACAGTCCAGAACAGAAATGAACTTGGATTTTCCAACTTTGCTCAAGACATCGTTGACGATTGGCATAGGATATCGACAATTTTCAGTAAAAGAGTTAATGTATCTGTAGTCACAAGCCAATCTCAAGGATCCATTCTTCTTTTTGACGATGACAAGTGGACTTGCCATTCTGCTTGACGATGGTTGAATAATGTTTTCTTTCAGCATCTCTTGTATTTGTTTTTCCACTTCTGCTCGGTATATTAATGGTATTCGATATGCCATGAATTCTTTTTCGCGAAAGTCTGGCCTCAGCACCACTTCGTGTTCTATCAACGTACATAATCCAGGTTTGTCTGAGAATCTGTCTGCATATCGATTCAGTACATCAAGTAATTGTTTCTGTTGTTCGCTGGTCAGATGTCCAATTTGTTCGTAATCCAATTGAAGTGACTTCTGTTTTGTCTCTGAATAATCTTCCTTCAGCGGTATTTCTACCACTGATCCAAATTCGTCATCCTCTTCCACGATCAGACCACAAGACAATGTTCTCGTAATGAACTTCCTCATCTTGTTAGCATGAATAATCCGTCGACCGTTTTCGTTCATGTCCACCAGATACGAATATTTGGATCTTCTTTGCAGGACCTTGCATGGACCATGCCATCGTGAGATCAATTTATTGGTTGACGTAGGATACAGCACGATGACGTTCTCTCCTGGCTCGAATTCTTTATCTTTTGCTCTTTTGTTGTATTGACTGGCGTACTGTTTTTGCTTTTCTCCAGCACAGCTCTCGGCGAATGTCAAGGCCTTTTCCATGTCGGCTCTTAAATTTTTCAGGTATTTTGCCGGTTGCACTCCAATGTTCGGTGGTAGATTTATTTCTTTGGTCCAGCTTTCTTTAAGGATGGTGAGTGGCCCTCTCGGTAACTTTCCATAGACCAGCAAATACGGTGCCACTCCTGTAGTTGCGTTAGGCACTTCTCTCAATGCCCAGACTGTAAATGGAATAATTTTATGCCACTGTCTCGGATTTTCCACAACGACATGATGAATCATTTTCTTGAACGTTTGGTTCCATCTCTCCACCAATCCTGCCGCTTCTGGATGTCCTGGCGAATCGAATCGAGGACAACATCCCATCAGTTTCAGAAATTCTCTTGTTAGACTGGCTGTAAAATTCGTCCCTCTGTCGCTCGTGATCACTGACGGAACTCCCACATCCATGAACAGCTTCATCAAAGCTTCGCATACAGCCTTCGCGGTCAATGACTTCATCAAGAATATTGTCGGCCATCTCGTACATGAGTCCACGATGCACAAACAATACTTATGCCCTGCTGCTGAAGTCGGTTCGATCGGTCCTACGACGTCCATGGTCATTCTTCTGAACGGCACATCCTCTCTTGGTATTGGTGTAATCGGCACTCGATCCATCACCAAACTTCGTGCTTTCAGCTGACACTTCTCACAGGACTTGCAGAACTTCACCACATCTCTACGCATTCTTGGCCACACAAAGGACAACTTGATACGTTCCCTTGTCTTCTCTTCTCCCAAGTGTCCGCCAAATACTGACTCATGTGCCAATTCCATCACCTGAATTCTTCTTTCCTTCGGCAACACCAACTGATACACCAACTGGTCCAACATTTGATGCTTCTTATACATCAACCCATTCACCACACTAAACTCTGATCCTTTGTCTTCAGCTATCTTCCACCACGACCTCAGTGACTCGTCATTTCTCTGCTGCTCTTCAAATTTCTTTGCGTCTGCCAATTGTCTTTCATCACTTGTATTCTCGGCAAATAAATCCCTCATACTCGTGTCCATTTCACCATCACTTCCAGAATCATCATAATCATTATCACGTTCACATGCAACCATCTCTTCTTCAATTTCATTGTTTCCGGATGTTATTCCTTCTTCTTCTTGAATGCTTTGTTCATCATCGCTTTCTGTATCCTCATCTAGCAAACTTTCATTTGACTTTTCCTCTTCTCCTTCTTCCACTTCATTTCTCCGACTCTGTGCTCTTGTAGTCACATTCGCTTGCAATTCTCCTTGTAATACATTCACTGGTGGAACCTCTTTCAGTTCTGCGATTATCTCCGGATGCAGCAAGAACTTCTCTTTGTTATCTTTGCACAAGACTGCCGGAATGCTGGCACACACTAAGGTTAAATATGGCGCGATATTTACTCCCTTGTCTTTCCAATCTCCTCCTTCGTTATGACAACTCATCCGCACTTCGATTTTCACCAACTTAGCTGGAATGGGTTCTCCAGCCACACATTGCAAATGTACTCTGCCAATTTCTTCCACTGTCGCTCCTTTCAACAATTCCTCATTGATTACTGGAATCTCAGTACCAGAGTCGATCAGCGCTCTGACTTGCACGGGATGACAACTGTCATCATTTCCACGTATCTCTACATTGACATGCTGTAGTAAAGACTTCTTCGTACGTTGACACTCATCTTTGCTTTCTGTTTCTCGACCAGCATCTTTAATTGGAGCAGAATTTACTATTTCTCTCTGTATAGCAAATTGAGGCGTGCACTTCATCACTGACTTCACTTCCGTTTCGCGGTTGTCTTGTTCTTCATACTGATTCGGTGCATTCCTTACTTGTATCTGATTTACTCTGAGATTTTCTGCACTTCGAGTAAATCTATTTCTCAGATTTGTCGCTCTTGGTGGTGCTTTGCAATCCTTTATCAGATGTCGGTCTGACTGACAATTATGGCAACGTTTCTTAATAATCCCTCTCTGTTCAGTGTTCTCCCGCCTGTAATTGTACGCTGTATTGTTTTCTCTTTGGCGTCCCATCACTGGAATTCGACTGTACATTTGTCTGTCACCCGTTGCTTCTCTTCTATCTTGACCAAACTGTCTTCCAGGAGCACCATCATTCCTTGCTTCGTTATTTCTGGCTCGGTTTCCTGTTTCTTTGTTATTACTATTCCACCTGGGTTGCTTCGAACTATTACCCCATGCTTCATATCTCGGTTTGTCTTGAAACATTAGACCAATTCGATTATTCACGTGTACGTCTGCGAGTTCTGCAACATTACTGGCTTCCAAGCATTCAGTACCCTCCTTTGCTAGTACAAACTGTAGTGGACCCGGTGGTAGACATTCTTTCAATTTATCCGCCACCAACAGATCAAATAACTTCTCGTAGCTTTTACCCACTCGCCTACTTCTGACATAATAGTTCAACAGGTTCTTTAATCTTGCCGTAAACATCGTGTATGTTTCTTCTGCCGTTTTCCTCGCATCTCCAAATCGTGATCGGTATTCTCTCGCTGTCAATTTGAATTCTTTCAGTAGATGTTCTTTCACTATGTCGTAATCGTCTAGATCATCGAAAGACAATCGGTTCAACACCGTTCTTGCTCTTGGCGTCATTAGTGGCAACAGCAATTTGACCCAAAACTGCTTTTCCACCGTAAAACTGTTGAATGCATTCTCAACTGTCTCAAAATATAATGGCACCTCCATCATATCATATGGCATCTTAGGTAATACGTGTTTCATTGCATCACCTATCTTTTTAATCTTGGACACCATTGTCTCACTTTCTCTGACCCTGGTTCGTTCTGACTCTTCACGACTTCTTCTTTCGTCTTCATTTCGTTCCCTCAGTCTATTTTGATCTTCTACCCTACGTAGTTCTTCTTGTTCTATCTTTTGCTGCAACAATTCTAACTGTCTTCTACGTTCCTCCTTTTCTATAGCCATTTCTCGGAGCTGAGCTTCCTTAAGAGCGAGTTTCTTTTGTTCTAATTCTAATTGTTCTTCTCTTTCTCTTTCCGCTTTTTCCAAATTTTCTTTCTCCATTTTCAATTCTTCCTGTCGAATCTCTTCGGCTCTTTGTAATTCTGCCAAACGCATGGCTTCTTTGTCTTCCTCACGCATCTTTTGCTCTTCAATCTGTTGTTTTCGTATTTCTTCATCACTTTTCCTTGCCCTCTCGTATTCTATCATCAATTCCATTCTTCTTCGTTCTGCTTCGTCACGATCTTTTTTCATTTGTTCTAGCTGAAGCTGGAACTGCTGCTTCTGCATCTGTATCTCTTCTTGTCTCATCCTTTCTGCTTGTTCTGCTCTTACTTTTTCCTCTTGTCTCCGTTCTTTCTCTTCTTGTTTCCTTTGTTCCTCTTTCTCTTTCTCCTCCTGTCTCCGTTTCTCTTCTTTCTCTTTCTCCTCCTGTCTCCGTTTCTCTTCTTTCTCTTTCTCCTCCTGTCTCCGTTTCTCTTCTTTCTCTTTCTCTTCTTGTTTTTGTTCTTTCTCCTCTCGTCTCCGTTGCTCCTCTTTCTCTTTCTCTTCTTGTTTCCGTTGCTCCTCTTTTTCTTTCTCTTCTTGTTTCCGTTCTTTCTCTTCTTGTCTGCGTTGCTCCTCTTTTTCTTTCTCTTCTTGTTTCCGTTCTTTCTCTTCTTGTCTGCGTTGCTCCTCCTTCATCATCATAAATTGCATCAACGCCTCCATAGACATAGCCTGTGGTTTCTCCTCAACGCCACCTACAGCGCCTTTCTCTTCAGCTTCCTTTAGCCACACCTCTGCTAGGGCTCTCATCAAATTTTCCCTTGACATCTCTTCGACTTCTTCTACGTCGAGACCCTCTTCAATTAATAACTTTATTAATCGAGCAGAAGACATCTTCTTTATACTGGCCTGCTTTTGTTCCGTGAGCTTCTCCATCTTACTTTCTTACTTCAACTGATTTGCGTGAAGAAATCGAGGGAGTGACTATGCTTTCTGCAATTAGCTGACTTTACTTCTTATGGCTTGTTTATACAAGGAGCGAGTTTTGTATACCTCTCTCTGGCGTTGTCGTAATGTTATTCGTATACCCGTTGTATCTTCTCACCAGTTGTTCGGATGCTCCGTTTCCTTCTCCCGTTTGGTCAGCTCCTCAGATTGATTCGATATTCACCTTCAATTTACGGACGGTGAATATTCCGAAAATTGACGTCGAAAATGCTTCGTAAGCAAAATCCACCGTAGATATTCCTCCAATTGAAAATATTCCTCCAATTGAAAATATTCCTCCAAATGAAAATATTCCTCCAATTGAAAATATTCCTCCAATTGAAAATATTCCTCCAATTGAAAATATTCCTCCGATTGAAAATGTTGCTCCAATTGAAAATATTCCTCCGATTGAAAATGTTGCTCCAATTGAAAATATTCCTCCGATTGAAAATATTCCTCCAAATGAAAATATTCCTTCAATTGAAAATGTTGCTCCGATTGAAAATATTCCTCCGACTGAGTTCACTATCCCAACGTCCGTTGCTTGAATTCAGTATCCCGCCGCTGTCACCAAAAATGTCAACACCCAATTGACCTTCAAAGTTTCTCCCGTTTTTTCCCTTGTGTTCAATAGCGTAGCCTATCCCTAGCCTAGTCACTGTGTTTCGATATCTAAAGCTAGCGTATAAATCTCTAAAGTTCTTAACTTGTTCAATTACAACAAAGCTCTGTTTCTTGTATTTTCTTCTTCTTCGTTCATAACACACGCAGATATCACAACAATAGATCAACGACGACAAACGCTTGAATTCTACGACAGCAACGCAACTATATTATTATCTAACTCCACTGTTCTCTAAAACGTCTTCTACTCTCTCTCTACTATCAACGCCTTCTTCTACTACTTCTTACACTGTCTGGGCGTACACTCTTCCCCTGGCCGCTCTGTCCTTCTATCTGCCTCTCTCCGTGTATCTGTCCGTCTGTCTGTCTATCTCTCTCTCTCTCTCGCGCTCTCCGGCGACGGTCGGCCGAGCCGCGCTAAACTTTCCCGCCAGTCTGGCACCTGCAGGCCTAACTGTCTAGACGTTGACCTTGAGCTGGTCTAGTCGTACGCCTAAACATCAACTGACTAAATAGACTATACAAAATTAGCTCACAAGCATTCTGTGAGAATTTTGTCGCAAAGCTTGAAAGAGAAATTGTGCTTTCAGAAGAAGCTTGCTGGAAAAGCATCTGCAGTAGTGTTAAATTCTCTCGCAACCACAATTGCTGTTCAGTTGAGTTAAGCCTGTTGGAAGCAAAGCACTTATAATAATTTCATTCATTTGAGTGGTTGTCGTTGGTTCCATCTTTTGAAGTGGATAAGACGAGTTTTTGGTGCCTATGGATGGCAAATCTAACAATCAAACCAAGGAATTTTCCTCTAGGGTGTTTTTAATTTTTGGTGGAATAATTGGATGCATTGTTATTTTTCCGTCATACTGCTTTGCTCGTACAACGCTGCAGTGTGGCTTATGCATCGACTGTAGCAACACTTGTATACAGATAATGCCTGGATTGACACAATGCCTTGCAACGGTTCTCCCCAGCCGGGCACGCCACTTGCCACATGTCAACACCTTCTTAGTGCACCATAGGAGTGTCATGGGGCTAAATTATATAAATATAAAAAGGGCAAAATTAAAATAATAATTATAAGGTTAAGCAAAATATAATCAATCGTGTATTCAATAGCATGGGAAGGCGTGTTTATGTAAATGGACTGAGGTATCAGTGCTTTCTAGGTAAAGGGGTCCACGCTACTCGATGCAAACTGGCAGCTGTAAACTTATGCCAGGAAAGATCTGATTGGATAGGCTCCATTGGATTGGAGTGAGAGTAATAAATAGATGCCTTTTCGGTTAAATCAGGGCTTGTTCAGATTTTTATTAGAGTGAGTCTGAATTTGGGGTAGTCACCGGACTTCAAACGCCGCTCGCAGTTGGGTCGCCTTCGTTCTGCTTCGCTGACCACCAAATTGAGGTATGTTAGGATTGAAAGCGATCATTGCTAGACAATTTGGGCTATCCGTTAAAATTGGCCTGGGGACTTAGAACTAAAACGGGGAATATTCATGAATGATCCTCTGGTCTATGTGCTGGTTGTATAGATTGTATTTGACGATTGTATAAGTGTATTATTTAATTGTATTGAATGTAACTGTTGTCGATTGAAGAGTTAATTGATTGTCAATAATAAGAAACATTCTCGAATCTATTGACTTAATTCATTGCTATTGATAGTGATAAAGGAAACTGATATAGCGCTAATGGAGGATTCTAGGGCGGTCACCCCTGCCCCACCGTCTAGGCCCCCCTCATCATTGGAGGTGGTAATGGAGGCTATAACTTCCATGCATTCATCTATGCAGACTAATGCCAGAGATACGCAAGATGCGATGCCTCGGTAGAAGTAAATGTCAGGGAGGAAATCTCTACTGTAAGGTCTGACGTAAGAGAAGAAATCTTTGCTGTACAGTCAAATGTGAGGGAAGCGCTGACAGAAGTTGTGTCGCGCTTAGAAAGACTTGAAGCATCGCCGATACCAAGATCTGCTGCGGATTTGAACCTCGGACCTAGGTCCACCGCTCTTACCACTGCGGACGCGCCTTACCATTCGACCATCGGCCTGGCAGAAAGTTTGGGGGCTAGGCCTAAAGACTTCGCGCATCCCAGTATACTGCGAAGTGAGCGCTTGGCCAGCAAGGCTCCAATTTCATATCGAGAGCTAGGCAGCCGAGATAATTGGCCACCTTTCCATCGCTGGAATTCGAACCTGGAAGTCACCTCCTCCTGTCCTCCCTCTATCTCTAGGAACTATGGTCCCCAGCCGTACGATGATCCGGAAGTAGCGACTCCGGGGATGACGTTAGGGGCGGGCGTTACAACTGCATGTGTAATAAGTAACTTCTTTTCGTCTTCCATTTCATAATGATTCTGACTTGGTTACAATTCTTCCATCATCAGGCAAGTATTTTGCAGTCTCAACCGGTATGCCTCACTTTGCAGAATTAAATGAGTCACCATCAGTTAATAAGAAGTTTTCTGTCGAATTATTAAGGCAAGATTCTATCCTTCGTGTTTGTTCGTAATAATTATATAGACTTACATAAGGTCATAAAAGGTTATCGTTCGTTTCAAGTGTTAAATTATAAGGATATCAAGACTGATCTGTACGTTTTACATTATCCTCAAATACTTATCTGCAGTCCTCATTCTCATTTATACCAGCGTGTTACTTGCCCTTATACTATTATTCCGCCACCTTCATGTCGGCATTGCTTTTATTCAGTTCCTTGCGCATGTTCTGTCGATACAATGAGAGTTTATCTACCGGTTCGAGTTACTCATTGTAATGTCACAAATATACTGGATGTCAGTACTGCACCACGTTATCCTGTGAATTTAGCATTGTTACATCATTTCTTCGATAATAAAACACTTAGTGCTATAGCTGGAGATACCTTATAGTCTTCACCACTTTCAGTTAAATTGCCACCTATGAAATTTTTCAACCACTCATTTGATGAAAAACTGGGCACGGCAAATTCACTTCAGTATCAATTAGATAAAGTAGTTAATGCAACAAAAGCAGAAGAGAACATCTACAGGTCCATAGTTGATCCAATCATATTTGATGACATTTCTGTGAATAACATTTTTTTCTTTACACCTCAAGGTTGCCTAGTCATAATCACATCAGGAATTGCAATTTTTAACACTGTTTTTGTATTTTGGATAGCATATCTTTTAAGAATAACTACTGCTGCACTAGCTTTAGTAGTGGGAAAAACATCAGTGGCACATGCAGGAGACCCGCTTAATCGGCTGACGGTCGGTCATCACCGACCTACCCGGGTCTTCTGTGACAATACTTTTACATATGACGGGTCTGGTTAGTCCTTAGAACAGACAATCTTGTACTTCACACGTCCGAATATGACCCTATCGGGGATCGTCATATATTCAAAGTCCAAAGTGGTCAGCGAATAAGAAGGCTACTTTGAATATTATGAATACCGACAACCGTTGTTTTCTATATTGTGTTCTCGCACACCTCCATCATGTGAAGAAAAATGTAGAGCATGTCTTCAAATGTACACCGTATATGCATGAATTAAATGTTGAACGACTATTGTTATTCAAAACGAATAATCCTGATCATTTGATCAATGTAATTTTTGCGTCAATTGGAAAGAGGACCGCGTCTTTGTGCTTTTATTCTCATCCGCACATCGTGATCGTAAACATACGATCAACTTGTTATTGCTGATCAAAGGCGAGAGACGTCACTACATTCTCATTCGAAGTCTATACTGTCTCTTATCCGGCCGAACTACTTGCACACACAAAACATATATGTGATAGTGTGTGCGTTACAAATTTATGTTATCATCAAGTTCGAAGTAGGGACCAAGATACACCACACCCTACATTTGTGTCAAGATACGAGTGACATATTCATCAACAGCTGCAGCCGCATTAGGTCTAGCAGTATCAGACTCATCGGCATCCAATGTGGCATCATCTGATCTAGTGCAGTCAGTCTCATCAGTAGCACCAGATCCAGTGACATATTCATCAACAGCGGTGGCGTTTAAGCCTTTTGCTACATGGCCCAGACCAAATGCAAACTGCTATGATGCCATTTGGTCCAGCAGATTATGGTTACACAGAAGTCATGGCACCTTGTGCAGACATAACAAGTGACTCAGTTACCGGAAGTTCGACGGTCACACGACACGCGACACGGACAACTGCGACAGAGGTCAGACAGGGGTCAACTGGGCTTTTGAACAGTGGTCCACCGGGCTGGCAGACAGAGACTCAAGGGGTCGACGGTCAAACGATACGAGATGCGGAGAATGCTGGACCGGCGGTCGAACAGAGGTCAACCGAGATAGCGAACGGAGGTCAACTGGGCTGGTGTACGGAAGCTCAACAGGTCGCTTGTTAAACGAGAGAATGGAATGTTCGACAATCCATGATGGGGTTGGTCGAGGGCGTGCGGTTCTGTTGGAACCGTACTCCGGAAGTGCCGTTGGATGTTTTCGGTGGTTGCCGAATGCTGTGTCGGGATGCGCCTGGTGGTTCCATCTGTCCGCAACGTCTTCGAGCAGTCCTGAGCAAATACCATCGGATCCGAACGCTGCAGACATACGAATGATCATTCACGGTCTGGAAAACGGATCTCTTGGCGCTATGCGTGCGGTTTCAATGCGATGTTCACAGGTGGAACTCTGCACCTTCACTCAGCCACCTGTCTTTGGGACGTTTAAGTTGCTGTGGACAAAGGTGCAGTGCAGTTAGATATTGAAACTTTAATATGATGGATCTCTCAGGAATTCATTGTGATTTTTGCAGACATCTATATGTTGGAGATAGTGCAACGGTGTCGCTGCGAAGCCATAAATACAGAAAACATAGAGAAGATATTGTTAGAAAAAGGAGCATTAAGGCTTTTACGATGCGGGAAATGAGTGCAACGTCATCCGGATCAAATGTGGGAAGAGAGAAGGGACCGCCTCCGAATATCTTCGCGGAATCATTGAATGAAGACAAGGAGTTATTGAGTTTTTTAGAGAGCATTTTAAATCCTGGAGAGGATTCATCACAGGCAGAGAAATCGGAGAACAAGTCAACAGCCTCATTGTTAGAAGAAATTACTTGGCGTGCGAGTTTGCAGCCGGAAGGCGCCTCTGTGGAAGGGTTTACTGAGACAATAAGAGGGGAGCATCCAGGCTGCCCCAAATGGGCGTGTGAGGCAGTGCCGTCATGAAAGGGGATTGCACACCCCTCTACTATTCTCCATGGATGGAGACGCTCAGCAGTGAATGGACGATTCTTATGAATTTTTCCCACATTTGGTCTGCAATGATTGCTGGTTAGATCCCCTCCGAAACTGATGACATTTTTTTGACTGTTGGGAGAACTGTGACGATTTTGTCACTGTGATTTTGTATATATTTTTGTTAGCCCCGTTTGGACACGCGTTGCCAAGTCTGCTACACCGTCTCCCGGCCGGCCACACCCCCCCGGCCGGCCACACTTGGCCTGCCACACACTCATTCATTCACACGGCCCGCCACACTGGGAGGGGGGTGTTACGGTGAGACAGACTCCATTGTTCGTTAAAAGATCCATTGTGTCTGCCTCCACTGTTCTATAGAAGGCCCATTGTTCTCATAGATCACGTGACCTGGCTGTTTCTAAAAGGGACTATCTCCTATACGTTCTAAGGCAGATGTATCCCACTTTTCTTCTATCCTCCATGATCCTCTTCCACCTGAACGTGTAACTGGTTACTCTTTTAGGCCCCGTTCACATAATCTAGAGATAACACGATGTGATTCGTTGATTGGAAAGGGATTTATCACGAGAATGCTATATAGTTAACTTGTTTGACAATAATAGTATAGTAACTATATTATAATTTAACTTTTGATTTTAATTTGCATGTTTTTATTACCTATTAATACTTCAATGTACTATAATGATGTTCTATGTTCCATTGTGAATTTGCAAGTGAAGTAATAAAGAAAATACTTACTTACTTACTTATACTGAAATTACTTGAGAACTAGAACTGAAATAGGAATATTATTTTCAGAATTGGAATACGAGTAATATGCACGGTGCGGATGGGGTCTCAACAAAAATCGAACACGCTGTCAGTTTAGTTTGTCTTCAGAGTATACAATCGTAGGTTCTGAAGCCAAGTAACGGATTTTCAGGCAGATTATTGTACGAACTTTGCTAGAAGGTTGCTGAACTTTTCTAATTGTCGCAGTTCATTGGGCGTTTGAGCGAAGATAGTCATTATTTGAGAACTAGAACTGAAATAGGAATTATTTTCAGAATTGAAATACGGGTACGTACGGTGCGGATAAGGTCTCAACAAAAACCGAACATGTCAGTTAGTCTTCAGATTATAATCGTAGCTTCTGAAACCATGTAACGGGTTTTCAGGCAGATTATTATTCGAACTTTGCTAGCAGGTTGCTGAACTTTTCTAATTGTCGGAGTCCATTGAGCGTTTGAAGAGAAGAGTCATTTGCGGTTGGACTGCGATCGAAGTTGTTTCGTGGTGGTGTTGACAAGACGCATCTATGGAGGAACTTGTACATCGGGTCCAGAAAGACGACAGCTACTACAGTGGTGAATTGATGACCGTCGTTTGGAGAAGTGATCGACCATTTCTTCGTCCATCCTATCGTTCCTTTTTCTGTGCATGCTGGACGGACGTATTCGAACTACCGGTAATTAAACTACTACATAAGACGAAACTATCTTCATGCTGACGGAGAAGTCCATGATAGAACGATAAGAAACAAAGTAATATCTAAAATACTACGCCGCATTAGGTAATTCGGATTACTTGCTAGAAATCTGAACTTGATTTAACGACTATTCTTTATTATGCAGTTCCAAAATTAAAGAAGTAGCTCGTGTTTGCAGGTCAATTCAAACTGCACTGTAATGCAATCAAACCGTAACCTCTGTACCACATAGCGTGACAGTGACATGTGGTTTAAAATACGATGTCTGCAAATGTAATTTATGGATGGCCGTTGCCCGCTATGTGTTTATCCTACAAAGTCACTAAATAAAGTACAGACAAACTTACCTGGAGACATCTCATGAGATCTCTCGAACCCCAGCAACGAAGGAGATCAGTGAAGAGAAGAACTACCGATCATTCTGTCGTTGCCTCTTTGTAGTTCGTGATGAACAGGTCAGCACTGCTAAATTCACACAAAAAAAGAGCAAATCTTTAGAAACACATTGGTAGCAACTTCAGAATATAGAGTCGACAATACTGTTCAAGCACATAGACTCAACACATTGGTAGCAATTTCAAAAAATACGGTCGACAATGCTGCTCAAGCACGTAGTCTTGGGAATGCTTTCAATCTATAGAGTTAGCTAACTTAAGTACATTTAAAAGAGAAGTTCACATGTACTGTGCAAAAGTGGACAAATGTATTGGTACTTTACAAGTACATCAATTAAACAGTGATGGAGCAAACATGGTATACCGCCTCTCAGTAACCATTGTACTACAATCATCGCCCGATACAACCACAGTGCCACTAAGACAAATGGCCAAAAAGTCGGAATCGATGCTGTTTACAAGAGAACTGTCAGCCCAAAATGTTCTAAGCTGCCAATGCAGTTAAACTTGTTCGCAATGTACGAGGTTGACAACGAAAACACTTATCTAGATAGTATATATTAGCTATAAATATTGTGCTAGTTATATATGCAAGCAAGAGGGAGCGGAGCATTGCAGATGTCACAAACTCCCACTTATAATAGCCTTTCCACTGGCTCAATAAAATTTTAAAAATTGCCCATGTTCTGGAGGAAAACATACTTCCATCCAAATAAAATTTAAATAGACAATCTGTTCTTGTTGTGTAAAGTCTGCTACTCTGGAGTCAAATGCATGTGTATTCTTCATAGAAGTCTTAAAAATTCATTCATTCATTCTATGGACTAATATAGCATCCATTTAAGAACAATATAAATCTCACATCAAGGCCAGATATCAAACTCTAAGCAAGAGCACTTGTAATAAAATAAAATACATACATATTAAGTCCAATCCATGTCATCTTTATAAAGAATAATAACCACATTTTGGGTTTTTTAGTGTTTAAACATTGTCCTTCATCAACAAATTCAAAAAGTGAAATTTTAAAATTTAGTCAATGTTGCAAGGAAAAAAATGCAAATCTCCAATCAACCACTACTCAAACACCAAAGACTAAGTGGAAATTTGAATTATATATCAGAGAAGTCAGTACCAATGGCGAACCAGCACATTCAGCTCTGCAAATGGTCCTTGAAGTCTTATATTCAGACATTCCCCTCACCTGCAAACCTATATAATATACTCATAATGTTTAAAGACAAATTTATAAAAAGTAGTTAATTTGGGATTTATGAGACCTTTAAAAAGAGACAAACCAAAACAAAGAACTGTACAAAGCTACTTTGTTTATAAAATGGATAAAAACAAATTGCTGAAACTAAATTCCCAACATGCAATGATATTGAAGAAAAAAATAATCGAATTCTGCAGTTTTTTACAAGGCACTCGAAAACACATGAACTAGCAAGGATAATCCACTGAATGTCATGTTTGCATATAATAAAAATAAAACATTTAAAATAAAGGTAAAAGTGCACGTTGACCGCCAAGGACGAGTTAACTCGTCTTTCAGCCAGTCATTTAACATGGCGTGTAGGCGGTCAATGTGTTAAGCAGATGAAATTAATTCCTGCCAAACTAGAAGTTGGATTGATTAAGAATAACAGTGCTGCAACGAGCCAATAATTAAATACACCAAACTAAAATAATTACCTGTTTAGTTATGAATCACCATTGCATAGGTTTTAGCATAATTTGTCAATTTAGTTGAATCGATAGACGATAAAAATTCTTACTGGAGAGAAGCCAGATTGATTAAAAGTAATTTTTCTTCAACATAGCTGGATAAGATATAAGAAAAATAATTCTTACAAAAACTGAAGCTTGAGTGATCACAAATAATTTCTGAATTTGAAAATTAAATAAAATTAAATAATTACAAGATTTCTGACTTAAAAAGAAAATGGGATTGATGAAAGGAATTGAATTTTTTTCAAATATATGGTCATTTATGAAAATAACACTATAGGCAACCAGGCCAGCCGAGAGGGGGGGACAGAGGGGGCAAATGCCCAGAGCCCCGGGAACTTTTAGGGGCTCGGAGGGGACTGGGTTACACTGATTATAATATTTTATTTTTTACGTTGAATGCAGATGGCTAGCCCAGAGTTGGCCTATACAAAGTTTATGAATTAAACCGTTTTAAATAGAGCCTAATAAGCTTATCACTGTCACATAGTTACAACTGTTATATTTTCAAATAACTGTAACTGACCATCACCTTGTTCATCAGCATTTGGCCAAAGAACATGCCCATTTAAGTCTCAAAACGCTCTTCTGATCAATAATTGGGTATAAGCGTTTTTCGATTTCAATCAATTAAGTAAATCATTAAGTAAACAAATCTAAAAGGTAAATTTCTTTCGTTACGATGGAATATAAACAAATCTGGAGCCCCAAAACGAAAACAAATAGCTAATAGAAAAGGCACAAGTTGGTAGTCTCACATTATTTCAACTAGGGCTCAAAAGAAGAAATATCAGAGCCCGTAATCAATCCTGTAGGCATGTAGGCTACATCAGTTGAATCTAGTGAATTAGACATGTACATGATCATAACCGAATGGACGAAAATGAAGTCTGCATGTGATGTCAGTATCGTACTTCCAAATGACGACGTTACAAACAAGATTTATGAAAATGCTGAAATTATAGGAATTTTTCAAATGCTTTGTTTTAATGTTGGCACTGCCACAAGGGCTCATTCGAGGCGTTCCTACACAAAAGATTGAGGCCTATTATAGATTACTAGTCTGTAGCATAATATATAAAAACGGTCCTTCAAGATGTCCGGACAATTTCCCGGGGATGAAGAGAATTTCCTAAGTGCATTTTTAAGGTTTGCAGACAAAGTGAAGACTATATCAGGATATCATAAACGATTTTCCTGCAGTTAAATCCAGAAAGATTGCTTGTTGATTACTATATAAATGGAAAATTAATTCTTAACATTAAGAGCCGATTAAAATCATAAATGTATGCATTGTCGTACATTCGTACCCACGATTTTACCATTCCCTATTTTTTCTCTTAAGTTTGCTCAAGCAGCCTAAATTATAGTCTATAGGGCTCGCGACTGCTCTGCCCAGGGGCCCGTAATTTCTGTCGGCGGGTCTGTAGGCAACTACAATGGGCGAATAATTCTTTAAAAGGCCCGATTTGTGCAAATCTGCTAAGTTCTAAAAAAAATCATGGATCTGGTGCAAATTTAATAACCGGTGCAAGGAGGTGGGCAAATGCTACACCCTCTTAAAGGGCGTAGCGCCGTAGCACTTACTGCATTGGTGGTGAACGATTTCACCCGATCAATGTCCGGACAAAGTGCAGACGGTAGCCATCTTAACTCTATTCAGACAGTATCGCTGAGCGAGCGCATTTAAAACCCACATATTTTTACAAACACGCTAAAACCATCATAATTTTTACATCTAATATCGGGTCCACAGTAACTTTTAACAATGATGGAAACTATTACCATAATACGGTCAGTTAGATTGCTAAAAAATACCCCGATCATCGAATGTCTGCAAGGAAAATGGCGTCAACTGCGTATTGCCATAATGCAATAATAAATCAGCACCTGCAATAATTATTAAGCTTATATCACGGGCAATAGCTTTCTTACCAAAGCGCCATCGAAACATATTTGTTGAGCTGCGATAGCGCTACGCAGCAGTCATTTCTAGTCTTTCTGACAAATAAAGTGCTGCAAAATGCTGTTTCTGCACAATGAACCTTCGACGACGCCGGAACAAAGACTAATGGCGACTACTGTAACAGATGCCATTATGCCAATGAGCATCACGTGACGCACAGGGATGCCACTCTGGATTTTGAAAAAAGGTCAGATCCGGTCGAAAAAGGCTATAAAAGATTGACGATTTTTTTGTAAAATACATGGATTTTTTCATTCTCCGGCTTGAAATTTCTGACAACCTTTTTTAGTCGTCCGATGATTAAAATTTGCTCTCTTTATCTTCCCGGAAAAATTTCTAATGACCTCCGGTTTTTAGTCTTTCGCTCCAAAATTTCCAATTATTGGTCCAATTTCTCAAAATTTTCAATTTTTTCACGTGTTTTGTCAATTTTCACTTAAAAAATAATAATTTTGTATGCAAAAAGTCGAAAAACCGCAGTGAAAAAAGGCTAGATCCTGTCATCCTGACCAAAAAAAACTAGACATGACCGAAAACCTATTTCTAGGTGGGAAAAGCTATGAGTGGCATCCCTGGTGACGCATCCAACTACCGCATCCCACGTCTGAAGCAAGGAGTTCGGATGTCTAAGAGATACATGTATAATCATCAGAGCAGTTTATATAACGCTCTATATATCTAAGTAATCTTATAAATTATTATAGTCCGATTAACCGCCTGTCTCACAAAAACGCTTGCGCCACGTTAGAGATCATGGCCTGAAACATAACTTGCAACAAAACAATTAACTTTTTTATCAGATAGAGAGAAAGAATGTACGAAAAGAAATTTTGGTGCTGTTTAAAAAAAGCAACCTTATAGTCTACTATAATATCTTTGATTTGAATAGCATAATAAGAGCCTATTATTATGTAGTCTAGTTCGAAGGTTATAGTATGGCGGCCGATTTGTTAGATTTATTTCTCCAATTCTATAGTGTAGACATAGGCGTAGGGGACATTTCAGCAGTGGGGGGGCAAAATTTTTACTTTTGCCCGAAAAATTAAACGCGGAATAATAATTGACGTCGTGCACACATACCCTGGTAGCCATCTCTGTTCTTGCACCCACACCCGTGGACAAGGGACAAATAGGTCCACACCGAGGCCCGGTCATATTATAGGGGCCAGGCTGGGTAATTTTGGGCATAAAATATATGCAAATTTATTATGTAGCCTATGTATATATTCCTGACGCTTAACCAGTTCAAACTTCACACAAGTAACTTATTAAATTCATAATTGTACATTGTTTTGTATTGTTTAATCATCTACAAAGAGCCTCTAGTAGGGTGAACCGTTCAGAGTCGCTTCTAGTACGCAAAACCGCGCTCGAAGAGGCAGGTTTTGAGATCTGATGAGAGAATGAAGAAGAGAGACTGCCACAGAAAGTGTATAGAGCGAACGCAAGGAGAAAGCTCATTTAAAAGAGAAGGACCAATTGAAGCAAATGATCAAGACTGAGCCATTGCAGTTCTAGAAGGCGGAAGCAAGAGTCAAGTCTGTTGGATAAACGAAGTGGACGGTTGGAGGAAGCTGAGTGAGTCCTTAGTATAACGTCGGTCAGATATTTAGGGCAAAATCCCGCTGAGCATTGAAAATCAGAGTGAGGAATTTAGATTGTATGTGAGCACGGAGAGGAAGCCAATGGTTGGAGACAGAACAGCGAAATATCCTGAGACACCTTAAATGGAAATAAGAGGAACGTGTGCTTTTGGAAATGTGCTCTGTTAACGTATTATCCTTCCCGTAATAGGCCTATAAGTGAGCTATCAAGTGCAACACCCTGATCCCGCACACTTGACAAGAAGGAAAAGATTTTAAATTTTCAGAGAGCAGACCAAAATCTGCACGTTCATTCGTTCAATGTTGATGATCGCAAGATTATCGTGTCTATTTTGCCTCATGACCAGTAGAAATTTCGAAGTCATACAGGCAGTGAATTCCGTGTTCTGTTGTACCTAGCTTGCATGCTGTGAATTTTCTCAAATGCCACGAATAGTCGCAATTTTCGGACAACTTTCGGCTCTTGAATTTCTGCGACTCTAGCCATTATTTACCGTGATTTCAGAACTTTTCGGGAATTTCTACCATCCATAGCTGTTGTGAGCTAATATCTAACTCTATTCGGGCAACATTTTCGGGCAAATTTCGGCTCTTGAATTTGTTTCGATTCTCGCCATTATTTACAAAATGCTACCGTGAATTCAGAATTTTTCGGGAATTTCTGCTATCAATGGTTGTAAGTTAGACCTAATATCTGACTCGATTCGGACAAGATTTTCGGGCAAATTTCGGCTCTTGAATTTGCTGCGATTCTCGCCATTAAGCCTATTTATAAAATGCTACCGTGAATTCAGAACTTTTTCGGGAATTTCTGCTAACCATGGTTTTTGTGAGCTAATATCTAACTCGATTCGGGCAAGATGGAACTGGAAGATAATGTGGTATACTAATGAACGTTGAACTTCAAGAAGTTTGGTTAATATTTTTCCGGGTCTGCTTGCCCGAAAAAACAGACTTGCCCGAAATTTGGGGGGGGACATTTGCCCCCTCTGGACCCCCGTCTCCTACGCCTATGAGTGTAGAGTAGGCCATTCAGTTTCGAACCGCGAGACCAATTAAGGCAATAATTTTTATACTAAGTTGTACCTTGAGCAAATTATTCACTGACGATTATTTTCTCTACAATCGGAATCGTAGGCTATTTTAGATTTCTACACCACCCAGAAGACGAAGTCACGGGAACCACTTTATTCACAGGCGCGCGCGGTTCCTGATCCTATGGTAACTCGACCCGGACCACCACGGACTATACTCTCACGGACAACCCTCCTAACTCAACGCAGCGCTCGTGAATAAGCCGGTGCCCCGCGCTTGGCTTTCCAGTGGCGCTTTAGAAATTAGGAGATTACGATTACGAGGCGGTTAATCAAAAGAAAATCGATAGGCAGTGGTTTAAGACCTGGAGAGCAGGCAGGCCATGACCCTCTGATACCGAGGGTCACGGACGTAGGCTTACGACAGGTCTATCGGTAACCTAGAGTTTGGTCTAACTCCATGGGAGTAGGCCTGATTCAGTAGGCCTATTCTATTTTTTTTACCAACCCCACTGTGGGTTGATTCGCTTATTTAATATGCCTGATCAAAGGCTCCAAAATAGCATTAATTTTATCTATAGGCTGGTAGCACAGGCGAAAGACCCATGGACATCATAAGTAAGTATGTTGCCTTTATTCGCGCATTCATTACGGCGTTACGCTATCGACTCTATAGGCCTAACTATTCACGATTGTATTGTAGGCCTAAGTAAGTATATAGGCCTAAGTAAGTAAGTAGGCCTAATGTAATGTAAATCTCCGAGAATTTCTCAGCGCCGACAAAAGCCACGTCAGAGAGACCAGCTTATTTCACCGGCGCTGTGTCAAATCAAGTCCGCAATAGCAAGAGCTGCCTTTTCGTTCTGGTGACCAATTAATACAATATCCGTTTATTAGATTTATATACATTTAAAAAATAATTTATAAGAGGAGCAGAGTATAAACTTAAGTTGTACATGTACAACTAAGCAGGGCCTAATACCAGAGATGTAAGCTTATAGGTTAAAAAATTGTTTTTAATCGATTTTGATTTTTACAACGCCGATCGCTCTTCCAGCTTCAACTTTTTGTCAACTACTTTCGTTGGTCGCCATATTTATTTAAATGAACAAAGGACAGCGACATTATAATATTATAATATGGAATGGTTTTAATATTGTTTTAATTAGGAACGATTAAGCACTTGTTAATTTTTGTCTATTTATTTATGTTGTTATTGTAAATCGTGATTTTATTTCAAGGTTAGCCCTGCTGTTGAAAGTTGTCATTATCGTCATCCCTACTCTCTACCGAGCCTCTCTAATAGTAGGCCTATATATATATAGTGATGTCCACTGAGCGTTTAATCGCTTTCTGCATAGTTGCGCTGGATTTGAACAGGATGTTTGACACACATTTCTAATTCAACGTATCTGAAAGGTCTTGCATCTGTGTCACCTGTTATTTATCTAGCATATGCGACAAAACTGCACGTCAAAAAAGCCCCGGATCGATGAGAAGGAATCTTGTCAAACTAGAAGTTGGATGGGTAATTGGGTAGTTTAGCGTCCCAAATTATTTTGGGTATTTTAGCGTCCCAAATTATTTTGACCATTTCTTTGCAATAATAACTGAAAGACATATACAATAAGACAAATTTAATTGAGAAAATCATAAAATGTGTGCTTGAAAACCTCAAGGAAGTCCAAAACGGGGTAACTATCGCGTAGAAATGGAAGCTGGATGAGGATTTCTTATGGCTAAAATGATGACAAGAACGCTTCAAAGATGGAAGCTGGATCAAGGTTCTGTAATAGTAGATGAAATAGAAGCTGGGTACAAGTTTTCATCGATCTGAAATAGAAGCTGGATTCACGAATAGCAGGATAAAGAAGTGGAAGCTGGATGAATGTTTTTATAGATCTAAAAAAATAGAAGCTGGATTTATGAAAAGAACGATAAAGAAATGGAAGCTGGATGAAGGTTCCAGTTTTGATAAAATAGAAGCTGAATTGACGAGAAATTCCAAGCCTCAGCAATAACCTGAATAATTTGGGACGCTAAACTACCCAATTATCTTATTTTGACCATTTCTTTGCAATAATAACTGAAAGACATATACAATAACACATATTTAATTGAGGAAATCATAAAATGTGTGCTTGAAAACCTCAAGAAAGTCCCAAACGGGGTAACTATCGCATAGAAATGGAAGCTGGATGAGGATTTCTTATGGCTAAAATGATGAAAAGAACGCTTCAAAGATGGAAGCTGGATCAAGGTTCTGTAATAGTAGTTGAAATAGAAGCTGGATAGAAGTTTTCATCGATCTGAAATAGAAGCTGGATTCACGAATAGCACGATAAAGAAGTGGAAGCTGGATGAATGTTTTTATAGATCTAAAAAATAGAAGCTGGATTTATGAAAAGAACGATAAAGAAATGGAAGCTGGATGAAGGTTCCAGTTTTGATAAAATATAAGCTGGATTAACGAGAAATTCCAAGTCTCAGCAATAACCTGAATAATTTGGGACGCTAAACTACCCAATTAAGAAATCTTGTCAAACTAGAAGTTGGATGGATTAAAAATAAAAATGATGCAATGAGCGAATAATTTATAATGCTAAAATACACGTTTACTATGCTATGTACACTGGATGAATAATTTACTATGACGAAACAATTGATTATTGTTTTATTTAGTTCTTATTTACTTAGATGTAGTGTGTAATATAAATTTGTTCCTTATTTACTTAATTTAGCATGTTTACTTGCTTAATTGTTGCATGTTTTGTAGTTAATTATTTATTTATTTGTAGCATGTTTTATTATGTTTCCTGTTTGTATTCCTGTTAAATGCTGGTGTTGCATTGTAATTGTAATCATACATTTATATAGCACCCCTTCAAGAGAACTCCTCAGAGGCACTATTCCAGAAATACGGACCGACCATAGCAAAGCTTCTATGCAGCACTGTGGAAGATCGAGCCATAGGGACAACCAGGTCGCCATGCGTAGCAGAGCGAAAGAATCTGCGACCTGGAATGGATAGCACAGGTACACAGAGTTCCATAAGATAGGTCGGAACTTGGCCTGCGAGGCATTACTGTAGTAGTAGATAATTTTGTTTGACCATCCTTAATTTATATTGCACACTGCTTGTACACAATGTAAACATCTTTTTGTTAATATTGTAAACACTATGTCTGAGAAAATCTTTTATTTGCAGCATCGGTAAAGCATCTTTGCTGAATAAGAAAATCGCTTTGGAAACAAAGTCAACGGATCAAATATGAAGAAGTTGTTAGTTGGAAATGTCAGCTTCGTTCAAGGTCAGATTTGAGACAAATCTGTGATGGCATCATTTTCATATTTGCTGCATGATATGTAACTGTAATTGCAGAAATTTATGTAACACCACTTTAAGGGAGACTTTAAGCTGGGTTCTGTTTCTGCAGAGAATTTCTAACCGTCCTGCTTCGATTTAAGTAAAGCCTTAGTTTAATTAATCCAGCTTCTATTTACGTAAACAATTATTTCCATCAATCCATGGTGCTTTTGACCTAACGAAACAATAGCTGAGCGAACTGGTCTTTAATCAAAAGGCAGAGGCAGAGAGAGCCTGAGAGAGTCCAAGTATTATTATTATTAATATTATTTTTTACTTTTTGTATAGTGCACCTTCAATGTAATCTACTCAGAAGCACTCCCAGTCCAACAATGGCTAAATAAGGCAGTTTTTAAGTGAGAAAGAAACATAGTGGTGTGACCTCTAGGCACAAGGCGGAGCGCACCATGGAGCCCATTCCATGTACTAGGGCCAGCCACTGAGAAAGAGTGCCACTGCATTATAGCAGTTCGAGAACAAGGGGTTAAGAGTTCAGCTTGATATCCGATCGGAGGTCAGATCACCGCTGGACACCAGAGGTGGGACAGCAGAGCTCTTGTAGGTACATGGGAGCAAAACCCTCCATGCAGCGCCAAACTAGTGCAGAAACCCTATAAGTGATCCGCTGTGGAATTTTAAACCAGTGGAGGACATTCCGCATGTACTCCGTGAGTTGATCGAATTTAGGAATGCAACCAATAAGACATGCGGCTGTGCGCAGAACCTGGTAAAGACACCAAATCCGGATTGCGCAGGAGCCTGACATAGAGGACACTGCAATAGTCGAGGCGAGAGACCATAAAGGCATGGACAAGCGTGGCAGCAGCAGTAGGGGGTCAGAGAACTAGATTCCACCTTAGGCTGACGTAGTTTACTCATTATGGCTGAATCAGCTTGGAGTGTAGATGGAGTGGAAATCTTGAACCAGGGTTCTGCCCATGATGGGATTTGAACCCCGGCATCGTGTCCAGCACACCGACCATCTTGCACTAAAGTCTTATAAATTGCGCAGAGAGTTGCACAGGGGCAACCAGTTGCCCCTGTGCATGGGTGTCTGGACAATTTGGAGATGTACAATTCGGACCGAACAATTCAGAGCGGACAAATCACAATGGACAATTCGGAGAGGACAATTCGGAGCGGACAATTCACACCGGACAATTCGGAGCGGACAATTCACACCGGACAATTCGGAGAGGACAATTCGCACCGGACAATTCGGAGAGGACAATTCCCACCGGACAATTCGGAGCGGACAATTCGCACCGGACAATTCGGAGAGGACAATTCACACTGGACAATTAGGAGAGGACAATTCACACCGGACAATTCGGACCGAACAATTCTTAGCAACCAAAATTTGTGATGGGACTTCCACTTTTAGGTAAGATTTTCCTATCTTACCCATCTCCATCGCCAAAAATGTATTACTGTGCAAGCCAATAATAATCTGACAACTGACTAGTGGGCATAAAAGCCATGGGCCTATATTATAAAATTTTATAGGTATGCAAATTACATTGATCTAAATGAACTGCCTATAAATTGATAATTTACTGCATTTAGCTACTAATTTCAGTTTCTCATTTTTAGTTATTGAACCAATTTTAGAACATCAGACAGCATTTGCTTGGTGCCATATAATTATTTTATGCCAATGATAAATAAAAGTTTCATCCCCGTAAGTGTCTCTTAGGAGTGCAAGATTTTCATATGCACTCTGAAATCTGAATAATATTGTCCGTCTCCGAATTGTCCGGGAACCTGTTCATGCCTGCATCGCAAGTCACTGAATCATTCATATTGGGCCTAAGATATTTCTCCGGGTAGAAACTGAGAAATCATTTAAACAAAGATTTTGTTGTACAGAGGACTTAAAATGCGAAAGGTGAATTTATTGCTTAACTACCTGCATTTTCTGTTTTATGTGTACATTTTCTGCTGTAGGTTACCGATTCTCAAGTTTTCCTTCGAAGAGGTACAGAAACACTAATCGGTGTCAAACATTTATTGGATGAGAAGTAACTAATACCTTAGAGACAGCCTGCTTGGTATTAAAGGAACACAGATAGCTAAAAAAGAATTTGGCCAAAATGTGTGACAATTCGCTTAGTCAACTATTTCCTGTGCAAGCCGCAGATGGAGAGAAACCGTATTTATGCACGCTATGCGATAGATCGTTTAGCCAACCGGTCTATCTACGCAGACATCTGAGAGCGCACTCCGGCGAAAAGCCATTCAAGTGTTCCTTCTGCGCCAAATGTTTCAGCCAGGAAGCTTCGTACGAGGCACATATCCGAACGCACACCGGAGATATGCCGTACACGTGCACGACCTGTGATAGCTCCTTCGGCGATCTTATGCTGTTGAGACGACACACGAAAACGCACGTAACGGTGAAACCCTACAAGTGCACGCTGTGCGAGAAGACGTTCGGTTCCGTGGCCCATCTCAAGGAGCACACGCGAATACACACGGGCGAGAAGCCGCACATGTGTACGCTGTGCGACAAGTCCTTCAGCCATCTGCCGAACCTTAAGGAGCACATGCGGATACACACCGGGGAGAGACCGTACCAGTGCACGATGTGCGTCCGGTCGTTCAGTCACCTCAGCCACCTGAAGGAACACACGAGAACGCACACGGGGGAGAAGCCGTACAGGTGTCTGTCGTGCGACAGGTCGTTCAATCGACAGAGCAACCTGACGAAACACGTTCGAATCCACACCGGAGAGAAGCCGTACAAATGCCTGCTCTGCGAGAAGACGTTCAGCCAGCTGTTCACGCTTCAGTGCCACATCAGAACGCACGCCGGAGATCACGAACCTTCAGACGCGTGTGCGAGGGAAATCGACGACGCACCCGACTCTGGAGACGGTCCGTACGACTGTTCGTACTGCGAGAAATCCTTCAGCCAACTTGCTCACCTCACCGACCACCACCGAACGCACAACGCCGACAAACCCTACAAATGTCTGTCGTGCGCGAAATCCTTCCGCCATCTCGGTCGACTGAGGCGGCACCTGCTCACTCACGATGTCATGGACCAACCGGAATGCGAAGAACCGTACTATCAGTTCGATTGTTCGCCCGATCGTCCGACAATTCGGATGCGGTTGGATGACCGTGGGAATCCCGTTTCTTTTGAAGACACGGTCGATTGCTCATATGGCAAGCGACCGTATGGATGTGGTGGACAAGGCCTTGGAACATTTGGATTGAAGGACGATGCTATTCAGCACTTCCCGAGCCACGATGAGGATACGGGAAATGGCGACGAGGAGGAATACGAGGAAAAACCTTCGGTTGCCGGGCTTTGCTTTCGGAACGACGAAGAATTATCGACATGAAGACAAAGTTGAAGGGTCAGTCTTCGTGAAGATAGTTAGGTGAAATGAAGATATGAAGATAGTTCTAAAGGTGAAATAAATATATGAAGATATGGTGAAATAAAGATATGAAGATAGTTGGGTGAAATAAAGATATGAAGATATGGTGAAATAAAGATACAAAGATAGGTGAAATAAAGATATGAAGATATGGTGAAATTATGAAATTAAATTAGTCAATGGAGTTTGTCTGTTTTTAAATGTAGGCATGCAAGTAATGAAATTGTATCGGGGAAATTTATAGGTGAAATAAAGATATGAAGTTAGGTGAAATAAAGATATGAAGATATGGTGAAATAAATGGAATGAAAATAATCAATGGAGTTTGTCTGTTCTTAAATGTAGACATGCAAGTAATGAAATTATATCACAATGATATCCAAAGCACCATACATCATATATAATATATTAGGTTTTGAAAATATAGACATTCGAGTAAGAAAATGACTCCAGAAATGCTCTAACACATAAAGTTCTTATAATTATTTAGAAACGTGTCAGTAAGAGACTACCATGTCTTCAAAAACATCATATCAACATTCTTTTGAGAAATTCTGGCTTCAGTACAAGTAACTGAATATATGAATTAGGATGTTTGTATTTTGAGGCTACCCCCCATCGAATGATTCGAATCCATTTGTACTTTTTAAATTGCATTTACACTGGATTGATAAAGCAATTAAAGATGTAACGTTTTGTATAGGACTATAGCTTCAACTCTGTTTCGCAGAACTTGTGGTATACGCAGATGTGACCAATTTGACCAAAACCAGGCCTAAGTCAATTTTTTTACAATATGAGTGTCGTATATCTATTACTTTAAAGAGTAAAGTATGTTCTGTAGAATGACGCAAGTTCTTACTGTTATCTCTTGTTCCTGCCTATAATTATGAGTAAAAATATGGTTCAGCTATTCGAATTACAATTCTGAGAAAAATGTATTTAAAGTTATGTGTAACTTTGGAATGCAAAATTCTTTAGCAGTCATATTCAGAAATGAATGAAATGCTGACCTTAATGCATTGCTGAATATGGCTATCAATGGTTTGAAAGTGGTAAATTTCAGGATAAGCCGTTGAATTATTAAAAAAATAATATATAGTCGCTTCAAAATCATCTAAAATATCATTAAATAAAAAAATTGCTTTTTTCCGCATTGTGGTTGTTTTATTACATTCAAATATTATATTTGACATTTTCTGTAAAAAATTAGCTTTTTTATCACATTTTGGTCATTAATTTGGAAGTATGCATTATGACATAGGCCTGGTTTTGGTCAAATGTGTCGCATATAATAGTTAATTCAGGCATTACCGGCATTATGTAGTGGGTCACATGTATTTTTGAATTTCAGTTTATATATCTTACTAGCTTGGGTACCCGGCATTGCCCGGGAAATTTAGGATTAGGATTCGCCCCACTCCTGGCCAATTCCTTACTTCCCCACCCTCACTTCACTTCATCCCATATCCTCGCTTCTACCCACACCCCACTTATTTCCCCATCCCACTCACCAACTGACCCCCTAACCTGCCGGGCCAGCTTCCCTCCACATCTCTGGGGTACTCTGCATTGGCCAATAAATTTAGCCTTTGGCCCACTCCAACCCGCCCCAACTGCCGGCTCCCCAACCGACCCACCCAACCCCCAAACTCGTCACACTCTGACCTCCTAACCGGTACGCCTCTCATGATTCCGTTTAGCGGCAAATTGTTTTTCTTCCCCCCCCCCCAACAATACCCTGCCTCCACCCGGCCCTCCGGGGCGAGGTGTGTGTTGGGTGGGGCCAGGTGGCCCTGTAGCACTATAGCTGTTTGGGTGGAACGTTTGAGGTGAAAAACTGAAACTGCGGCAATCGAATGGAAATTTTTGCGAGAATTAGGGTTTTCGCCCACACCCTTGCCCCATGGTGGTAGAGATTCGCCAACCCCTGCACTGGGTGTCCCACACCGACACCGTAGTGAAGGTTTGGAGTGAAAAGGTCCAAAACTGGAAGTGCATCCCTGTCAAACAGACACACACAGAATCTTCTCTTTATTTATAAAGATTTTGGTATAATTGCACAGGACTTCAGGTTAGCACTGAAACTGATGCTAAGTTAAGTCTAACAATGTTGTGGCAATTTATAGTGGTCAAGGTTATATAGCCAGGAAATAAGTTCGGGGATTTTCATTTGTGGTTTCCCATTGAACATGGTCACAGAATAAGGGGCATAAGGGGCCATTTTGGAAAACTTGTGTGTCATCTTTCGGCAGTTCTTTACTTGAAGGTTTGAACCTGTATTTATTTTATGCCCAGCTTTGCCGTGCAGCTCGTGCTAAGAAATTTCTTAAATCTACATTAATAAAACTGGCCGGAGACCATCACGGAGCACTTGAGATGCCTGGAGTTGTCGTGGGACGAGGCCACGATGCTGGCGGCGGACAGAGAGGAATGGAGTTGCCCGATATGCAGATCTGCACGGGATGATGGACTAAGTACTAAGTAGGCTACATTAATAAAATTTTAGCACAATGCATCTGAGACTTGGTCTCCATTATTTTTATGTGTCATTTAATTCTTTTTCATCTCAACAATTCCTTGAAGGGTTTGATTTGTTAGTGTCAATTAGGTCCCTAAAACAGTTGATCTATTTCATAGTTTGAGCCATCTTGAACAGAAACTGATGTTCTTGACAGCAATGATATCCATTCAGTGGTTATCATTGTTTCTTGGCCGTAGAGACCAATTTACTGGAGTAAAAACCATTGGCAGAAGAGCTACTTGTCAAGCAGACCTTCCGCTCTCCATGTTCAAAAATTCCAAGATTATATGCCACAAAAATCGGATTGGCCAATAGCGTAGTAAAAACATCCCAAATGATTGGAAACGAAAAGGTTGTGTTCAAAAATGAAATGTGTCTTAACAGTTACAATTATTCGCAAAAACGCTGAAATCTGAACTGTCAAAGAATAAAACCAGATCATATTATTGAATTAACAAAATAATTACAATGTTTACGAGTTACAAGTGACATTGTTTACAAGTTGCAATATTGTAATTCTGCCCTTGCTGGCCTCCCTAAGGTTCGGCTAGCTCTCCTACAGTCTGTACTCAATGCTGCTGCGAGGCTCATTGCCCGTCTTCCTCGATTCTCACACATATCTACATTCATGGCTGAACAACTTCACTGGCTTCCACTCTCAGCTCGCATACAATTCAAAGTTCTAAGTTTAGTTCTCAAGTCTCAACGAGGCCTTGCTCCGACGTATCTTTGTGATCTCATACTTCGCCCCATTTCGGCCACTTCGCTGCGTCCTCTTAGGTCCTCAGTTCGGCTTGACCTCTTTGTTCCTCGCGTCAGGACCATAGGCGCAACCACCCTATGGGACCCACGGGACGCGTCCCCCCCAACTTTTGAGTGGTCCCATTGACTTTATCATTATGGTCCCCCCCAACTTTTAGGACGTGATTCATTTGGTCCCTCCCAACTTTTAGGACGTGATTGCGCCTATGGTCAGGACCGCCATGGCTCAATCCAGATCATTTGCCTGCATAGGTCCCTCCCTATGGAATGGTCTTCTCCCATCCGTTCGCTCTGCCATCCTCTCTGGTAGTCTTTCGTCATCTTTCTCTTGTCTAAAGACCTGCCTTTTCTCTCAGAGTTGCACGCACTGGGAGCGCTTCTGAAAGGCTCTTGCTGCAAGAAGCGCTTTACAAATGGTCAGATACGATACGACCACTAAAGGTGAAACTGAATACTGCACGCTATTCATGAGGAAGAAGGACAAATCAGGCAATCTGTTTGGCTTTCCATACAAAACTGACCAGTCATGGATTACCGTTGATCAGATTATAGAAAAGCTACCTGCACCAGGAAAGCATGGACGAGGACTTTTGAAGTTCACCGACCCTGTAGCTAATGTAACAGAGTGATCTTATAGCGCAGCGACTTATTAATCATTGAGCGCCTCAACCTTGCTGATTAGATGTTGCAGACGTTCTATTAGCCTAAATGTTTGTGACAATAAAAGTTCACCAAATTTTTCAATTTTAGCTCTGAAACGTCCTGCAACACCTTGCAAGCATTGAAGTGATGAAAGTAATTGGTATAAATTAACTGCTTTCATGAATATTAATCAGTTTCTGTTACGATCCATAACCGTAGAGTCCGTGACGTAGAGTCCGTGACGCATAGTGTCTACATTAAGTGAATGCTTGACATCAGTACTTATCATGATAAAGAAATTCAATTATGACTGTATCAACAGCAATGGCTGGCAATTCTAGGATTATGTTTCAAAAGATTGTGTGTGTAGTAATTTCACAGAAAATCAAGATAGTTTAGTGAATCAAAAATTTCATGGAACTTTTCTGTAGAGTCCGTGACGCATACTTATTAATTCACCAGAAATGATACATAGGCTAAAAGCCAGCAAAGTCTAACTAATATCAAACTAATCTATGATTGAAGCGGCATCTGGGAAAAATACTTAAATAATTTAAACGATAATCACTTCTCTGTATGAAGGGCTCAAAGTCTCCGAAATGTAGAGTCCGTGACATTTTGAATAGGCCTACCGTGGAATTATAAATGGCCCAATAATAATAATAAGCGTCTTTTATACATAGCCACTGTGCGACTCTTTTCAATCAGATTTGCTGTTAGCCTACTGTTCCGGTAAAACAAGTCAATAGATCTTAGTAAAATTTACCAAAATTCCCCAGATCTTGTGTCAAACTCCAGATCCTTGGGAAATCCCAATGAATGAACATGAGGCCTAATGAGTTTTATGAAGAACTAGTATTTATAGATTCCTTGCATGCGAACATTTACATTACCAAAACCACAGAGTATTGTATTTAGGAAACAAGTCCGAATGCTATGCAGTAGGGAATGTAATCCCGGAGCATTTGCTCAATTCCGGAATTCCGGGATTGGCTTGTAACGGCAATTACAAATTTTCTTAGACGTAGTAGGCTATAGTAGTAGGTCAAATACAGTAAAGCTTATTCTTTGTCTTCGGTACTTCAACAGCGACTAAGTACAACTCACGGCGAGGGCTTTAGTTGGTGATCCCTGGCAGCAGCGGGGCTTGTTTGAAACTTGATAATGATAGGCCTACGACCAGTGGCTTACATTCCCACTAAACAACTAAGTTAGACACAGTAAATTCATATTAGATTATGTATAACTTATAATAAATATTTAAGTCATATAACAAAGAGCTGATCCTTCAGTAAAATTTCCTTTTTGAATACAATGTCGTAGGTCCATGTTGTCCAATTGGCGTCTAGTTTCGTTTCTGATATTGGATCATAGACATCGTAACCCCTTTGATAGAAAAATTCAAGAAAGATGTCAACTCTTCGCCTTCTATCCTCCGTCTTTCCGTAGCGCTTGCGATAAAAATCCCATTCCATCTGGATCATCACGACATCGATTTCGTCGAAAAATTTTGCAGCACTTTTCCTCTGGAAAATCTTGATTTCTGCTTCCTGTGTATCGATTTTGATGAACGCTTTCTTGTGTCTTATAAATGGTATTAGTTTGTTAAGGACAGTCACTTTAGCTGATAGACATCTAGGACAAGGTCCGTTACCTGCCATGTAAGTATCGCCACGATTCATCATATCAAACTTCAGAAAGGTGGTCGATTCCTCATTGGAAAGAGCATAGTTCAAGATATCGATATTATTTTCTATTCGTCCAAGATGAACGGACTTTGCCAATCGTCGCACAGTGTCCTTGTTAGGTTCAACCGAGACAACATGAATACCGGAATGTGCAATTGGCAGCGAATATGTCCCAAGGTGTGCGCCGATATCCACAAACGACACATCGGGATGCTCGCGAAAGAAAGTGAGCATCTTCTGAACTAGATCTGGTTCGAAGTATTTACCATCTGCAACGAGCTTTGAGATGAAAACATCCTCTCTGGAATCGTAGATGCACATCGGAAAGCCGAGATCTCCGAGTGTGGCTTTGATGCAATTGACGTCAGGCTGATGGTCAAATTGCGACGGTTCAAGTACTTGCAAGTCCGACAGCTTCTTTCTGTTTATGGTCAATGCTTCCTCCGAAGGCGTGCAGCTTGGGATATTGCTTGAAGGAGCCAAGTGAATGATTTGCACGCCATACAGTAACTGTAGAACGACTATCATGCAGATAAGGAGAATTCCACATCTGATCATTGACCTCATCTTCGACAGAGACATCGTGATGCACGGTAACGGTAACTCCAGTGGCCAGCGTCAGCCGTCCTTCACCGGGATGTGAACACTTGGCTACTATGCGGTCCGTATGGCTTCGGTACCTCTGTGTATGAGAATGAAGCCTGATCAGCTGTCATATGGCCGAGGCGACTTGCGAATAAAATGCTTTTCAGCGTCTAAAATTCTTGGCAGGACCGACGATTCAATCCGGTACCAGGTACGCTAACTGAATATCAGAGACTCTAACATCCTCGAAAATGTCCTACATAGATTCGGCGTTTAGATGTAGGCCTACATGTAAATATCCGTCAAAATGACGCAGTAAAAAACATTATAATTTATATAATGTGTGCATATTATATTAAATTATGTACCGGCATATAATAGTTTATTAACAATCTGGATGACAACCCGCTACCCTTTATCAGTTGACCCGCGTGGCCGACAGTGGCGTAGCCAGCTATTTTTTCACGGGGGGGCAGTGGGGTGGCAGCTTAAAATGTTGGGGTGGCTACCATTGGCAATTAAAGCATGCATCGGCATCGGTATATTGCCATAGACTATGTATTTTTAGATTTTTGGATGTATTACAGTATTGGACATAATACGTATGCAAGCCTCACTAGCTTGTCTGTCCCACAGTGCACTATATAGGCCTGTCCCACTTTCCCATCACCCACCCTATAAGAAGTTGTACAGGAAGTTGTATAAAAAATCAAATAAGTCAGAAATTATATAACATTCTTTAATTCTTTATCACTCGTAACAAGTAAAAAGTAAAACAAACGCAGGGATTGGGGGGGGGGGGCAGCTGGGGTGGCAGCCCTTTCATTTGGGGGGGGGGCGGCTGCCCCCCATGCCCCCCCGTAGTTACGCCACTGGTGGCCGATGACACGAACGCAGTCTATAGGCCTAGTAGGCTGTGTGGGAACTGGCCAGGTGTTCCACTGTTGCTCAGTAGCCTATGACATTCGAAAACACCTTTCGAATTTGCTATGTAGGCTAATTATAATTATAGGCAATTATATCAGAATAATTGGACAAAATGATACCAAAGTAGTATAACCAAAAATAGCAATAATTATTAGTAGTAGGCTATTGTTAGCAGTAGAAATGATAAGACTTAATAATAATAAGCTTTGCCCTAATAATAATAAGACGTACATAGGGGCCTAATAATAATGATAATGATAATAATAATAATAATAATAATAATAATAATAATAATAATAATAATAATAATAATAATAAAATTAAAAAAATAATAATAATAACAATAATAGGCTAATAATAAGCTTTGCCCTAATAATAATAAGACATAGGGGCCTAATAACAATAATAATAATAATAATAATAATAATAATAATAATAATAATAAATGATAACAATAATAGTCTAATTGCCTAGGAAAGAAGTAGGCCTAGGCCTAACATGTATGTATGTATGTACGTACGCACGCACGCACGCATGTATGCATGCATGCATGTATGTATGTATGTATGTATGTATGTATGTATGTATGTATGTATGTATGTATGTATGTATGTATGTATGTATATTCTTGTCGTTCGTTGCTCCAGTCCTCGCTCAGCGAAGGTTCTAACGATAACAACCAGTCAATTTTCACGTCAACTCTCTTTATTTCCTCTTCAACCCTATTTATATACATTTCTTATAGACACACCAATCCACTCACAGGATCCACAAAGCCACAGTAAACAATCCATCTACCCATACTCATACATACAGTCAGGCAGCCATTTACCCATACTCAAACATGCATGCAGTCAAACAGCCAGATTGCCGCCAAAAACTAGTCAGATCCTCTCTATAGTCATTCCACGTGGAATCACTAGAGCATATAGTCTTCTGTGACCATCCCAACGAAGCATCTGCTGAACAATATGAACATTTATATAGCGCCTTTGTGTTTCATGTAACTGTCGACCTAGGAATTGTCAGACTTATTTACGCAAATAAGTCTTCTAAATCACAGGTCGGTGAATATTAAGGGGAAAGTAGGCCAATGCCTTAAATTTTTAAGATATCACATAATATTATAGGTTGTCTTTGGTAAATCTTCCTTTTTGAACAGAACGTCGTAGGTCCATTTTGTCCAATTGGCGTCCAGTTTTCTTTCTGTTCTTGGATCGCAGACCTCGTAACCTCTTTGATAGAAAAATTTCAGAAAACGATCAACTTTTTGCCTTCCATCCCCCGTCTTTCCGTAGCGCTTTGGATAGAAATCCCATTCCATCTGAACCATCACAACATTGATTTCTTCGAAGAACTTTGCAGCACTGCGCTCCTGGAAAATCATGATCTCTGCTTCCTGTGTATCGATCTTAATGAACGCTTTCTTGTGTCTTATGAATGGTATTAGGTTGTTGAGTACAGACACTTTAGCCGATAGACATCCAGGACAAGGTCCGTTACCTGCCATGTATGTATTACCACGATTACGTGCGTCGAACTTCAGAAAGGTGGTCGATTCTTCATTGGAAAGAGCATAGTTCAAGATATCGATATTCTTTTCTATTCTTCCGAGATGAACGGACTTTGCCAATCGTCGCACAGTGTCCTTGTTGGGTTCAACCGAGACGACGTGTATACCGGAATGTGCAATTGGCAACGAATATGTTCCAATGTTTGCACCAAGATCCACAAATGTCACATCGGGATGCTGCCGAAAGAAATTGAGCAACTTTTGAACTAGATCTGGTTCAAAGTATTGACCAGCAGCTATCCTGCCTGAGACGTAAACATCGTTCTTTGGATCGTAGATACACATCGGGAAGCTGAGATTTCCAAGTTTCGCTTTGATACAATTGACGTCGGATTGATTGTCAAACAGCGCCGGTTCAAGTACTTGTAAGTCCGAGAGTTTCCTTCCGCTGATGTTGAATGCTTCCTCCGAAGGTTTGAAGTTGAGAACATTGCTTAAGAGAGCCACGTGAATGAGTTGTACGTTACCGGTATACTGCAGAGCGGCTATCACGAGGATAAGGATGGTTACACAGGTGATCAACGACTTCATTTTAATCGCAGACATCGCAACTCCTTAGACAGAAAAGAAACATTCATGTTATATTCAAGTGTCAATTGGCTAATTGGTTTCACAAGACGCAGTTTATCTAATAAAGTCGATAATAGACCAGTGGATTGCAATTGGGATTGCAACTGGGATTGCAACTGGGATTGCAACTGGGATTGCAACAGGGATTGCAACTGGGATTGCAACTGGGATTTCACCGTGAAGTCCCAGATTATACAGCTCTTGGCCAAAGACTCCGATATAGTTTAGTAGGCGATTATTTTTTAAAGCTCCTAATAAAATCACAAAGAAGCAATTAGCACTATTGGAATGATGACGATGATAATGATGATGATGATGATGATGATGATGATGATGATGATGATGATGATGATGATGATGATGATGATGATGGTGATGGTGATGGTGACTACGACGACGATGATGATGATGTGATGGTGATGACAATAAAAATAATGATAATAATAATGATAACAGTAATAATAATAATAATAATAATAATAATAATAATAATAATAATAATAATAATAATAATAATAATAATAATAATAATAATAATAATAATAATTTTGGGTGTCTTCGTTGGCACTTTCAGCCTTTTTGGCTTCTGCTGCTGGCACCCTCTCCATCCAGTCTCTCATCTTGGGAGCGGCCTGGAACTTTAACGACGAATCATCCGATTCTGCGCGGTCCGACTGGATGCGGATTACTGAGACTAGTGATCCAGGGGAATTTCCCGGCCACAAGCAATCTTTATTGGACAAGCCGATACTACTTAAGACCGTGCTTTCCATCGAGTCAAAGCTACAAGACCCACACGATCGGGCACGTCTAAAGGCTTCAATGGCGCCACACGCTTCTGACTGGCTATACGCCCTTCCACTGACCGCGTTCGACCTCAGATTGAGCGACGAGGCTGTGAGAGTCGCGGTAGGTCTCCGACTTGGCGCGGCCATTTGTGAGCCGCACACGTGTGTTTGTGGTGCTCCTGTATCAGCAAGAGGCTCGCATGGTCTTTCATGCTTCCTTGGTTTCGGTCGTCAGGCAAGACATGGCACCATCAACGACCTTGTCTACCGAGGTTTAAATAGAGCTGGTACTCCGGCAATCAAGGAGCCGTCGGGCCTCACGAGGTTGGACGGCAAAAGACCACACGGCCAGACTCTCATCCCTTGGAGCAACGGAAGGGCGTTGATTTGGGACGCGACCGTGGTGGACACGGTGGCCGCCTCGTACGTCCACGAGAACGCGACCGAAGCTGGGAGAGCAGCAGAGAAAGCCGCTACAAGGAAAATTTCAAAGTACTTAGACCTTCAGGAAACATACGTCCTCGTCCCCTTAGCCGTGGAAACAATGGGGCCAATCAACAACGAGGGCCTCGCCTTTGTGTCCGAGATTGGACGCCGGCTGTCGAAATTATCTGGAGATATACGAGAAACGGGTTTTCTTTTCCAAAGCATTTCTATCACTATCCAGCGCTACAACGCCGTTGCCTTCCAGGGCACCTTGTCTGGATTACCCGGGGCCATGGACCGGCCACCCAAAACAAACTAAAATTTATATGTAAAAACCAAATCGTAACTGTATATAATAATAATAATAATAATAATAATAATAATAATAATAATAATAATAATAATAATAATAATAATAATAATATTTTTTTGATATACCGTGCTCTTATTAAAGCTGGATACCCGGCGGCCAAGGAACTTCAGGGACTGGTAAGATCGGACGGCAAACGACCGGATGGAATCACGCTCATCCCATGGAAAGCCGGCAAAGGTTTGGTGTGGGATGCCACAGTGGTGGACACATTGGCACCGTCTTACCTTACCGCTTCAGCCATCCGAGCCGGTTCAGCAGCTAGCCTGGCGGAGGACAGAAAGAATCAGAAATACAGTGCCCTCCTGGATGCTCATGTTTTCGTCCCGGTGGCTTTGGAAACCCTAGGCCCAATCAACGACAAAGGCCAAGACTTCATCTCAGATTTGGGCCAGCGTCTAACACAAGCAACCGGGGATCCCCGAGAATCAAGTTTCTTGTTTCAACGTATTTCTATGACTATTCAACGCTATAATGCTGTGGCTTTCACAGGTTCATTTATTAAGCCCTTAATTGACATGGATGAGGGTGGTTGGACTCGCCCAAATGCACACAGCTGTTGCACTGTTTGACTGTTTGATTGTTTGCAATATTTGTTGAAACAATAAAGATAATAATAATAATAATAATAATAATAATAATAATAATAATAATAATAATAATAAAAATAATCACAGTGCAGCGATTCAGCGCCATCGTTCGACGAAGCCGTTGTACTCTGTTTATACTTCAACTTCAACTTGTTTATTGATCCCAAAAATATCAAACAGACAATTATGCATTCATGATAGTACACAAAGTGATTAATTGTAATTAACAATTGCGATGGTATATAGCTTAGTGTAAAATCATCACTATGAAATGTAGGGAGCAATAGGCTACCCGAAGCTAGCGATCCCGCTATTGGGGCCTATTTACCCCAGAAGAAATTCTTCACTATTATATGCTAAGTGATAATAGATTAGGAAACAGATGGAAATGGCAGTATTTTTGGAATCAATTAAATAGTAGCAGTGGGATACCTTCCCTCTGCTCAACTTAAAAAGAATGAAAAGAAACCCACATAATAAATGGGTTGTTCATTTTACATTTTTTAATGTGTGTGCACGGATTTGGGATTTAAATCGAGCGAGACTCCTGGATGCACGAATATTTTCCGGTATATTATTCCATAAAAGAGGACCCTGATACTTAATAGAAAACTTTCTAGTGTTCGTTTTTGCAAAGACACTTGTGTAGATTCTATTGTTTCTAATGCCTTTAGCATAATTATATAAGTTACATGTAGGTCTGAAATAGGATGAGAATGCAAGTAGAAGAAGGTTGTTGTCACACTTATACATAAATATACTGGTCTGGATGAATTTATTGCGGGATATTTTTAGCACGTTCAACTGGTGATATAAGGGGCTAGTGTGAGCATTAAAGGGAGATTTAGTAATAATTCTTATGGCTTTTTCTGCAGTCTATTTAGCTTAGTTAGGTGAGTGTCATATCTCGATGCCCAGATGAGATTGCAATAACCTATGGGTGCATAAGTGTGAAATATAACGATATTAGCATATGAAGTTAATAATAATAATAATAATAATAACAATAATAATGTTGAAGATTGGGCCCGTAGGATTTTATTTTTAATTATTTTGAATATTTCCTTGCATGTACGTGCCGCTGTCCGTCTACGTATTGCTGGACGGCGTGGCCCGTCTGTTGGCCTACGTGCTCCCACCCCAGGAACGAAGCTAGCTAGGCCAGAAGGAACGAAGCCTAGAGGGCGTGGTCGGAACGAAGCCTAGAGGGCGTGGCCTAGGAGAACGAAGCTAGCTAGGCCAGAAGGAACGAAGCCTAGAGGGCGTGGTCGGAACGAAGCCTAGAGGGCGTGGCCTAGGAGAACGAAGCTAGCTAGGCAAAACGGAACGAAGCCTAGGGGGCGCGGCCTAGAGGAACGAAGCCTAGAGGGTGCGATACATATAGGAGTGCGCACTGAGGCACGCCAGTCAGCGAGTCAGCGAGAAGGAGTCATCGAGCGCAACAGTCAGCGAATGAAGTCATCGATCGAGCGCAACAGTCAGCGATCGGGAAACAATCGTCGAACTGCAGAATCAGCCGACGCGGTCGCCGTGAGATAGAAGAGGGTCGCGACAGCCGAGTGTCACAGGTTCGAGGCGCAGTGCAGCTACGAGTCGTACGGAGGAAAACGCTTCGAAGAGCGCTACGGTGAATCTACGACGACTGCAATTCGACGCCTGTCGACGACGAAAGGTTTGGAGACCTTTGCTGTGCAGCGCTGGCGACTGGGGTTCAATTCCTGACCCACAGCCGTGCTCTTCTGCGATCCGACGCTGCTGACGACGGAAAGTCTGGGGACTTTCGCTGAGCTACGACGACTGCAATCCGACGCTGCCGACGACGAAAGGTTCGTAGACCTTTGCTGTGCAACGCTGGCGACTGGGGTTCAATTCCTGACCCACAACCGTGCTCTTCTGCGATCCGACGCTGCTGACGACGGAAAGTCTGGGGACTTTCGCTGAGCTACGACGACTGCAATCCGACGCTGCCGAGTCCGCTACAATAATAATAATAATAATAATAATAATAATAATAATAATAATAATAATAATAATAATAATAATAATAATTACTATTATTGTTATTAATTAATTTTTTAAATTTGCCCCGAGGTGTGCAGGATCCCTCAGGGACTTCACTACCGCCTAATATAAAATCACAGTCTGGAGAGGCCCTATTATTATTATTATTATTATTATTATTATTATTATTATTATTATTATTATTATTATTATTATTATTATTGTTATTTTTTTAAAATTATTATTATAACACATTTATTTCTTCAAAAACTAACACAATCACATGCAGACAAGTAAAAATAATCGTTTTCAACGTTAGGCCTTAGGCCTCTCAATGTCTAGGCTGTCAAGTTCCGTCGTGCCCAACACTGACAACGAATTTCCTCTTTGGAGCGCGACTGATATGCGCTGCAGCAGATGGTTAGTTTCACGCTGGTCACGGGTCGCTACAGAAATCCTCCTTCCTAGCTCCTGAGCAAATTCCAGAGACTCGGTGTGCCAGCTTCCTCCGGTTTCGATGGCCACAGGAACGAAATGATGCGACTGCGAGATGACAGCATATTTAGTGGTCTTATTTCGAGCTGCTTTTTCCGCTGCTGCACTTGCGTTTTGCGATGTAAGATGTTCGTACGAGGTTGCAAATGTGTCCGGCACAGTGACGTCCCAAGCCAGGCAGCGACCGCTGGACCAGGGTATTATTGTAACACCGTCTGGTCTTTTGCCATCGGTTCTTTGATGGCCGGTATTTTGGCTCTCGTGAACGCCCGCCAAATCACGTCGTTTATCATAGCATGCCGTTGTTGTCTTCCTGCACCTCTCGGACAAGAGAATCCGTGATGGCCTGAGGGTTCTACCACGGCACCACATTTACACGTATGTTTTTCACACAATACAGTACCCAGACGAATGCCTACTGCAACTCTCAACACCTCTCCCGTCATCCGTAATCCTGCTGTCGTAATGGGAAGTGCATGGAGCCAGTCTCCTGAGTGTGACGATTGTACGGCTAGCAATCGTGATTTAGAAGCAGTTGGTCTTGGAGGCTTCGCGTGCCAGCGGCTGATGCCAAAAAGACATTGTTATTATTATTATTATTATTATTATTATTATTATTATTATTATTATTATTATTATTATTATTGTTATTGTTGTTATTATTATTATTATTATTATTATTATTATTATTATTATTATTATTATTATTATTATTATGAAAAAACCATCATTTATTTTCAAAACCAACAGAGCAACATCAACTGGCTGGAACTGATTAACGGTGAGCACTAGGCTAGACACTAGCAAAATGTGCTAATTGTATTCCCACAGATGCATGCAAAGCCTAATACATAATGCAATTATTGTTGGTATGGCTGGTCGACCTCGACTCCGGTTGGTTGTGTGAAAGTGCCCCTGAATGCTATGGCGTTGAATCTTTGAGTGCATATCGATAGCCGTTGGAATAAGTGCACAGTCTCACGAGGGTCACCAGAAGCGGCGGTCATACGGCGCCCCAGCTCAGACAGGAATTCGCGACCTGACCGATTGATGGGGCCCAGCGATTCGATGGCGATGGGGACGAAGTCGTGGGTGGCCGGGAGTGTTGAATATTTGGCGCACTTCCGGTTTGCGGCGTGTTCGGCTGCCCCGATTATTATTATTATTATTATTATTATTATTATTATTATTATTATTACCAACAACTCTTTTCGATAACGTGCATATGGTCAAGAAAAGAATCGCGATGGCCCCGCCGGTCAAATGCCACAAAATGCACCTTGTCTCACAGTAGGCCTATTACTGTTGTTCGATACATTTGTCTTACTACTCCCGTTCGCAGTCCGCACTCTGAAATTTATTCTGAGTCTCCGTCTCAACACGGCAACATTCAGTTGAAGATGTCACAGCTCAGAGCAAAGTCGTCACTCGGATCGATGGATCGATGCAGATCCATCGTCGCAGATTATGTTATCGTTGAACGAACAATCTGTGAATAACTAAAGAAGCTCGCTTTAGAGCTTTAGACATCGGCCTAATATAATAGGCTAATTGTGCTGGCGCTATTTCGGTTGCACGTGTCCTCAATCAGAGCTTGTACATGTATAATTCTTCGAGTCGTTAAGCTCGGTTGCGTTGAGCTATAGGCCTATAACAAAGGACACACCTGAGGAGTCTAACAATGCTCGTTGATGGGTTGTCTGCTGCAGATGTGCAACGGTTTTGTCGGCGCATCCTGCCGGAGCCAGCGTTCATTGTAATTACGCTGACAAGATAGTACTGTTGTCGATAAATTTGCAGATGCAGCCAATCATAAATTATCTTGGCTACGCATTTATGTAGCGTCTAAGCAAAACTATTCAGAGGCGCTCTCAGCACAGAAACTAGGGGGTGGGTACGCCTTTAAAGAAGGAGACTGATGAGAAAGAGCGAGTCATTACCTTAACCCCTAGTGGGGGTGGGGTGGGGGCTGCGGTCATTACAGACGGATGGACCAATCAGAGCGAACGCACGATGTTGTGCAAGAGCAGTCCTAGTCCTGGGAGCAAAAGATTCAAGTTGATCAGAAGAACGCAACTAACGAGATGAAGAATTGAAGATGCCTATAACGGCCTTCACATAATTATTATGCCTATATTCAGTGGCGTAGCCAAGGGGGTGGGGTTTCCGGGGTTATACGCCCCCATTAGCTTAGGGGAAAGGTTTTTAAAGGTTATTTATCCACTTAAATTATAAAGAATAAAACAATTGCTTGTAGGTCTAGTAACAATAATAATTATTATTGTTTTTCTTACATTATTCCCTTTGTTACTTTATTCCCTTTGATTTACTGTAACACTGTTGGGTTGGTGTCAGAAAGCACATCCGGCCAGGCCATAAACCCCCCAAAAAACCATCATAAAATCCTGGCTACGCCACTGCCTTTATTAATAAATGCATGCAGTTTGAAGTGCATACGAGTCAACCGGTTGGCGGAGAGTAGCCAAGAGTTTTATGATTCACCTTAATTAGGTATGGGGTTATGACTTGGCTGAGGTTTCTCACGCCACTCTTAAACGCTACCCAGATGCATGCTCCTATTATTAGGAGTGGCTTGCTCTGTGGCACACAATGCACGAACCTCTTTTCGGAGCTGTACCGCAAATTCAATGAGTGGCAATCTTGTATTTTGTCATAGGGTTACATATACAACTTATTTCACATGTGTGGGCCCTTATTGGAGCCTCTATTGCCAGGCAGATTGATATTTAAGTCAACCAGAAATCCTAATAAGCGTTATTATTTTTAGTTTGTAAGTATTATTTTTAATTGTTTGCTTAGACTCTTAATGCCTCAGGTCCTCACTCGATCCAAACTCAGCCAGAAATCATAATAAGCGTTATTATTATTTTTATTTTTAAGTAGACCCTATTATTTTTAGTTGTTTACTTAAACTCTTAATGCCTCAGGTCACGATCGTGTACACAGAACAATAAAATTAATAAACGCTGTTTGTTTTTACGAAGTAGTTCTACTAGGCTTCTGGCGTAACCACGAAAATAATATAATATCTTATTTTAGTTGTAATCGGCGGCCGCACTACACCAGAGGAAATAATGCTAACTCCTTAACCGGGATAAGCTATCCCTCAGCATTAAAAAATCTAATTACATCTTATTCTCCAGTATAATAGGAAAGAGGATCCATGAGGACCCAACTAAAACTATTGTTCTTAATTAATAATGTCCCCATTTAACGTTGATCTAAGATCAAATTCTTAGGATTAGTCGTCGATTTTCTTAGGATTAGATTTTAAACAAATCATATCGGCATAAGAATTTCATTTAGCTGATTCACTTTCCTATACAAAGGATAAGGGCGTGCCTGTGCTATCTAGAATAGGTGTTATATAGCCTACCCATCTATATGTCACGATCGTGTAGCCCTATAGTAATTAAAAGGTGCACCGCAGGAACATCATACTTGTGGCAGGCATGCTCGTGTATTCCGGTCAATTGCTGGACATGGTAACGGTAGACCTCGTGACCTCACATCTGCCTTAACCAGGGTGAGAATTGCCGGTGTTTGAGGTGGTTCAACCCTCGCTACTCTTTCTTAGGGTCACATAGTTAAGTCTTCCTTTCACCTCTTCACAACACAACTCCACTTGGATCATTGTCTGATCCAAGTTATTTTTGTTGTAATTCGCATGCTGCTCTCAACTCCTCCCAGCTCTCACCCCGAAAATCAGGGAGACATCAAATTGAGCACGTGTGGGTCAAAGGCCTAGGGAAACACGGGGGCCTTGTTTGCCCCATTTTTGCACTTGCAGGAAATATTGCTAAACGTTTTTTCGGTAGGCCTGCTATGACAAATTGATGATTGTGCTGTTTTTGGTTTGCAAATTGCAAATCATATATCAGAAATGAAAAATGAATGACATTTATTGCTGAACAACATGCCATAAATAAAACTCTAGTATGCCATGGCATTGTCTTAAGTAGGCCTTTTAGTAGGCCCACTAGTAAATGATAGATGGATAAGTCTGCAAAGTGATCGATTTCAAATTCGACTGAGAAATCACTTCAGCTATAGCACTTCAATTCATCATTCTGTGTCTTTCGTGCAACATTCGCGTTTATTCTGTGAGTTGTATTGCATATTTTATACCTAATAGCAAATACCATTGATTAGTTATGGGGATCTTGATGGCAAAAACGCAAAGATACCTGCCATACAAGGCCAAACAGGGGCCCATACGGGACCTCTGCACACGGGCCCATGAAAGGCTAGCTACGCCGCTGTATAAACTTAACTAAACTCTAGCCACGGTGTCGATTCTTATTTTTACCTTTGTTTCCTTACTTTGTCTTACCTTGTTGAGGACGACTAGATAAGCTTTAGCTTCTTCTCCTCACGAGTCGATTCAACTTATCCCTCAACAACCCTACTTTCACATGCATATTTATATGTATCTAATAATATTTCATTGCATTCTTTACTCTAAATGTGCATTGTGAATTGTGGTATGCAGGAGCTTCTATCCCCCTAAGCAACCGGGCGCAATCCATCTTCTCCCCCCTCTTTCTGGACCGGCCTTCCTCTATGTATGCAATATAATGTAATCTAGCGCATGCCCTCCTCTAGTGTTGGAATGAAGGTTTGTTTAGAGAGGGACAAACGAGCATCCAGCAGACGATAGCCGAAGCATGTGTAGCGCCGAGAAGGGACCTGGACCTGGTATGGGGAGGGAATGTGCCCCTCCCCATAAGAAATTTTTGAGATTTCCGCATTGCAACTTCAGCATTTTAAACTGTCCTCTTAGCAAATTTACTCTACTATTTCAGTGGAGGAATTGCTGCCAAAATTGGGCAGCCATGTGTTTTGCGCCTCTGATCAGTGTGCACTCGAGAGGCGTTACATAAATTTTTAGAGCACAATGCAATACAATAAAATACAATGTAGGTCCTACATTGCAAGCCCACGTAATAATGATGTTGCTTTACTAAGTGTTCAAGGACCAAATTTGACTGTCTGAAATTTGAAAGATAACGTTGGAGAGAAGCCATTTAGTTGTGCAAAATAGTATTTGTATTAACATTATTTTTTCAGCTATAATATGATTGCATTATTTATTAAAATAGTAAAAACATAATTATGATCATGTAATAGGAAATTTTTATTATGGTAGGCTATATTATAGCTGTTATAGCAGTTCATGTAATTCAAAAATGCAGATAGTAGCCTAACTAAAAACTCAAAGTGTATTCATTCTTTCGGACATTTATATAGCGCTCCTTCAAGAAAAAAAATACTCACAGGCGCTCCCGACTCCAGCGCGCCCAAAAAGAAGTTTTAAGTTTAGAAAGTTTAGTATAAAGTGTATACATTTTGCTAAAAACTATTAGGCCTCCCATTTTGTCGAAATTTATATGGAGGGGAAGTATTTTCTGGGCGGATCTTCCTCCCAGTGATGCCTAGATTGAACGCTGCCCTCCATGTCTGACCTTCCCCCAACCGACGTGAATTTTGGCTGTCTTCTGATTCCCCCCTAATTTTCACTGGGCGCAAGCTGCGCCCGCCATGTATAGGGATAGAAGCCCCTGGTGGAATGTATATTATTATTGAATCGATTCCAATAAATTTGAATTTGATCTTGAAGGCAAAGGTCCTGGTAAAAACTCTGTCCGGTGGTCGCTGTCCTGCCACAAAAACTTCGATAATTAATTTTCCCTGAAAGTAATTTATATGTGGCATAAATCTCTTCTGCATTGTTTACTTGTAGGCTACTCATAAGAGTTTCCTCGCTATGATCTGGCCACAAAAGTCTGACCATGAATCATTCCAAAATTCTTAAACCGCAAATCCAATGTTCTTAAACTGTATAAGATGTGTAGCTTTCATCGGCCTATTTTCACACTATACTGGAATAGTGTTAAAAATAAGAACGATTTAATAATTATTACAGACGAATGCTGATTTGTTGAATATAGCATTTTTGCCTGTCTTTTGTCGTTATTCTGCAAGGTTGCGGGCCAAAACTTCACGGAACAGGGTCTCCACCTTTGTTAATCCGGCCCTGCGAGCCTACGCGATAAGGTTGAAGGAGGCCGAATTATAGCATTGGATAGATATTTGGGGCTATACCCCGTTGAGCTTTGGAGACCAAAATGAGGATTATGAATTTATTGCGCTCAGTTAGAGGAAGCCAATGAAGCCAATGAAGGTGTACAAACATAAAGGTAGAAATATGAGAGTATGCATACAATTCATCTGACGGTAGCATTGGGACCGACTGTAGCCTAAAGGTAACTGACGAAGCTTCGACAGACCAATGATTTGCATTGATTGGTTCGAAGCATATGAAAGCAGATACCAGAGTGGTAAAACAAATGAGCATACGGAACGATTAATAGCCCTGAGACGCCTTAAATGAGATTCGAATAAGAAGTAAATGATTGATTGTAAGGTTAGAGATAATAGTCTTCAACAGAAAGCAAGCTATCTAAAGTGACACTCAGATCATGTAGGCCTAGCCTACACTACAGTCACGTACAAGTAGTAAAGAAATATTATTCCAAGAGGAGATTAAAATAAATTTTCAAAGGCTGGATCGAGATTTCAAACCAAATGAAATCAGTTCTGATAGGCATTTAGACAGACGGTTTTATGTCATGCAGGACTGGAGAGAACTTGAGAGACAGAGTGGACACGCTCAACTAAGAATAAAGCTGGGATGAGGGAGACCCGTGGAAAATGCGTGTATACGCCCTACATTCATCTGCAAAGAGATGACCGGCAGTTCCAGAGTGTAGGAAGGAGTCAGTCGTTTAAAGAAAAAAAGAGCAGTTCAGGGCTGTTTTTAAAGAATTTTTAGAACTGCACATGTATCCTCTCCTCTTTTTTCTCATTCTCCATGGTAAATTACTCCCAACCTGAGGAAAATGGCCTATTTTTTACTAGTTTTAACTGCACGGAACGTGACGGAAGGGCTTCTACAACTGCACGAATCCATTTAGAACTGCACATTTTGTGTAGAACTGCACGTTAAAAAAGCCCTGGAGCAGTTGGAGGGTAAGTGCCTATAATAGCAGGAGACGAGGGACTTCAAGTAGGCCCGGTCCTAGGGTTTGCGAGGCCCAAGGCAGCAGCGGGTCCTCAAGCATAAATATACGCAGGTGATTTCCTGCCAATATAGCACTGGTGGGGTAGAGTCACCTAAAGTGGGATATTTTACCGTTGTTTCTCGATTTTCATTAGGGCTAAGAGCACATGCTAGAATAAACCACGTTGATATAATAAAATGCATATTTGACTCTCAAATGATGCATGCATACGTTTAAAAATTTTCCAGGAATGTCATTTTGTTATCATTAAAAATAATAAATAACATATGTCCCATCTTAAGCAGCCCATAAAATAGAACAATAATCGGCAGTTTGAGAAAATTGAATGATCAATGTGAAACTAATAACATCAGCGAGCATAAAAGTTTTAAATTTTATTGTCAATCAGATCAATCCACCAGCACCGCAAGTATTGATATTTGTTAGGTAGGGTATACTATTCGTGATACGTTATTTGCAACTCTAGTCTCTAGGAGGCCTCTGCTGTATAGCCTAGCACTAACAATAGATATATTCCGTCTTGCAGATCGTCCCATCTTAGGTGGCTTTCCGATACTACCATAATTTTATGTAGGGTTATCTAAGTAGGCCCTAATGCAAAATCGTGGGCGCTTGCACTTAGGGGTTCTTGCTCCCTCTGGAAAGTTGAGACTTTTAACAACTATATAGGTTCTACGCTTTGGTTTTTGACAAATTTCTTTGTGACAAATCACTAATGATTTTAATTATTCAAACAGTTAAACGGAGAAATTGAGGCCTACATTTAGACACCTCTCTGAAAAATATTCATGTTCTAAATTTGCTTCTTTGCATTTGTCAGACTCTCGCTGAAAATGTCACCACTGCCATTGTGTTTTGAAGAAGAAATTTGTAAATCTGCACAACCAGGAAGTTTTTTAGTGCGGCTTTGTCTGGCGAAAATTTCCCCAAGAAATGTCGCAAATCGGTTTTTAGTGTTAGTTTAGACATTTTGTCCCTTTATCCCAAGTTTTAAAGTTTTTTGCCAGAAATCTCGGCAAGTCGGCGACGGAAAAACCGACGACCTTTTTTTTGTCAGCAACTTCAAAATTGTTTTATTTCACCTTCCTGCTTATTTTTCACTGCACATGATTGCCCTTCTTCTTCCGTGGTAAACCAACCTGCAATTACCTTTTTCTAATGATTTCCAATGCACAAAACATGTTTTACAACTGCACAAATTCATTTACAACTACACATTTCGTGTAGAACTGCACGTTAAAAAGTCACGAGGTTTCGTTGTCCCATTAACTCAGCGTCTATTGTCCCTCATTACTTAGGCTACAGTAACTGTTCTTCCGATGTCACCAGAATCTGTAGAATGACACAGGGAAAGAACCCGAATAACAACAGGCTGTCGTTAAATTAAGATCATCTCCATCTGGAGGGCGTCTATACTTCCACTCGAATTTAATGAACGAATCGAATACTTTTTGCGCATGGGCGGAGACCTAGAGGGGACAGGGGGACGGTCCCTCAACGGAGGTGATGGGGGACGGCCCATGCATTTGTCCCCCCCCAAGCGCCAAGACTAAAAAAGGTCATCAATCTTTTTGGCGGCGAAAATAGACAATTTTTGGCAGATTTCTTCGCCGGATGACTAAAAAAAGTCATCAACTTTTTTGGCGGCGAAAATAGAAATTTTTCGAGATTTCGCCCTCGTCAGAAATCTTGGACTGCAAAAGATGGAAATTTTTCTCCAACACTCAGCCATTCGTCCATCAAAAATCTTTCCGTCCCCCCCAAGTCTCCGCCCAGGTCTCCGCCTATGTTTTTGCGTCTGCTCAGAACAGTTACTGTCAGAACTGGTTGGAATAAACAGCCGCCTCAGAAAGTTATGCGCAAACACAATTTCTTCTTGCTAAATTTGCATTTAGTTACAAAGAATCATTACTGTAACAACCGAAGATCGAAGATGTAAGACAGATTCTTACCTTCTGAGAATTTAATATGATTCTCGCAGTCCGCACACACAAAGGCCGTTGGCTGAAATCACCGTAACGGTTGAAGATGCTCACAAGAGAACGATTACTCTGCAGCGAGATTCTCTGTGCGTGTGCATGTGTGTGCGTGTGTGTGCGTGTGTGTGTGTGTGCGTGCGTGTGCATGTGTGTGTGTGTTTGTGTGTGTGTGTGTTTGTGCGTGTGTGTGTGCGTGTGTGTGTGTGTGTGTGCAAGTGCCATTGTGTGAGTATATGCCTCTGTGTGTGATGCGCCCGTGTGTTCTTTGCGCGTGCATGGGTGGCTAATGGCTATGCTCGAATGCAATCAATAGTTATCAGTGTAGGCTTATCCTGCCTACATCCTCGTTGAGCATCGCTCAAAGGTCAGCTGCATCTCTAAGATGTGAAGCGTGCAGCAACAGTGGCGCGTCTAATAATACTGATAGTCTATTAATATAGCAATGGCAATTTCTATGGCGGGTGGAAGGAAGACTGTTCCAGCATTTTTAGAAAGCGAGGTCAGTCACCGAAGCGGGTTTTCATCCGCCTTACGCGGAGATCGCCAAGGGTGGATACAGAAATTTTCGAAGGGGGGCCAAAATTTTCGGTCTTAGGCAGGAAAAATTTCGTCTTTGTCGTCGAACAAATCTGATGACCTTTTTTTCTTTCTTTTTTAGTCATTAGTTTTTTTCTCCAATTCCCAAGAAAATACCGTTTTATCCGCCATAAAAATTGATGACCTTTTTTAGTCATCTGGTGTCAAAATGTCTGGAAAATATACCAATCGTCCCAGCCAAAAAAACTTGTTGAAACCGAATGTGGGGCCACGTCCCACGCACTTTTGAAATGGGGAGGGGCATGACCGGATTGGCCCTCTGGATCCGCCACTGGAGATCGCTATTATCTTAGTCACAACCCGGAAAGGGAGAGTCGCGACCTGATATAGTAATCGCACAGATTATACTCAGACGCAGCGCCATGCTGAGACTTGAAAAGGAGCAAACAGATCTTAAATAGGCCTAAGGTACAAGAGGGGAACAGGCAACCAGCGTAGAACATCACACGCTTTCGCAGTTGCCAGCCCCAGATGCTGGCAGTCTTCCTACCGTCCTGCGAGCGGCTGACTCAGTTGACTCCTCGATATCACGACTCAAGACTTGTTTATTTTGTATTGTAACGCTTATCCTTCTGTTAGTTGTAGGCCTATGTGACTATGTGAGGCGCCTTTGTGAACGGTGTTGTAAGCGGCCTTAGCACGGGGAAACCATCGAAGTCAGGTTGCAGTGTTTAGAGCTTTTAGTAACAATTATTATTGATAGCTTGAATCTCTTTTTGATATAGTCCCATGCGATGAAAATTTTCAGACAAATATTCGTTATTCCATGACACACGGGGAGTGGGAAGGACGACGGAGGAAGGAGAGGAGGGTGTTAGTGAGAGCCAGAGAGGGATGGTGAAAATAATCAGGACGATGAGACGTACTTGACAATGTTGCTATGTGGGTACTCACTCATCATCATCATCATCGAAATCCTTGGGCTAAACGCCCGTAGGTGTCCGGCGCCACACTCTGTTTGAGTCTGTCTCGCGTCATGTTGCCCAGCTTCAACCTGTCCGGTCTGCAGGTCCATACCATTAACATCTTGAACCAGCTAGACCACCTTGTCTGATGAAGAGAATATTGGGAGAGAGGCACGAAGGACAACCTGGGTCAATGCCCGTTTGTGTCCCACGCTCTCTCCCCCCGACTCTCTCCACTGGTCTGTACTGACCGGCCTGTGCATGTCAGCTCCACATCATGACACCTTGAAGCATCTGGGTCGCTATGTCACTTGTGCCGTGGTTTTTGCGGATTTCAATGGTCTTGGTCTTTTACTGCCAGTGTATCTCCACCCATCTGGCAAACCTTCCTCATTTTTTCCGGGCTTAGGACCGGCACAGAGAAGTTACTGGTTCCCTGTGGCAGAGGATGGATGCAGTTTAACGTCGTGCCCAGGACCAGGGTACTCACTAGCAATCTCAAACTCAACCATAGTATATTTAAGAAGATGATAATGAGTCCATTCATTCATTAAGTTATATAGTACCTTTTCAAGAAACCTACTCAGAGGCGCTCCCAGCCCAGCCCAGCCACAGCTTCAAAAAGTAGGGTTTGAGCGACCTATAAAAAGCGTTTGAATTTCGCGTAGGCATAAGTCGCAAGGTTAGTGGGAGGCCATTCCAGATAGCGGGACCCACAGTAGAAAGGACTCGGCTCTGTCTGGTAGAAGTGAGAGCTCGAGGAGCCAAAAACTCCCCCGCTGTCGCTGAATGAAGAGCGCGACGGAATGCGGCCAATGATGCGAACAGCCGAACGAAGAACTCGTTCAAGGCGACCAATTAGTCGAAGTGGCAGACCCGCGAGTACCGAACTGCAGTGATCAATTCTGCTGGTTACAAATTATTATCATTATTGACTATTTATATAGCACACCTTCAAGATATATCTACTCAGAAGCGCTCCCAGTTCAACAACGACTAAATAAGGCATTTGTTAAGTGAGAAAGAAACATAGTGGTATGACCTCTAGGCACAAGGCGGAGTGCAACAGGGAGCCCATTCCAGGTTTTTTGGGGGCAGCTTGCACAAGTGTCAGAGTAGCACTATGAGAGAGGGATCTTGAGACAACTCGGGAGTTGACGAAGCTGGTAGTAGCAACTACGAGTGACCAAATTGATATGTGCTTTGAGAAATTGAGCTCTTGAACCAAAGTAATGCCAAGTTCTCGCACTGTGAGAGAACGAGATATCAGTGAAATTTGCTGCTATTAAGTGCAGGTCAAAGGATGCCAATTGCCTGCGAGTAGGCCTACCAAACCAGATGAACTGAGTTTAGAGGGATTTAGTAGCAAACGATTAGATGCCATCCATGATGAGAGAGCATCAATGGCATTGGATATTAAAGACACAGTGGACACTGCATCAGCCGCAAAGCAGTGAGCACAGGCCTGCACGTCGTCAGTAGGCCTAGGCTATAGAGTTGGTGCAGGAGGCCACATGCAGACAACAAGGAACTAATACCAGCTGTATAGAGAACGTACAGCACTGAGCACTGTGGCACACCAAAAGGGGCTGAGGACCTAACATGACCCACTACCACACAGTTAGTGCACCCAGATAGAAAAGAGCGACGCAATTCTAAAGGAGCAATAGCCAGGCCAAATAAAATAGAAAGACGTTGGAACAGGATAGAATGATCAGCTGCATCAAAAGAAGCACTGACGTCAAACAGATCTAAAAGAAGTGACCTGGCCACGGTCTATGGCACCATACAAATCAGACAATAGGCGAACCAAAAGAGTTTCGGTAGAATGATTTCTACGGAAACCCGTATGCTGAGAGGAGAGTAACCCATGCATGTCTAAATATGCAATTAATTGGTTTGCAACAATGCGTTTTAAAATTTTAGACAAAAAAGTAACATTGGCAATTGGTCTGTAGTTGGCTGGATCACGTGACACTTGGGTCCAGACCGTCTCGCTTCAGACCAGGTCTAGGCTAGCTGATATTATTTTTTTTGGTTGTTGTTTGTTTTGTATTTTTTTGTATTTTTTATTTTATTTTTTATTTATTATTATTTTTTTTCATTATTTATTATTATTATTATTATTATTATTATTATTATTATTATTATTATTATTATTATTATTATTATTATTATTATTATTATTATTATTATTACTATTATTGTTATTATTATTATTATTATTATTATTATTATTATTATTATTATTATTATATCATAATATTGTTATTGACTAGGAAAGGCATCATAACAGGTATGATTTATGAATGACCATCGCTGTTTAATCTCCTATTTATCTTATGTAACTCGGAAAATGACTGCCTTTTCCACTCACTTTATTAGGCCTATTGATTATTTAGTTATGCATATATTTTATATACACACGTTTTTCAAAACTGATCGATATTCCCGCAATTCCGCAGTGCGCTTGCAGGCGGCTAGCTAATATATATAATATGTATATGTAGAGCATATATAGGCCTATGTATAATTGTCAGGGCTGTTAATATCGCGATAAAGTATCGCAATACTTGGTATCGCCGATACTTTTTTCAGTATCGCGGCGAGTATCGCGATAGTTTAATTTTGTTGGTATCGCATGCGTATCGCCGATACTTTTTTCGCCTGTCAGCGATACTCGATACCAATACTTTTTTGACAATAATTTATGTGGTTTCTCATCCGATCTGTGATCTTTGACCGGAATGCACGGAAATCGAGATCTATAAATAGTCAAATGACCGGAGACGTGTCCTTTATTTAGATTGGAATCTTTGCAGAGTTAAAAATGTTGCCGATGCGGACACAAACCTTGCCGATCCGATACCAGCACAAAGTGATAATGATAGAATAGCTTTGCCAGAAGGATTTTTTAGTATTGGTAAAAGTAATGGTATTGGTATTGCAATACTTTTAAGAAATAGTATTGGCATTGGTATTGCCAATACTTTTATTAGTAAGTATTGGTATTGGTATTGCCAATACTTTTTCCCATTATTGTTAACAGCCCTGATAATTGTATATATATATATATATGCATACTAACAAATAGGAAATGATCCGACCGTATAAAAGAAGTCTTGCCAGTGCTTTTTGTATTGTATTGTATTGTATTGTATTGTATTGCATAAAAACATTTATAAGTTTATACAGTGCGTGAAGTTAGGTCCATTGGATAGTGGTCCTGTACGCACGAGATCCCTTATTACGCAGTTGAAACTTTGAAGCGAGTCGACGGGTGATAGAATGTGTTCCACTTGATTTTAGGCTTAACTTAACCATCGTTCACATTTTTCAACTAGAAAAACACTTAATAAATTCTAAAGGTTTTTTCGGAGGCACCAGATCCTGTCTAGTGGAGTAGCGCAGTCAAATTATTATTGATACATTGGGGGCTGGTTGGCTTTCTGGGATATCTATGGGTATAAATTATTAGCGAGCAACTCTAGGCCTACATTTATTTTAAATGAAACGTTAATTAGGCCTATAGTGATTCATAATTTATTGACATAACTGACAATATTATTATTTAAACTTTCACATTATGAAATGTTAGCCTGCGCAGACCTAATAATAATCCTTTTAACCGTCACTAGTTTGTTATAATCTATTCCCTATTGAAAAATATTTATAGATCATGTTATTGGGTACTAGTTATTTTTTTATCAATGCTTCATTAATGTCTTCTGTAGTCGAAGTGACCTAGTTCATTTCTATCGATGGTCAGTTCCTCACCCTAATCATTCCTTAATGGGACGTACCGAGACTATTATAGGAACTGTAAGACTTGTTTAATCAAGTAGGCCTTCCAAATCACATGCTCGTGAATATTGACAAGAAGTATATTTTCAAGATATCACAAAGAGCTGATCCTTTGGTAAATCTTCCTTTTTGAACAGGACGTCGTAAGTCCAATTTGTCCAATCGGTGGCTAGTTTCCATTCTGATCTTGGATCGTAGACTTCGTAACCCCTTTGATAGAAAAATTCAAGAAAGCTATCAACTTTTCGCCTTCTAACCTCCGTCTTTCCGTAGCGATCTGGATAGAGAACCCATTCCATCTGGATCATCACGACATCGATTTCTTCGAAGAACTTTGCAGCACTTTTTCTCTGGAAAATCATGATCTCTGCTTCCTGTGTATCGATTTTGATGAACGCTTTTTTATGTCTTATAAATGGTATTAGTTTGTTGAGTACAGTCACTTTAGCCGATAGACATCCTGGACAGGATCCGTTACCTACCATGAACGTATCGCCACGATTCACTGTATCAAACTTCAGAAATGTGGTCGATTCTTCATTGGAAAGAGCATAGTGAAAGATATCGATATTATTTTCTATTCGTCCAAGATGAACTGAATTTGCCAATCGTCGCACAGTGTCCTTGTTAGGTTCAACCGCGACAACATGAATACCGGAATGTGCAATTGGCAGCGAATATGTTCCAAGGTTTGCACCAAGATCCACAAATGACACATCGGGATGTTTGCGGAAAAAAACGAGAAACTTCTGAACTAGATCGGGTTCAAAGTATTTGCCAGCAGCGATCAGTTTCGACATGACAACATCGTTATTTGGATCGTAGATACACATCGGGAAACTGAGATTTCCAAGTTTCGCGTTAGGACATTTGACGTCGGATTGATTGTCAAATTGCGCTGGTTCAAGTACTTGTAAGTCCGACAACTTCTTTCTGTTGATGTTGAATGCTTCCTCCGAGAACTTGAAATTGAGAACATTGCTGAACGGAGTCAAGTGAATGAGTCGTACGTTACCGGTATTCTTTAGAGTGGCTATCGTGAAGAAAAGGAAGATTCCACAGATGATAACCGACTTCACTTTCGTCGAAGTCATCGCAACTGTTTAGACATAATAAACATTTATTCAAGCTTCATTTAATTACTTTCACAAGGCACACTTTAGGTTTTTTAAAGTGTAAAAGTAGCCTAAACCAGTGGTTCCGTGCAGTCCCAGTTCGCAACCGGGATTGTACGTAGCCTTAGGAGCCGTGGAAACCCAGATTATATGGATCTTGGTCTTTGAAATAATAATAATGATAATAATAATTATAATAATTATGATAATGATGATGATAATAATAATAGTAATAATAATAATAATAATAATAATAATAATAATAATAATAATAATAATAATAACAATAATAGAACGTCTGCACAATTGACCGATGAAGATGACCGTTAACTCCAGTAGCGGCGCCAGGGAGGCTAGTGGCTAAGCCCCCGATAAAAGGGGCACGTAAAACTGAAATATTTCTACGATAAGCCCCCATTCTAAAAAATGAAACAGATCATCATCACCTATCGAGAGATTTCGCCCGGATGACTAAAAAAGTCGTCAGGTATTTTGCCGGATGAAAATGGAAAATTTCCGCGAGGATTCAGCCCCCCAAAACCTCAAATCTTGGCGCCGCCACTGGTCAACTCCAGAACAACAAGGCTTTTATTATTGTTTTTAAAGCCTACCCAAGTTTGACACAAGCCTGAAGTCTTCCTATTGTGCCGGTTGAACAACAGAATTTTGGCAGATTCTGAGATGGTATTAGCTGCAATGTTTGATCTAGTCATCTCTGTGGGGGAAGTCCCCAGGAATGACATTTCCCCACTCCGAGAAGATTTAGAGGAACATTTTTCTGCAGCTGCTTCTTTATATAAAGGGTTATAATAAACCGCGACATTACTTACTAGTTTCATAGTTATCCATTTTGTAAAGTTAAGTAATAGATTAAAGGGCCTACACTAAAAGTTGAAAAAGGTTATAAAAATAGACGAAAAAGAAGAAAACTCTAAAAGCCCCCCAGTGTCGGCGCCTTACGCCTCCGAAAGGTTGTTTGTCCTCACTCCCTCAAGAAACCTTGAACCCCCACCCCAAAACGGGGAACTCGAAACACTTAATAGCTGGGATGCAGGGAAATGAAGATCAAGTTTTACAATCCGTTCGGCATACTGTCTAGGAACAGTGTTTAACCCAAGCATCTTCTTGGGGCTGGTATTCATCTTTTATTTGCTGCTTACGTTATCGCTTTACCTGAACTGTTATTAAACACCTTGGTGTTATTTACTACTACACGATGTCCCAATTAACTTCGGACTCTGTTCGTAGAATTGGATAAACGTTTAAGAAAAAAATTATAATTTATCCCTCTTACATTCTCTGAAATTTTATAGTGTTTCATTTAGAATTGACACGTATATCGCCAAAACAAAAAGGGCATCAGTTCAATTGGGACACCGTGTAGTATGATTATTATAGCCTAAAGTTATCATTTACTGTGATAGTGCATTCTGAACTGGATGCATGAAGAAATTGTCATGGTAAATAAAACTATATTTATTGAAAAATCAAGCCACTATTTTTCAGCTCTGAAATAATAGAGTCATTTTTTTAAATGACGTCTTGAAATACATGTATGGACAGTCTTTCATAACAATGTTGATACTCAAAACTAAATCATTATCAGCCTACTGCAAGTATATTAAAGTCTTAGACCTCATCAGCACTCAAATGGAGCAGTTTTGTTAAAACGACAGCTTTAAATTATTCTGTCATTACAATGAAGAAATTCAAAGAACCTCCGACGGAATCACATCTCTCTCCTCCCTCCCCCACCGAATGCCTCTTCCCACAAAGCCTTGACATCCCAAGAATGTTCAGTTCAGCAGTGACTCAATCAACCACTCTACCAGGCCATGCTGAGCTTCACGAAAAGACTTCGAATTTGTGTGAAGGCTGGGACGTGAACTTAGAGCATACCTTGAGAAAAAAAACAGTTTAGCAGACCGTGAAATTACCAGTGAGTGATTTCCTATTTTATGCCTAAATTTGAAATTGAATGGTCAAGCAGCTGTAATCTTTGATGCAGTTGGCCAAAACAGTGGAACTATCTATCCATCGTCTGTCTGTCTGTCTGTCTGTATGTACGTACGTACGTACGTACGTACGTACGTATGTATGTATGTCTGTCTGTCTGTATGTATGTATGTTTGTACGTACGTACGTACGTACGTACGTACGTACGTACGTACGTACGTACGTACGTACGTATGTATGTATGTATGTATGTATGTATGTATGTATGTATGTATGTATGTATGTATGTATGTATGTATGTATGTTTGTATGCCTGCATGTATGTATGTATGTATGTATGTATGTATGTATGTATGTATGTATGTATGTATGTGTGTATGTATGTATGTATGTATGTATGTATGTATGTATGTATGTATGTATGTATGTATGTATGTATGTATGTATGTATGTATGTATGTATGTATGTATGTATGTATGGATGGATGCATGCATGTATGTATGCACCGGTATGTACGTCGTAGGCCTACAACGCAATGCGTTTGCAGGCGTTTCTTTTGCATAGGTCTACCGATAGTTTAAAAAGTAGGCCTATTTATGACCATTTCCTAGCTGTGCTTTGGAGACAAAAATAGGATATTGTAGTGAGTATCATGGCCAACAAATGCGACTTCAGATGACAACATGGACTAATAATAATAATAATTATTGCTGTACAAGCCACAGTTGCAGACAACAAGTTTCTTCGTTTTTACTCTTCTCAGAAAATCCCGTATAAGTTTCTTAAAAATTATTTTTCGTCTCGGTTTATCGTTCCCCCCCCCCAATTTTTGTAGGTGACCACATCTTTAGATTTGCTGTCGACAATTACTGGTTTTCTTAAAAATGTTTCGTCCGATATATCTCTTACGCTCCGCACTCTCGAGGATTCAGCCAACTCAGGTCGTTTTACTCAGTGTTTAGCCGACTAATAGGCTAAAGTTGTATTATTAATTTGCTTGCTGATTAAAATTAAATTACGCTAGCAAAGCTTATAAGTTTAGACTTATTACAAGATGTAACAAAGTACAATTATTTTTAATTGACCATTTTCCGCGTTTTACTCCGTTTTTTTATATTTTGATAAAACGACGCCTAGTTAGCTACATGTACACCGGTAAGCGAGAGCGGCATACGTCTGTTGGTTGCAACGGACTGCGGTTCAAGCCCCGGGCTGGAAGTTGACATTCAGATATTTAGATATCTCGGGCTAGCACGTGTGGGACGCAGGAGCGCAAGCTGCTGCGGAGCTACCTTGGGCAAGTTGCATACCCATCATTGTCTGTGGGGAAGGCAACGGGAAACCACCTCACTCATCTCATCCCCGGGGCGTAAAGCCAATGAACCTGCCTTCGGGCAGAGAACCATCATCATCATCATCATCATCATCATCATCAAAACGACGCTTCTTAAGGTCGTTGTGTTCGATTCGATTGTTTGCTTTTAACATCTATGGTGAGATCCGAGGAAGAGACAGATCAACCAATTATAGCATGCAGGATTGCAGGAGTCTCAACAGTAAGCCATACTGGACGAATGCGTTAGACAGTACAGTTATACATCAGTTAACTAATATGTCGGTTCATCCAGGAGACCCTAAAGGGGCCGAAGGTCCCGCTAGCCAGGGCCACCTGAGAGAATTTGGTCAGAAATAAGCGGCACGGCCGACTGGAAAAATAAAGCAGTTTCATGAAACAAAACATTCTTAGCTAGCATAATATATAAAAAATAAAAGGCGAGTTATAAAAGTAGAATAAAGTTAGTGCAGTCACATGCACGGAAACAAGTGCACACTCCTATATGAAGGTGCATTAACAGTATTTCCCCAGGTTGTTAGAGGTTTACATACCTTGTTGTATGTAGGCAGAAAACACCCTTTTGAATAGATAAAGAGACGGCAGGGAGCGAATATCAAGAGGAATAGGCTACTATTCCATGTTCTTGGTTCAATACATTTTATAGATGCAAGCCTTGTATTAGTGCGGGCAAAGGGAATATAAAAAGGGCTATTATTTCTCAAGCAACAAGCAAGTGGACTAAACAATCTCCAGAGCAAGCCAATTCGAATTTACTTATTGGCTCTAAGTGTTCCTACGCGTTCGAAATGCATAATTATCCTAGAACCAATACAGTATGCTTATTGGCCATAGACCTTTAATATCTTAACAACTGTCAACTAAAGTAGGCCTACCTGATTTAAGCCATAACAGACCTGGGCCTATTCATATAGGTCTAGTGACGTAGGCCTAAACTACGTGATTGAAAACATGGAATTATTTCAACAACATACCGTAAATATTATTGCTAGCAGTGAAAGTTTCCGAAATGATATAAAAGGATGATTCATCATTTATCATTCTCTATTTTTATTATTATTATTGAACGCGCGCATGGCCACACCGGAATGTGAATCTTATGAAGTAAGTTTAAATGAAATAATATTTACGGCACGTTGTCGAAATAATTCCATGTTTTCAATAACGTAAGACTTTATTTCCTGTGTGTTAGCCTATGACATGAGCCTATAGGCCTATAACTATGCTAGAATTACGTCCATTAGTATAACACAATTAAACTTACTTCATAAGATTCTCATTATCACTTCAAATTTATAATGCAATGTAATATAATTCAGACAATTTATATAGCATCGTCAGAGGCAAGCCACTTCTAGGATGCTTTACACGCATACTGTCAAATGTCAGAGAAAATGTCATGAGCTCGAGAGCAAGTACAGCTTCAATATAAACATATTTACATATAAATGTTCAATTTCACTAATGGACAAAAAGTCACTTATCTAAAATATACACTCTAGGTCCGGAAAAATAGGGGGCGATTTTTAGTAGGAGGAGACTTTGTATCGTAGAGGGGGAAATTCTATTTCGATTGGGGAGACTTTGTTCCGATACAGAGTCTCCGCCCGAAGACTCCGTTTGTGACACCGGCGCCAAAAAGGCCGGCGCCAAAACGGTCGCGCCAAAACGGCGGCGCCAAAAGTCACGTATCGGTGAAAAGAGAGGCAGACGTATAAAAGTTGAAGAGCAGATTAGAAAGTGTATGTGCCTATAATAGCAGGAGAGGAATGGACTTGTCGTAAATCTAGGACAGGAGATTGAAAACAATAATTGCCTTAAATAATCTCAGGTGCCGAAGACGAAGTGACTTTCCATAAGCCTGGGGCAGGACAAGCTTAATCGACTAGACAAAGGAACTTATCTAGATCAGCAGGAGAATAAAAACACCGGCCACAATTTTAGGACAAGGTGACGAAAAAACCTTTCATTGGAAAAAAATTATCTCTCGCATTTGCAATGGCGTTCCTTCAAGCTCCCTACTCAGAGACATTCCCGACCGCAGCGCAGACTCTGCATCGGAATTTCAAGATTTTCCAGGTTTCGCAAAAAGTAGACACGTGGACTCTAGGTCTATTATTATTATTCTAGGTTCACAGCAGACTAATAAATTATTAGTCATGCAAGCAAGTTTCAGAGCTAGCGTGGCCACGGAAACCAGCGCCACACCCTTTCTGTTCTCTCTGTGTGTTTTTTTATGCGTCTCTGTCTTCTGTATATCTGTCTGTCAGTCTGTCTCTCTCTGTGTCTCTGTCTGTCTGTCTGTATGTGCCTCTTGTTCTCTGTATTTGTCTTATTGCTTCTCTGTATCTCACTGTGTCTGTCTGTCTCTCTCCCCGCTCCTTCGCCCCTCTGTTTTTCTCTATATAAATTCTCTCTCCCCATCTCCCCCCTCTCTCTCTCTCCGTTCCTCTCTGTCTCTATCTACTTCTTCCTCTCTCTCGCTCTCTCTCTCGCGCACTCTCTATCTCTCCCTCTCCCTCTTCGGCTCCCTCTCCGCCTCCTTCTCCCTCTTGCTCTCCCTCTCTCCTTCCCTCCCTCCCTCCCTCCCTTTCCCTCTCGCTCTCGCTCTCGCTCTCGCTCTCCCTCTCCCTTGATAATCTTAGGACAACTTGATCTTGCGTTAGGATCAGCACTTCCATTTAACCATATAATTAATGCAGATGATTTTAATGCTTGCATAACTGAAAGTGTTGGTATCCCGCTGGGATTACAAAAGGCCAAGGAGGGACCTAGACTTGCATTTTTCGACGAGGACCAAGGGAATAACCCACTTATAAATGACTCTGACCTAGATCCGGATGACAATTATTATGTGTCCAGACCAATTATTGATCACGGCTATAACACTCCTTCTCAATTGAGACTGAAGCTAGGAAACCACTTGCAGTTATGCTCGTTCATGCATGTCAACTGTAGAAGTATATCATCCAAACTTGCAGATATACAGCTTCTACTGCACATACTACCCGTAGGAATCCTGGCCGTAACGGAGACATGGTTAGATGCACTTTCATCTGATACAATTCAGATTGAAGGATACAATTGCATACAGAAACCTAGGGAAAGTAGACACGGGAGTGGTGTAGGCTTCTATACAAAGCACGATATGACTTTCCAAGAATCACCTCCACTGAAATACAATAATTCCTCACACAGCTCATATGAAAGCTTATTCATAAGAGTTCCACAGCAGAGAGGTACTCAACTTATATTTGGAGTCATATATCATCCACCTGTAACACTCTGACAATAATATCTAACGATGAATTTAATCAACTATTATCTGAGATAGCGGAAACTAAAACAGAGATAGTTTTGATGGGCGATTTCAACATTGATTTGTTGAAACATAGTGATCACACGCTGACAAACAATTTACTAGACTGCATCTCATCTCATCATTTTCTACCTGACATACTACAGCCTACACGTATAACTGATGCTACCTCTACACTAATCGATAATATATTTACTAATACTTGACCTAGATGTATGAACTCTTCTATCATTATCACTGATGTCTCAGATTACTTACCCGTAATGAGGTGGTATCTTATACAACACAAAAAGCAAGACAAACCAACATCATGTACTACAAGAATCATAAATGATCAGACGGTAGACCAATTTAGACTGCTCCTATCGCAATCTGATTTCAATCCCGTCTCACATCTGTGTACAGACAATGATACGCAAAAAGCATATGGAACTTTTCTTGATGTGTTTACAAACGCATATAACACGGCCTTCCCACTGATAACTGTGAATAAGCGTGATCGTCAAACTTTCAACCACACAATACAATACAATTAAACATTTATACCGCGCTCAGTGGCGGATCCAGAACGTTTCGAAAGGGGGGGGGGCCAAAATTTTCGGTCTTGTTGGTGGAACAGGGGGAAAATTTGGTGTGATTTTCGTCGCCGAGAAAACTGATGACCTTTTTCCTTTAAGTCATCCGTCCAAATTTTCAGGGAAAAGATACCAACTCATCCGCCAAAAAAGCTGATGACCTTTTTTTAGTCGTCTCTCGTGTCGTATTTGGGAGTACACTAAATCAAATGGTGGGGAGTCACGTCCCGTGCGATTTCTTTAGTGGGGGGGCCTGGTATCCTGCTTTCTCTCCCGCTGCATTATATTAATGGCCTCCTGAAACCAAATGGGGGGGCCACGTCCCATGCAATTTTGGGGGGCCATGGCCATTTTGGCCCCCTCCTGGATCCGCCCCTGACCGCGCTTTAACAAAACAAAGTCTTGCACAAGAGCGCGCTTCACTACAGATTTAGTCATAATGTGATGAAAATAGACGAGTTTTTAATCTAGATTTAAACTCCACAACAGATGCGCACTGACTAGGGTGGAGTGAAAAATGAAAAATTTCTAGAATCTGAAAGGTTTAGTGTCAATTATTTGCCTTTTGGTATAACGGTAGTTATTTAGTTATCATGCAAAATATTTCTTTAAATTCGTTGTCGAAGATGTGCCCCAACGAGCTCTAAAATTTGACAATAATCGAAAACTTCTTTCAAAACATTTCAATTTTTTGAAAATGTTACAGGTCAGTGATAATAGTGTTTTAAATAAATTAAATGATTGCATGTCGACAATATTAAGCAGCAAACTCTCAACTAAACATAAAACACACGAATCCCAGGAGCTCAAAACTTTACACACTAATCACCAAAAAGTAAGTTAAAGGCCACTTTATGGTTCTAAAGTTTCGATTGAAATTCTGCTCTGGTATTGAAGAAAGGCATTAGTTTTCATGATTCCAATCTGGCAAGGATGAGACCATGTTTAGATGTTTGTAAAAACACAACTGCAGATGACTCATTAACAAGTCTGAAGAGCACCCAACTTGTAGATGTAACAGTTTGTTTGATCATGTGGTGCATGGAAATTGGGGTTTGTCAAATGTTGGCGCGTACTCAATGATGGCGATGCATGTTACATCCATTGTGAACTTTGACATATTATGTGGAAATGACCATGGTTCTGTAGCTATTAGGGGAGAACGGGGACGAATGTAACACATTTCGACTTGAGCATTTTTTTGGCATTTGTAATAAATATAATTGTAATATTCTTGCATCAAACGATAGCCTAACATCTTAGCTTTAAAATGGCAAAGTATCAAGTGGTTTGCGCATCAAATACAGCCGACACCATAAAAAGAGTGAGCCCCTCTGAGTGTTACAATCGACCCCAGCATCGGGGTAAGATGTAACACTAACCGGGGTAAAATGTAACACTATTTGGGATAGTAAGAAATTGATGATTAGACTATAAGATATTGTTGCAATGTTCGAGTGAGGCCACAGGTAGGCCTACTGTCGTGATCAGTTTATGGTTTTGGCCCATGCATATAGGTGCGTCTTGGTTAGGTATGTCACTTGCAGTGATTGCAAACATATAACCCCGGACGATCTGCGACAGTAATCTTACATGCTTTATGTGCACAATAGCCACAGGCAGTGCACCTAAACCACCATTCTCCGCCTTAACCAAACCCTGCACACACGGTACAGCTTGGGAGGCGAGATCCTCCGCAGATTTCCTGGTTGCTTTATAAATTTCCTTGGCTTCAGTGGCATCCATGTCAGTCTCTTCATCGGTGGTATCATCACACAACATCGCAAATAGGGACCCAACATGACCTAGACTCCTAGAGGCACCCACTACCACACATTTTCTTTGGTGTGCCACTCGTAGGAGGTGCGATCAACTTAGCAGTGAGTCCCTAAATATCTGTGGAATATCGGTACGGCCTTCTACTGCCGTGCGTGACCTTGGAGTTCTATTCCAGACGGACACGTCCATGACGCGCCAAGTTGGACTGACGGTGAGCAGATGCTTTCGCCAGCTGCGATTAATCAAAAGCTGTGTGCGATCACTGCCCTTCGAGGCTGCAAAAACAACCGTTTTCTGCTTCGTGGTTTCTCAGGTGGACCGGTGTAACAGTTTGTTGGCTGGTGCGCCGAAGTACCTGCACGACCGACTACAGTCTGTGTTGAATGCAGCGGCGAAACTCGTGTGTAATCGGCGGAAGTATGATCATGTGACACCATTACTGCGTGACGTGTTGCATTGGCTTCCAATACCGAACCGCATTGAATAAAAACTCTCATTGCTCGTCTACAAGTCACTACATGGCTTAGCACCAGACTACATCAACTCCTACTGCGTGCAGAGTTGCAGACGGCTTCGTCAGGTGCTGGACTTGCGCTGAGATCCAGTGTGAAGGGAGATCTGTATGTGCGAAGGACGAAGACACGCTTCGGGGAGTGTGCTTTTTCAACTGCTGGTCCCCGCTGCTGGAACAGTCTGCCTACCACATTATTATTTTTTTTGCCCCGAGGTATTTAGGATCCCTTAGGGACTTCATTACTAACTATTGGTTAAAAACTAGTCCAGAATGACCCTACTCTTCGTTGTCTTGATCATCGAAAGTGCCTCGGAATGCGATCGCGTTAAAACGTTGTATCGTTAAAGAAATACGTTGGTAGAGGAAAGAGGTCTCTCGTGGGTCCCCGTAACCATGCTGAGTTTTTGTCATTATTATTATTATTATCATTATTATTATTATTATTATTATTATTATTATTATTATTATTATTATTATTATTATTATTATTATTATTATTATTATTATTATTATTATTATTATTATTATTATTGTCATCACACTGCAGCAAAAGATCCCGCGAGGGCCACCGCGTTAAAGCGCTGAATGGTCACCGAAAGTCTTTGGTATAAAATGTCGTTTCTCTCATTTCGTCTGTCGCCTTCGTCATGTGACGACCCAAATCTGTAATCAATTCGATTCCTCTTAAGTTGACAGGGCCTAGAGTTTCAATGGCCAATGGAACGAAGTCATGTGTGACTGAAAGGGACTGATATTTTTGATGTTTCCTGTTGTCCACAATTTCTGCTGCTGTTCCAGCTGTGACAGCCGTTGCCTGCAAATATGACGGCGCTAGAGTGTCAACCACAGTTACGTCCCATACGAGACGCCGGCCCGCTTTCCACGGTATAAGTGTCTTCTACCATCTGAGCGCAGCATGTCCCGTGGCTCCTTAATCGCTAGAAATCCGGCTTTAATCAGGCTGCGATGGATCAAATCGTTGATCGCTGCGTGTCGGGCCACGCGACCAAATCCCAAAGTACATGAAAGGCCGTGCGTGCCTCTAGCAGTGACCAGCGAGCCACAAACGCAGGCGTGTGGTTGGCAAACGTTGGCTCCCAGACGTAGGCCAACCGCCACTCTGATGGTCTCATCACTTAGCCTGAGACCGCAGGAAGTGATGGGCAGACAATGTAGCCAGTCGCTTGCGTGTTGAAAGGACACGGCTTTCAGGCGCGCCTGTTCGCTCGGCTCTGTGGTGGAGAGGAGTAGTTCCGATAGCTCTTTATTCAGAATCGGGATGTCCCATTTCGCCTGCACATTCGACGGAAAGAGCTCCGTCAGCGACAAGCCGGTCGTTGATTGCCAGAGTGATGAAAGGTTCGTGAAGTATATGTCAGGTTGACTGTCTAGCACGCTAAGGGTGCTGGACTGGAGCTCGAAGGCGCCTGCGGCCGATGCTAGAAAAGCGGGAAGTGCCAGCGATGACGCCCTTCGAATGTCCAGTCCACCTAAACCGGTGGGTAAGGTAGCTTGTTGCCATTGCCTGTCAGTGAAGTCTATGTTAAGGATGCATTGTAGACCCTTCCTTAGAATTTTGTCATAAGATTCCAAAGTCGGGTGATTTGCGCATGGAGCACATCTCAATGTGTAGATCATTTTAGGAGTGCCAAGTGAGCGTCTGAGAATCAGCAGGGCGTCCTGACGGGCTATCATGGTTAGTCTTGAAAGAGCTTTGTCTAGCTCCTCCGCTCGTGATTCTAAGGCTTGATTCAATGTTGCGCCTGTTGATAGAGGTGCTCCGAGCAGCGTTGCTGAGTCTGGATCGATGTATGCGAAGTGATTGAAAGATTTGTGGTTATTATTATTATTATTATTATTATTATTATTATTATTATTATTATTATTATTATTATTATTATTATTATTATTATTATTATTATTATTATTATTATTATTATTATTATTATTATTATACAGTTACGATTTGGTTTTTACATATAAATTTTAGTTTGTTTAGGGTGGCCGGTCCATGGCCCCGGGTAATCCAGACAAGGTGCCCTGGATATTATATTATATTATAAAATATTATTATTATTATTATTATTATTATTATTATTATCATTATCGTCGTCGTTGTCGTTGTTGTTGTTGTTATTATTATTATTATTATTATTATTATTATTATTATTATTATTATTATTATTATTATTATTATTATAACACATTTATTTCTTCAAAAACTAACACAATCACATGCAGACAAGTAAAAATAATCGTTTTCAACGTTAGGCCCTAGGCCTCTCAATGTCTAGGCTGTCAAGTTCCGTCGTGCCCAACACTGACAACGAATTTCCTCTTTGGAGCGCGACTGATATGCGCTGCAGCAGATGGTTAGTTTCACGCTGGTCACCGGTCGCTACAGAAATCCTCCTTCCTAGCTCCTGAGCAAATTCCAGAGACTCGGTGTGCCAGCTTCCTCCGGTTTCGATGACCACAGGAACGAAATGATGCGACTGCGAGATAACAGCATATTTAGTGTTCTTATTTCGAGCTGCTTTTTCCGCTGCTGCACTTGCGTTTTGCGATGTAAGATGTTCGTACGAGGCTGCAAATGTGTCCGGCACGGTGACGTCCCAAGCCAGGCAGCGACCGCTGGACCAGGGTATTATTGTAACTCCGTCTGGTCTTTTGCCATCGGTTCTGGAAAGACCATTGGGTTCTTTGATGGCCGGTATTTTGGCTCTCGTGAACGCCCGCCAAATCACGTCGTTTATCATAGCATGCCGTTGTTGTCTTCCTGCACCTCTCGGACAAGAGAATCCGTGATGGCCTAAGGGTTCTACCACGGCACCACATTTACACGTATGTTTTTCACACAACACAGTACCCAGACGAATGCCTACTGCAACTCTCAACACCTCTCCTGTCATCCGTAATCCAGCTGTCGTAATGGGAAGTGCATGGAGCCAGTCTCCTGAATGTGACGATTGTACGGCTAGCAATCGTGATTTAGAAGCTGAATCTGCAGCTCTTTCTGTGAGTTCTTGAAATACATGCAAAATCACCGCTGTGTCCCATTCTCTTTGTATGTGAGTTTTCAGATCAGTGGGAGGAAGTGCGTTCGAACTCATCATCCATAAACTGGACGCTTCCTCAACCAGTGGATCTATAGAAATTACAGAGACAGCGAGTAACAGTTGGTCTTGGAGGCTTCGCGTGCCAGCGGCTGATGCCAAAAAGGCGGAAGTTGCCAGCATATCGGCACTACGAATTCCGAGACCAGCGTTTCTCACTGGTAATGAGGCCTGGATCCATTGATCGTCGTTCATATCAATGTTGAGGAGGCTACATAGATCTGTCCTCAATGTTTCATCAAAGTCGTGTAGAAGATTTTTGTATAAGAAACATGCTGATGTTCTCAGTGTGTAGAGTAGCTTCGGTATGCTTAAGCTGCTCTTCAACAGGGTGAATGAATCGTGTGGGTGAAGCATTTCAAGCCGTGTGATGACTTTCTTCAGATCGTTAATCTTCCTCTGGATAGATTTCTCGACGGTCCTGCCTGGCAGTAGTGGAGCTCCAAGCAATGTCATCACTGTCAACAATTATTATTATTATTATTATTATTATTATTATTATTATTATTATTATTATTATTATTATCGACTATTTTAATATCTTCAAAAAAACAACATCAGTATAACAGGAAGTACACAAAAAACTATGGAAGCAGTCAGTGGCTATTGTTACATCTCCTCCAGAACCCGGTCAGCTAAAGTGCCTCGAAAGGCCACCGAGTTGTAACGCTGAACGGTTATAGAGAGCCGTTGCAGCAAAAAACAGGCCTCTCTCAGCTCGCCGGAAGATAAAGTTAGGATGCGGCCTAAATCTGACAAGAAGTTTAGGCCATCAGAACAAATTGGACCTAAGGTCTCAAGGGCTAGAGGGACAAAGAAATGTGTGTTTGTAAGATCGACATATTTGTTATTTTTTCTCTCCGCTGCTCTCTCGGCTGCCGCACCCGCCGTCGTTGCCGTGGCCTGGATATATGAAGGTGCGAGGGTGTCAATTACAGTTGCATCCCACACAAGATGGCGACCCGCACGCCATGGAATCATGGTCAGACCGTCTGGTCGTCTGCCATCCGTGCGTAGTAGTCCTGGCGGTTCCTTTATGGATGGGATCCCTGCTTTTGAAAGGGAGCGGTGTATGATGTCGTTGATGGCGCTATGGCGAGCAATTCGACCGAAGCCGAGAGAGCAGGAAAGACCGTGATTGCCTCTGGCGTCAATTTGGGCTCCGCAGGCGCAAGTGTGGGGTTGACATATTGCGGCTCCAAGTCGCAATCCGACGGCCACTCGAACGTCCTCGTTGTCTAGTCGTAGTCCACATGCAGTTATCGGTAACGTGTGGAGCCAGTCGCTAGCGTGGGGCGATGAGACTGCTTTTAGTCGCGCGATGTCATATGCATCCACTGTGCTTTCAAGCAGTGATTTCGCAGTTTTCTCCAACAATGGTTTATCCCATGATGCTTGCTGACTTGTTGGAATGATTCCTGCCTCGTCAAATTCCGATTTGGAGCGCCACTCGGACGACATGGCTTGAAAGTGTATGTCCGGTTCGAGATTGAGAGAGCTAAGAATGAGAGTCTGGAGAGGGAGAGTGCTTGCAGCTGAAGCCAGGAAGGCTGGAAGCGCCAGCGAAGACGCTCTCCGTACACCCAGACCACCCATCTTTATTGGTGGCGGCAGATGTTCGCGAGACCTTAACCATTTTATTATTATTATTATTATTATTATTATTGTTATTGTTATTGTTATTCTTATTATCATTATCATTATCATTATCATTATCATTATCATTATCATTATTATTATTATTATTATTATTATTATTATTATTATTATTATTATTATTATTATTATTATTATTATTATTATTATTATTATTATTATTATTATTATTATTATTATTATTATTATTATTATTAATTATTATTATTTATGCCCCGAGGTATGTATACAGGATCTCTCAGGGACTTCACTAACGCCTAATATAAATAATAAATTATAAATATAAATTATTATTATTATCATTATTATTATTATTATTACTACTATTATTACAGTTAGTGCGCCCAGATAGAAAAGAGCGAAGCCATTTTAAAGGAGCAATAGACAGGTCAAAGGAAATAGAAAGACGTTTGAGCAGGGTAGAGCGATCTGCAACAAAAGCGGCGCCAACGTCAAACAGATCCAAAAGAGTGACTTGGCCACGGTCTATGGCACCATACAAATCAGACAATAGGCGAACCAAACAAGTTTCGGTAGAACGATTTCTTGAAAGGGAGTAACCCATGCAGGTCTTAATAAGCAAATTTGCATACTTCCTAAGCCTCTCAAAAGTTGGGGGACGCGTCAAGTGGGTCCCATAGGGTGGTTGCACCTATGACTGCAAAGATGACTATGATGACGCTACCTTATTATGACGAACAGCACTAAATTTATTTGACAAAGATTAATGACCAACAAATTCGCGAGACCTTAACCATTTTAATTATCACGTCTGAGGTGGCGAGACCTTAACCATTTTAATTATCACGTTGGGTTATCATGCTGGAACGCTGCAGATATTTTTCATTCCAAGTTGGAGAACATTGGCCAGCTGAAGCAAGTCCTGCTGCTAATGTGGGATCAGTTGCCGCAGGACCCGATCAACAAGGCCATATTGAACTTCACAAAAAGATTCGAGCTCGTGATGAAGTAGGGAGTGGACTCATACTTTACAATAAACTGCAAAACGGAATTCCGAGGTCGTAGTCAAAAATGATATCAGTTGACATGGAGATCAACAAGACTTAGTGACGTTAATTTTTCCGCGGAAATTCGAAAAAACCGAATCGAAAGTTTAGGCAGCTGTAACTTTTGCAAACATGAAAAGTTTCAAGTGAAACCGTCAGGCATTGTTAGAAATTCATTCCCCTGCAAACTGGGTAATTTGTTCAGAAAAAGCTCAATCGGTTGCGAAGGTATCGCATTTTATCGGGTGATCCTTTTTTGGCACTACGCGGTTGATGATTTTGGCTAATACCGTTATTGTTTACTAGCTGGGGTACCCGGCGTTGCCCGGGAAATTTAGGATTCGACCCGCTCTGGCCACAACCCCACCCCACCACACCTCACCTCAACCCCCACCTCTCCCAACCCGCTCAAACCCCTCACCCCTCCACCCAACCAACCCCTCCACCTCCACTCCACCACCCCCACCCCACCAACTCCACCCCACTTCATCCCCGCCCCACAACACTCCAACCTTCACCGGCGCGCCACCCGTGAAATTAGGGTTTTCGGGGAAATTGTCCCCCCCCCCACCCTCTCCATCCTCACACTCCCCCACCCACCCCACAACACGCCACCACTAACTCCGACCTCCACCGGTACGCGTAAATCTACATCAAATGCTCTCGCCATTTATATAATGACCATGCAAGCGTTAAATAAGGTGTTTAATAAACTGCCGTCTTACGGTTTTCGCACCCCACCCTGGCCCCCATGGTGGTAGAGATTAGCCAACCCCTCCATCGTGTGGTTCTGATGACCCTCTGTCTGGGTAAAAATGTGAAATCAAGAGCTGCGTGTTAGTGAAAATTTTGGGGGGTTTCGCCCCCCCACCCTGGCCCTCATGGTGGTAGAGAATCGCCAACCCTTCCACTGACTAATTTTGATGGCCCTCTGCCTATGTACAAAGTTTCAGATCAATAGCTGCGAAACTGTGGGCGTGCATTCTGGACAAAGCCAGCCAAGTCCTTTCTTATAGATATAGATTAATGCTTAATTAATGTCTTCTTTATTCGAAGTGATCTAGTCCATTTCTATCGATAGTCAGTTCCACAACATAATCATTCCTTGATGGGGCCGAGACGACATATGAACTGCAAGACTTATTTAGGCAAGTAGGCCTTCCAAATCACATGCTCGTGAATATTGATAGGAAGTATATTTTTAAGATATCACAAAGAGCTGGTCCTTTGGTAAATCTTCCTTTTTGAACAGGATGTCGTAAGTCCAATTCGTCCAATTGGTGGCTAGTTTCTTTTCTGTTCTTGGATCATAGACTTCGTAACCCCTTTGATAGAAAAATTCAAGAAAGCTATCAACTTTTCGCCTTCTATCCTCCGTCTGTCCAAAACGCCTTGGATAGAGAACCCATTCCATCTGGATCATCACGACATCAATTTCTTCGAAGAACTTTGCAGCACTTTTCCTTTGGAAAATCTTGATTTCTGCTTCCTGTGCATCGACTTTGATGAACGCTTTTTTGTGTTTTATGAATGGTATTAGTTTATTGAGTACAGACACTTTAGTCGATAGACATCCTGGACAAGGTCCATTACCTGCCATGTATGTATTACCACGATTCGCCGCGTCAAACTTTAGAAAGGTTTTCGATTCTTTGTTTGAAAGAGCACAGTGAAAGATATCGATATTATTTTCAATTCGCCCAAGATGAACGGACTTTGCCAATCGTCGCACGGTGTCCTTGTTGGGTTCAACCGAGACAACATGAATACCGGAATGTGCAATTGGCAGCGAATATGTTCCAAGGTTTGCACCAAGATCCACAAACGACACATCGGGATGCTGCCGAAAGAAAGTGAGCAACTTTTGAACTAGTTCAGGTTCATAGTATTGACCAACAGTTATCAGTTTCGACATGACATAATCGTACTTTGGATCGTAGATACACATCGGGAAGCTGAGATCTCCAAGTTTCGCGTTAGGACATTTGACGTCGGATTGATTGTCAAATTGCGCTGGTTCAAGTACTTGTAAGTCCGACAGCTTCTTTCTTTCGATATTGAATGCTTCCTCCGAAGACTTGAAATTGAGAACATTGCGTAACGGAGTCAAGTGAATGAGTTGTACGTGACCGGTATACTGCAGAGCGGCTATGATGAGGATAAGGACGATTCCACAGATGATCAACGACTTCACTTTCACCGTATTCATCGCAACTGTTAACACGTAAATAAACATTTATGTCATACTAGCTGGGATATACGGCGTTGGCCGGGAATTTTAAGATTCTGCTGTTCCCGACCTATACCTCCCTCCCTCCCGAAATTTTTTAATTCCCCCACCCTCACCCCCACTACACCACCCCACCACACTCCGATCTCCTCTGGTACGCCACCCGTGAAATTTGGGTTTTCGGGAAAAATCTTCTTCCGCCCCACCTCACCCCACCCTCCTCATCCCCACACCACCCCACCCCACGACTCCCAACCACACTCCGACCTCCACCGGGTACGTCACCCGTGAAATTTGGGTTTTCGGGGAAAAATTTATTCTCTTCATTCGCCCCCACCACCACACCGCACTACACCCCACCACACTCCGACAACGCCGGTACGTCACCCGTGAAATTGAAATTTTGATTTTCGGAGCAAATTATCTTCCCCACCCCACACACAACACCACAACCAACCACCATACCCCACGACACCCCACCACAATCCGACCCACACCGGTAAGCCACGTGTGAAATGTTGATGTCCCGGAAATTTTTTCCCTCACCACCCACACACCCCCACCACCACACCCCATGACACCCCACCACAATCCGACTTCCACCGGTACGCCACTCGTGAAATTTAGATTTCCGGGAGAAAAAAATTCCCTCCCTCCACACACCCCACCACCACACCCCCACCACCACACCCCACGACACCCCACCACACTCCGACTTCCACCGGTAAGCCACTCGTGAAATTTTGGTTTTCGGGATAAAGTTTCTTCCTCCACCTCCTCCTCCACACCCCACGACACCCCGCCACACCCCACGACACCCCGCCACACTCTGACCACCGCCGGTAAGCCACCCGTGAAATTTTGGTTTTCGGGAAAACTTCTTTCCCACCCCCGCCCCTGCAGGCCGATGTGTGTGTCTGGTGGAGGCGAGGTGGCCCGTGTAAAGATCTGTGTAGTTGCAAATTTTCAGGTGACTAAGTGTGAAACTATGCATGGCAACGGCTTAAAAAGTATGTAAAATGCGGGTTTTTCAACACCCTGGTTCCCATGGTGGCAGAGACTCGCCGACCCCCCGACCCCCAATGACCTGCTCCGGGTCGAGACCGACCCCTGCTAAGGATTGGGGTCGATTGCTTAGAAACTGTGCATAGATAACAAAACCACAAACACACACACAGACTTACCAGAAATTTATGGCGAAATAACGTACTAAGCTATACTGAAGCCCGACTGGCAAATGCGCTGGCCTTAAACACCTCTAAAACGGTGTCAACCGCTGCTTTCATGCGTATGGGCCCGAAAGAAAAGTGCTGTAATATGCCAATCTGTCGTGTGTAACGACCACTGTTGTCATAGCCCCCACCCTGGCCCCATGGTGGCAGAGATTCGCCGACCCCCCATTGACCTGCTCCGGGTCAAGCCCGACATCCCTGCGAAGAATTGGTGTAGATTGCTTCAAAACTGTGGCCGTGGATAGCTAGCAAACAAAGCCACAAACGTGCATACTTAACAATATATATATATATATATATATATACAAGATTCGATCATCTTTCAATTATTTTCAAAAGGCGCATTTTAGTTTTGTGTGGGATAAAAGTCGCTATAATAATAGAAATTGGTTCCGTTCAATCCCAGTTCGCAACTTGGATTGCACGGAACCGTGGAGACCCAGATTATACAATGTATACGGATCTTGGCCAACGGCACCGACGCTGTTCAATAGGTCTATAACGTTTGAAAACACCTTTTAGAATTACAAACAAACAATTAGCACAGTTGGTCCAATAAATAATAATAATAATAATAATAATAATAATAATGATGATGATGATGATGATGATGATGATGATGATGATGATGATGATGATGATGATGATGATGATAATAATAATAATAATAATAATAATAATAATAATAATAAATAAACGTCGTTGCATTTAGAGGCACATTTGAGCACGTTGGGGACGAGAACCTATAAAAAAGCTTTTACTATTTATTGTTTTTAAAGCCTGAGGGATCATTTATACCTCGGGCGAAATTTAAAAAAAAAATAATAATAATGCGGTGGCATTCCGCGGCTCTCTTCCTGCACTGGATTTCAACGACGACTAGGTGCCGTTCCAGATGTTTTTATTTTAGTAATAGAGTGTAAGTCCCTGAGGGATCATATGTACCTCGGGGCAAAAAATAATAATTAAGACATTACATCCACACTATTCATTCACCCTGCTGAGGAGCAGTTTAAGCATCCCAAAGCTATTATAAAATTATACGCTTAGAACACCAGCCTGCTTCCTGAGCGAAGGCCTTCTACACAACTTTGACGACGCGTTGAGAACTGGCCTATGCATTGTATGCAATATTCTCAATATTCACATGAGCGACGATCAGTGGATCCAGGCATCTCTACCTATGAGGAACGGTGGTCTGGGCATTCGCAGTGCCGTTATGCTGGCAACTTCCGCCTTTTTGGCATCAGCCGCTGGCACGCGAAGCCTTCAAGACAAAATTCTACATGATGTCGCTGTGTCGCTTATGGACCCATTATTGGAAGAGGCTTTAAATTTGTGGTCATTGAGATCGAACGCACTTCCTCCCTTAGAGCAGAAGGCTCATGTACAACGAGGATGGGACAGTGCAATGATCACGCACGCACTTGAAGACCTATCTGAAAGAACTACTGATTCTTCCGCCAAGGCCCGCTTGTCAGCCGTGCAATCGCCACACTCAGGTAAAGTCTTCCCAGTCGGTCTCTTGGATTCCTTGCAACAATGACAGTATTATTTATTTATTTATTACAAACAGTTTTAACGTGCACAGTCACACAGAAATAGAGTCTACTAGTATCCCTATATTAGCAGGGCCCGTGTCGCGTGACAGAGTGTCCCCCAAGAGTCTCTCCTGAGACTTTATTTCGAAACAGATTGTCCCCCGGGCGGATCTGTTCCAGAATAAATTCGACCCCTCGGAGACTATATGCTGAAATAAAATTTTCAGGGCATAAAAAGCAGACCGTTTCCTGAGCATCAAAAAGACGTTTTAAAATTTTTTTGGTTCACTTGTGAGACTGAGCCTTTACCGAAAAAAATCAACATTATCCAGGTTTTAGTGAAGGGCTGAAGGCCCTACTAAAAAATACTTAGCTGCATGAGTCTAAATGCTCTGGCTTGTTTCTAATTGAACCGAAATTCCTTTAAAAAAATACCAACCACTCGTATCCCAACTTTCCTCTTGAAGACCCTTTGGAGATTGCAGCTTATAAATTTCTTGTGTTAAGCATGCTGGGCTCCTGTCACCAGTCCAATCTGGATTCAGAAGTAACCTAACTTCTCCACAGAAACCGTCCTCTTATCCCTTCTATCAGATTATATGTAACCTCGACCAGTCTCATTTCTCCCTCTTAGTAATTTAATCTCGGAAAAGATCTCGTGCCTCACTGGCTCTGTATATTAGACGGTTTCATGGGTCACTGTAACAGCTCAAGTGAATCAGCGTTAGCAAAGCATTAAAGACCACAGCGTATCCGTCGGTAGCAAACCTTAGCCCAGCGGTTCCCAACCCGTGGCCCGCGGGCCAAAAGTGGCCCGCCTGGCCTGCAAAAATGGCCCGCAACATCTCAATAAATTAGGAAAAATATATGTAAAAATTGACAATTTGGACAAAATAGAATATATAATTCTTTTCTATACAAATTATTTGATTTGGACGTTTATAAATCGCATCAAGCATTCTATTTTGATTCAATTGTAACAATTTTATAGCCTTTAGTTAATTAAATTTTAGCCTTGTGGCCCCCTAATGTCCTTCAACTAAGAAAAAGTGGCCCTCGTGTCCTCCAACTTGGAAAAAGTGGCCCGACAGTCAAAAAAGGTTGGGAACCACTGCCTTAGCCGTTTAGCAAACTAGGTCAGCAGCTTTCGGATTAGACCTATTATTGTTGCAAACTATAGGCTACATAAGATTACATTACAATTATTAATCATTTAATCCCATGGCATTTTTAATGTAATAAACTTCAGCACTGCATGGCGACTTGTCAACGCATTTTGCTAATACATTAACAATTATACGGGAGGGAGGTGGTTCAGTACGCCCTCGTCGTCTCTCCCGGGCAGCAGGGAACAACCCTGGCTAAATCTGAACAGAGGACAGGGGAGAGACCTGATCAGTTGCCCTACATTCCAGAAGGATCATGAAACTTAACCATGGCAAGCACACCAAGTAGACAAAAGTGGAGAGCTAGGCTACCATGGGAAAGCGGCTGACGCGTGCGGATGGCATCGCCGGACGGCCATAAGCAAGTCAAGTATAACAATTATACACATTTGTGTATTGCAGGTTGTATGTTCAGTTAGTAGTTAAGTTTGATGCTATAATTAAGATTACTGCATAACCTGTACAAGTAAAGCGCAGTGCGTTTGCAGTCGCTCAATTCAAGAAAATTATTATTATTATCACTCGAGTGCCCAAGGTATTTTTTGGTACACGAAGGCCCAAGGGGTCCGCGCGGTCCCAAGCGTTTTCATGTTCATATCTTGAGAAGGGATTGGAATATCGTTACAGAATTTGGTTCTATGTAATCCCAAATGAATTTGAAATCGATTGATGTATCGTGTATCACAATAGCACCATCTGGTGTAAAATAATAGTATACAATCTCGTGATACACATTTTATGCTTGCTTGCGTCATTTACCGAAGGAAGCCTATACGTCCGGCGCGTCCGCATGCAAGCCAGCTGCTCTCACTTCCAGCTATCGACGGACCAGTTGCATTATGGTAGACTAAATCGTAATCGCAATTGTAAATTTGTATAGCGCCGCTTCAAGAGAAACTCCTCAGAGGGGTTCCTGATCTGATAACACCATGCCACGATTGAAAGAGGTAATTTTCAAACAATTGCGGAGGAAGGGAAGTACGAACGGCTGTGTCACTGTGTGGTGTTAGGCCTAGCCTACATGTGGGTCGAGTAAGAATGGTAGGCCACTGCCGTCTACAACAACACCGGCTAAGAAGAAAAGCTGAGCCATTTATTCACGTAACCTTGACAGAACGGTTGCCACCATTTGTATGAACTGTCCTAAGCCATCAGTCTTGACGCATACCTGTTGTATTCAATTTTTGCTGTGATAGGCCTACGCAGACCTGCAGACTTTCAAATTCTGTGCTGCAAATATAGGCCAAACATAGTGCTACAATGCCAGTAATTCTAAGTTCAACAATTTATATGAATCTTTCTTTCATATAACGTGCGCTGACCATTTATTTATTGGCCAGTAGCCATATGCATGTATGACTAATAGCCGTATATCGTGCGGTATCCTTAGTATATGGTGTGGTTTTGGGGTAGGCTACAGGGTTGGGCAATACTCACGCAAAAATATACCATTCTACATGTATGCACACCATTTGTCCAGACTCTTGGAAATACACGTCTCTGGTAATCAATTTAAGCGCAATCCCACTGTCACCTTCTTCACGGCAGCCGCGGTACTCTCTCTCGCAGAGTCAACACACATGCACACACTCGCGCCACCTATTGACGGGTGCTAACATTATTAAAGCATGATGAAACCTAAGGCTATAGCAAGATAATTATCTACCAATTCACTTACTTACTGAAGGAAGTAAACCTGTAGAGTTCACCAATTCTACACAAGGAGAAGTAGTTATATTATTAAGACTGGGCAGACTAAGGCAATAATAGCTCTAATCGTGTGGCGCGGTGGTGTATTGGGTATGCTCGTCGCCTTGCAGCGGAAGAGTTGAAGGTTCGAATCCACCTCAAGCCACCGCGTAAGAACCTTAGGCAAATCCTTCACTCGCAATTGCTCAGCGCTTCGGCGTGAAACTCAGACGCAGTGTCCGCTCTGCAGTCGGGAGCGCCTCTGAGTAGCGAGATTGAAGAGGCGCTATAGCAAGTGCACATACAAACAAAAATGAGTAATATTGGGTAAAGTAAAATAGGCTGAGTTAATGATAAGTAATATTCATGGGCGCCCACACATAGGGGTAAGGGGGGCACTTGCCGCCCTGGAAAACTGACTTTCCTATTTTTTAACTGCTACTTTTTAGTTCTCGACTAATTTGTTCACATCAAAGTGGTATATGTTACTAGCGATGAACAGAGTGTGTTACTAGACTGAAACTGAGAAATTTATATTTAGAAACCGCTCTGAAAATACCCGTGCTCTTAATTTTCTGCTTTTGCAATTTGAAGCTCATGATAAAGAAACTATTATTGTGCTTTGCCCCTCCTGCAAAAATGTCTGACGGCGCCCATGGTAATAATTTTTATTAGTAATTTATTAGGTCAATCGCGGTGGGCTAAGGCAAAGAAAAGTAATGTTCGATTAGACCATCAGGCTATTAAAAGGATTTAGTAATGTTAGGCAAATAATAATTATATGAGCCGAGGCAAGACTAAGTACATGTCGGCTAATGCTAAGTAAGGCATGATAGGCATGTAAATACACGTAAGATTAGGTTGGCTAGGCCAAGTATAAAAGTAATATTGGTTAAGGTAAAATAGACAGAGGCAAGAACAGGTAGTCTAACATTAGGTTAAGGTAGGGCAAAGATAAGTGACAATGAAGTCTAACTCTGTAAGAATAATGCACAAGTTTTTGGCACGAAGAAAGAGAATTGACGAGACCGAGGTATGAGGGCTGACTTTTGAATAGTTACTTTGAGCAGACTTAAACTCCTGGCTGCACAAGCGGCCAATGGAAATGTCGCGAACAGCATTTTGGGACCGGAAGTAGCTGGAACTTCCGCCCTTGACGGTGAATCGCCTCGCCGTTGAGTCCTACGGTCCATTCGAAGAGTTAAGCCGAATTCATCCACCGGGTTCAAAGTCCGTTCTGCCTCATGGGACCTATTTCCCCTATTATCGCTTTCGCAGTAATTACTACGAGGTTGGGTGGATAAGATAAGATAAGAATATTCTTTAATATACCAATTGCTATCCGCATTTTGGTGTACATACAAAGTATAATAGACAAACGTACATAATTTCTATATCCAAACAATGTCAAAGTGGTTTAGAATAGCATAAAATCCAAGTCCAAATCCAATATAAATTTTAAATTAAAAAAAAGTTCTTTTAATGGCGAACAATTTATTCTGCACTTTGGTTTATAAGGTATTACATTCAAAGATAGTCGTGGACTCCGTCGGAGTCCAATTGCTTATGAATACCAGGGTTCCAGACGCTGACTCGAGTGAAGCGCGGGTCGTCGATTTGTCGGCAACTGAAGATCTACAGTAACTGTAGTCAGGGTCCGTGTTGGACTCTACAGCAGGTTGAGGTGTAGGGGATGTTTCTAGCCTATCGAGGCGACTCATGACTTCCCCTACTTGTGATTGCATTTCTCCTACCTGAAACCTCATTTCTCCTACCTGAAAGTTCACTTCTCCTACTTGTGATCTCATTTCTAAGATTGCAGGCCTTTCCCGTGAATTTCAGCCATTAAAATCGCCAGTAAAACTAAACCAATGATCGCAAATAAAACCTCAAAATGAAACAGTCGTTACAGAAACATATAAGCACACAGTTCATAGATCAATATTTTTACATAAAAGTTATGGTTGCAGACATTCAGATCTGCAATCTCCGTAGCGTCTGCGTGTTTGACTAATTGAGAAACATGAGAAAAAAGATTGGTCTACCGCAGATTTATTAGACGTACTAGATGTGGTACCCGGCGTTGCCCGGGAAATTTAGGATTCGACCCGCTCCGGCCACAACCCCACCACACCACACCCACCACACCCCACCACACTTCGAATTCCACCAGTACGCCACGCGAGAAATTTGGGTTTTCGGGAAAATGTCCTCTCCAAGCCCCCCTCACTACCACCCTCCACCTCCACCCCCCAACCCTCCAACCACACTCCCACCCCATCCCACCGCCCACCCCTCTCCACCCCACGACCACCCGCCCAACCCACCCCCTTCACTCCCCGCCCCCACCGCCCCACCCCGCCCCACACCTCCACTCCCTCCATCCCCTCCACTCTCCCTCCACCTCCTTCACCACACGACCTCCAACACCCCACCCCATCACCCCACTCCGCCCCACCCCTCCACCCCTCTCCACCCCCAACCCCACCCCGAACCCACTTCACCCCACACTCCTACCCCATCCACCCCTCCTCCGCCCCCTTCACCCCACCCCACGACCCCCACCACCCCACTTCAACACACCACTCCGCCCCCACCTCCACCCTAACTTTTACCCACCGCACCCTATGCTCACCCATCCACCCAGCCACACTCTTCCAACACAGCCCACCTCCACCCCATAAAATGTTCAAGATATGAAATTTATGAAACCATCATTTCAATTTGTTTTCAAACCGGTCCCACCGCGACACTACCCTGACCGCATTCCACAGAAACCCCACTTCAGTCCCCAGTCCCACTCTGCCCACCCCACTCCATCTTCTCCAAATTCATCCCTCACACAGACCACCTGTCTGGAGTAATTTTTTGGCTTCTCGGTCAACCCTCCTCTTCTCTTTGAACGCACCGGTTCGCTTCAACCGCATACCTCTACCGTCCAAACCAAGCCAACCTCCACCCAATTTCGGCCAACTACACCCAATTCCCACCCCTCGACTCCACCCCATTCCGTAAAATGCTCAACGTCTGAAATTCGTAAAAAAATAATGATTCAATGTGTTTTCACTTTGACCTTTCCTTCCCACTTTGACCCCACCCGGCGCACTGTAACCCCATATTCCAACCGCCTTAAACCACACCTCATACCGCCTCACCCTGCTCTATCCCCTCCCCAACCCCGCTTCACTCCACACCGCTCCTAAACAGCCCATTCGTCTGAGTAAATTTCGGTTTTTCGTCCAACCCTCCTTCCCACTTCGCTCCACCCGGTCCACTTCAACCCATACCCAACCGTTCGACCCCACCCACCTCCACCCCAACTCAGGCCTACCCCACCCCATCTTCCACTCCTCCATGCTACCCCACACCACAAAAAGCTCAACATATGAAATTCACGAAAAATATGTTTCACATTGGTTTCACCTTGGTCCCACCGCATCCTACCCCCGCCCCATGCCACAATACCCATCTCATCCTCGCCATACCCTGCCCCCACACAATCCACTCTGCGGAAAAACCGAACAATTATATGGACTAATCAGAACTCAAATTTACGTTGAAAATATCATGCCACAGAAAGCCAAACGCTCTTTTCAAGTTGCCATAACCCCCCAAACAAACTAATCACTATAATAAAATAATAAAAAATAGGCCTAATTATAACAATATTAGGCCCAATAATACTACTACTATTAAGAATAACATTCATATTCATATTAGAATGGCAATTACAATCAATGTAAATTTTGGAGCGAGCAGGGCAAATTTCAGTATAACGCAAAAATATTGATGCATAATAATAATATTATAGCGAGAGTGACCCAACGTTCCCAAAGTACAACAAATGTAAAATCAGCTGCGTTGCTAACTCAAAAGGCACTACCTTTAAAAATTTGACCATAAGTAGGCACAATAGACACAGTTCAACCCAAATATACAATAAAAGCAATTAATTATCATGCATTTGTAAAGTAGAGCAATTTTAAATATTTATTAGCATAAATGTCCTTTTCTGACAAATTTGCATCAAAATAATTATTTTATTTAGCTGCAACTGACTTAAAATTAGATTAAATAAACATGCCCCCATCATTGGTCAAGTAAATGAATATCTATGACATGACTTACAGTAGGTTTTACCGTCCCTCCAAATTTTTTAATAACATGTTCCACTTTGGGAACGCTGGGGCAATAAAAGTAATACTTTAAAGGAAGAAAGCAATAGTAGGCCTATATTTTTTGCATCAGGTAACATCAGGTAATTTTGGTGATGGATTTCATTGTTGGTTTTACTATTGCAACCATTGTCTGTTAAACTTTCTTTGTAGACTAGTCCTTAACAAATTTTCAGTTAACTTGGATGCTGTGAAGACTAAGACGGCGTTTTAAACTCAATAATCAAGCTTACCTTTCAAGCAATGCGTCAGCATTCGATTCATGATTCCTATGGCGTTTCTGGTGCGATTTCGATATTTTCGAAAAAGACCAAATTACGGAATCGAAAACTTCGTCTAAGCCTTCCTTTTAAACACTGCTGTCCTTCTCGTGCAATATTCGAAGAGCAGTCTACATATTATAAATCATAAAAGACAGTACGCCCTATATGCATTGCCTTGAAGGTGTCTGAATAGGCTACGCGAGACATGCCGACGCCGTTTTGATACCGCATTGTCCAACCCATAAATTTCCAGTTCAACCAGACCACGCTCAGATGAACACGCAGAAGCGCAACGGTTGAGTTAGGCTAGGACAACTCGCAGGACCGTTTTCATCGGCTGTCTCGACTATAATTATAGTCGTCTTTAACAATTGACCTTTTTACGGCAAACCCGATTATAATTCGTCTAACTGATATTATGAAATGCATTGCCGATTTTTCTTGTCCAAACTGCAAAGACGTCGTTGCGGCGCATAATCATGCCACCAACGACGACGATGATGATGAAGATGATGACGACGACGATGTGGATGACGGCGACGACGACCGCAACTGCGATAATGATGACGATAATGGTGATGCATAGTCGATGATGATGACGACAACGACGATGATGAGGATGACGACGATGGTGATTATGAGGATGACAACGACGATTACGAAGATGACGACGACTATGATGATGATGACGACTACGAAGATGATGACGATGACGACGACGACTATGATAATGATGACGACAACGACGATGATGACGATGATGACGATGATGATTATGATGACGACAACGACGATGATGAGGATGACGACGATGATGATTATGGGGACGACGACGACGTCTACGATGATGATGGTAACAGCGACGACGACGATGATGAGGATGACGACTACGACGATGATGAAGATGACGACAACGACGATGATGACGATTACGATGATGATGACGATGATTATGAGGATGACGACGGCGACGACGATGATGATGACGACAATGACGATGATGATGAGGGGAAGTTGACGATAACAACGACGATGACGTCGTCAATGGTCAATGAGGTCGTAAATAACGTTATCAGTCGTAATTGACGTCGTCAATGACGTCATCAATCGTCCATGACTTCATCAATGACGTCATGAATGACGTCGTCAATTGTCAATGACGACAATAAAAGCGTCATCAATGACGCCATCAACGACGGCATGTACCCTCAATGAAGTCTTCAATCGTCAATGACGTCATTGACGTCATCAATCCTCAATGACGTCATCAATGACGTCATCAATCGTCAATGTCGTCATTTGAAACACATATATTCGCACTCATGAGTGAGGTATGCTATTCCACTTAGATCGCCACAAAATTTATTCGCCAATTAAGGGTATGTTTAATTTTTTTAAATAACCGGTAAAGGGGTTAAGTGAGCTGTTTACGAAATATTCAAAGGGAAAATACTTCTGCAGCTGCGCAGGTCACTTCCTCGTTCTGAAAATTTTTCTGCTTACAAGCCTTACATAGTCTACCACAAATTACCACAAGCAAAAAGGCTAGAAAAAGTTAGGCTATAGGCTATTGGGAGTTTCTCTGTCGAATGCATGAATTTTTAAATTTGTGGCAGTCGTTTTCTAAAAATCCGGCAAAAACTTTTTCCTTTTTACCCTGTTAAATTTCTGACTGATAATTTTTAAAAAGTCGTTTGCTCCAAAATCAAAATTTTCGCAAAAAATCAACATTTTCAGCTTTTCACATCTTTTGTGTATTTTTCACTTGAAAATATTATATATCTCTCTATTAAAAAGTCGCAAAAACATCCGTGATAAAAAAAACTAGATCCTGAAAAACCTAGAAACCTAGTCAAGGCCGAAAAACTTAGATCTAGGTGGAAAAATTTAGGTTAGACCGGCATAATGGGATACTTAAGGCATTTTGAAGTTTACATCATATAATTAATAAGAAACCAGGACTATTTTGTACTCACATTGAGCAGGCATATATAACGTGCAGCATCGACTAGAATAATCTACTTAAGCATCACCCACAATGGAGATAATGATTGTTTTTACCAACATGTCCAAAAAATCATATTATGCACATCACGTGAGGTAAAATGGGCTACCTATCCCATTATGCCCCATGATATGCAAAATTCTGTTCTTTCCAAGAAGAGCCACATATTTCATATAATTCGTTTTGTTATGCAAAAAAATTATTAAGACGTGAGGGGTAATAAAAGTCGCATGAAATATAACAATTATGAGAAATATGGAAAAATTCGCTGTAGGATCATAACATGGGGCAAAATGGGATATCTGTATCCCATTATGCACCAATATTCCACAATTGTAAACGCGCCATCTTGAAACAAAATACTGAAATTGTACGAATTTTCACATGGGAATGAATTCGACATACCTGAATCGGTAACATTTGAGGTATTACACGTGCATATGATGTAAGTAATATAAAAATTAAAGAATGACCTTGACGTTGACCTTATGACCTTCATATGACCCCGGATGAGAAAATCAATATCAGAAATGAATTCTGCATACCTGAATCAGTATTATTTGGGGTATTAAAGTGCATATGCTGTGATAAATGAAAAAGATGTATTAAATGACCTTAAAAATGACCGTGTGACCTTCAGATGACCCCGGATGACAAAATCAGTATCAGAAATGAATCCTATATACCTGAATTAGTAATATTAGAGTTATTACATGTGCATATCATGTAAGAAAAAAGAAACTATTTTTCCAAAATGGCCGGTGGCGGCCATATTGGATTTTGCAATTGCGCCATTCGTGACGTCATGGCGGACAAGCACCACGGTGATTTTTCATGTCCAGGGACCCACTGACTGATTGGAAGTGAGAAACTCCCCCAACACCAAAGTGCATACGGGACCTCATGGCAGGCCAAGGACTACAGCGACTAGTAGACTTACACGACCCTCATAGATCGACTAGCGCTATAGTCGTCACTTAGACGGCTAAGAGGTCGTGGTGAATGCCGATCAGTTTATCCGTTAGATGCCAACTAGCAAGATTTAGCCAGCGACTATATAGCTAATACACGTCTGAGATACGGACATGAATTTGACCCCAGGCTTATGTTGACATTCATTTCCGATACTCAAAACCAACGCGAAATGTGAACTCTGCAGGAACCATCGCCTTCCACATTATTTGGCAGTAGTAAGTAAGTAAGTAAGTAGCCTTTATTTGCATATGTCAAGCGCACATGCATTACATTGTATAACAAAAACGAATACATACAAATATCTAACTATGATAGAGAACAGCAATTAAAATCATGTTAGCTTGTATCTAAATATAATTATAAATGCATCTGTTAATGAAACTGTTTTTAAACAAATTTGTTTTAACGAGAGGCAACAGGAAAGGATGTCCTCTCTTGCGAAGTTGATACTTGTCCTCCCGAAGAGGTGGCAGGAGCTGGTGAATGCAATGGCCAAAGAATTGAGCTCTCTTGAAGAGCTTCTTGTCTGCTCGAGCAATCAGCTCTTCCACTGTATGAATCTTCTCAGAGATTTGCCATCGACGAGCCTTTTTTAGGGCAGCGTTGACGCGCGCAATATCATGTGCCGTAAGAAATCCAGCAAATGAAGGTAGTGGCATTAAGCTTTGACGAAAGGAATTTTGTTTCTAAATCAAGGCACGTAGATACAATCTGATACATGCAGCGCTGCAAGCCTCTGCCTTGGCTCAGAATTACGAATGCAATTCTTCAGTCACTCATGAAGCGTCTTTTTTATTAAGTGTCTGATAAAATCGGTAAACTTCTCGCATGAAAAAACCAAAGCGTAGTTAAGATAGTTTGGTATAACAGAACTGTCGATAGACACCTTCTGTTCGTGTAGTCCATGACCCAGTGTGACGTGAAGCGAAGTTCCGTATGATCAACTGATGATGATGATGATGCTGATGGCGACGATGATGATTATGATGGCGATGATGATGATGATGATGATGATGATGATGATGATGATGATGATGATGATGATGATGATTATGATGACGATGGTGGTGGTGGCACTCTGCCCGTAGGCAGATTCATTGGCTTTACACCCCTGGGGATGAGATGAGTGAGGTGGTTTCCCGTTGCCTTCCTCACAGACAATGATGGGTAAGCAACTTGCCCAAGGTCGCTCCGCATGCAGGAGCTTGCGCCCCTGCGTCCCACACGTGCTAGAACGAGATATCTAAATCTCTGAATGTCAACTCCCAGCCCGGGGCTTGGACCGCAGTCCGTTGCAACCAACAGACGAATGCCGCTCTCGCTTACCGGTGGCATTTACCCGAATCCCAAGCCGTATAGCATCGCAAAATTATTTAAAGCATGTTTTAGTCATTTTTCATCGCTCATCCAACTTCTAATTCTACTCTATCACAGTTCCGTTATTCATCCAACGTATACTTCGATTAAAAATATTTTGATCGCTCATCCCGCCTCTAGTTTTACAGTTACAATTTAGCATAAAACCATGATTTCGTCGCTCATCCAACTTCTACTTCTGTTAATTAATATGCTCATCCAGCTTCTAATGATACTGCAATACGTCAGCAGTAATATCATGTTTTCATCGTTCATCCAACTTCCAGTTTACGGAAATAAAATATCTCTGAAGTGCTATAAGTCTTGGGATTCGGGTATATGCTTACCGGTGTAGCTAACTAGGCCAGCAAGTGAGGTCAACTATTAGAAAAAAACTCAGCGTTACACATTGTTAACGGCGTTGCTTTGACAGCTATAGGCCAATAGAACTAGGTCTTCATAATGGCCTGCCATTTCCATGCCACCTTTTGTTGCGCTACTGCTAGTAGCATTTTGTTGCGCTCCAATAGCCTGCTGCTAGTAGGCATTTAAGGCATATTCGAAGAAAAGGACAGTATAGCCTACTAAATAGTGACATTTTGGTGTTTGAAGTCTATGCCTGGACAATGGACATGTACAGTATTGTCCTACTGTGTTTTATTGGCTACCCCCATGAGTCAGGTGATAACAGGTATAATAATTCTGTCGATAGACACCTCCCGTTCGTGTAACCCATGGTCAAGTGTGACGCGAAGGTCTACATGTATAGGCCTACCTAGGCTATAATATTATAGGACCTATACAATGCAAGTCAACGATTTTATTTAGCCAGGTACTAAACCTAGCCTTCATTTGACTAATCGAATCTCCTGTAGGCCTAGTTACTCATAACCTAAGACCAGTTGGATGGCTGAAAATAAATTCTTTTTCTTCCTCATTCTGCCGAGCTGTCTGTCACATGTCTCAGCCAGTATGTCAATGTTGTTGCTCGAAGCTGTTACTACCAGCTTCGTCAACTTCGAGTGATTGCACGCTCTCTCTCTCATGATGCGCTGGTAGTTCTTGTTCATGCCTTCATAACCAGTCGAATCGACCATTGTTGCTCAATCCTTGTTGGCCTCCCCCTTGGAGTTCTGGGACGGTTAGATCGGGTTCTGCGCTCTGCTGCCCGGCTCATTGGACGAATCGCTAAATTTTCCTCTGTTTCTACCTACATGCGTGATGTGCTGCATTGGTTGCCAATAGCCCAACGCATCCATTATCGAATTGCAGCCCTGGTTTATCGCTGGATCCTTGGTTGTGCTCCATCCTACCTGCGCATTCTTTGTCGCCCAGTCTCTGACATTGAAGCGCGTCGGGCCCTTCGCTCTGCTGCGAAGAGACAACTCCTTGTTCCACGGGCTCGCTTAGCTACCAGACAGCGCCGAGCCTTCTCGGTTGTGGGGCCGTCAATCTGGAATGACCTCCCCCCCTAGCCCCCATCTCCTTCACCTGACCAGTCAATCCTTATTTTTTAAGTCCCTTGAATCTTTTTTCTTTTGCCGTGGCTGGGTTGGGAGCGCCTCTGAGTAGTTTCTTGAAGGGGCGCTATATAAATGCTAATAATGAATGAATGAATGAATGAATGAATGAATGTTAAAACGTTGCACGGTTCATTCTTGGCAACAGGCCCGGCCTTAGGGCAAGGCGAGCGAGGCAGCCGCCTTGGGCCCCGCGCTTCCAGGGGCCCCACGCTGCTGGCTATAATTTTTTCTTCGTTGAGATTCACAATGATTTCGTCGTATAACATCTAAGCTTATGCTTGCAGTCAATTTGTCACTTGAATGTTATAGGGTCATTTTGAAAGAACGAAATTTCTTCACAGCTAGCCTACTTTTTTAGCCTATGCCTGCATGTAAAAGTTTTCTCCAGAAAACCGTAATTAACTCATTTTGCTTCAAATTCGCAAATGGACGTCCGCACACATTTTTGCAGCAGAAGGCAAAATACATTGATAGTGGTGACATTTTTGCGAGAGCTTAGAGAATGCAAAGCAGGACATTTAGAACATGGATATTTTCAGAAAGGTGTCTAAAATAATGTAAATTTACTTCGTGAATAATTAGCATCATTGTGCACTGGCGAAAAGAAATTTGTCAAAAACCAAAACGTAGACTTCAGTTGTTAAAAAATTCTCAAATTTCGGGGCGGGGCCTCTCTCGCCCCTAAGCGCGGGCGCTTATGATTTTGCATTACTAGATAGTCCTATATAAGGTAGTAGGGAATGCCTTCCAAAATGGAACGCTTCATAAGATGGGACACACCTATTGCTACCGCTATTCGCAGAGGAAGCCACTGTCGGAAGGTGCAAATAACATGTCACGTATATTAATTACTCTACCTAGCAACTGCTAAATGTGTTAATACTTAGGATGCTGCTGTCTTGTTTTGATTTCTAGGCTAATTGAAATTTTTAGTGTTCGCTGATGCTATTTCACATTATTAAATTATCCTAATACGACATTATGGAAATTATTGTCTTTTTGTATGGACATAGTTGCTCAAGTTGGGACTTGGGACATATTAGTAATTGTTTTTAATGACAATAATATCGCTGTTTTGGAAAATTGCTATTATTTTACAAGCATCATTTGAAAGTCAAACATTGTATAGGTCACATCAGTGTGGTTTATTGAAAAAATAGCGCTGTTAGCTCAAAAGAAATTTGGGAAAAAACGTTAAGTGTCCCATCTTAGGTGACTCTCTCCCACCAATGCCATATTGACAGGAAACCAACCGCGTAAATTTATGCTTGAGGACCCGATGCTGCCTTGGGCCCCGCAAACCCTAGGGCCGGGCCTGCTTGGCAAGTGACTTTCGACCAACTCAATTCTGCGAAGAATAGCATCTGCTGGACTTCGTTTTACTAGTTTACTTTCACACGACTCCGTCTTGTTCTAATGAACAGATTCAGATGCACAGACCACGAAGGACTTAAGGTTGCTTTGTACAAATGGACGAAACCCTTTAGTTTTACACGTAGCCTACATCTAAACTTCACAAACGAGCGGTGTTGCTTTTTTGGCGTTATTATTGCATTTTTGTCCATTCTCACAATCGTGGGCGCCCGCACATAAGGGCAAGTGGGGCACCTACCTCCCCTGGGAGATTTTTAGTAGTAGTAGTAGTAGCCGTTTATTGACAAAGCATCAACCAAGTACAAAATAACAGCAATCAGTACAAACTCAATGACTTTCGAGTGATTGGTGCATTAGTCAAAGGATCAATCCAAAAAGGTCGCATAGCCCCGCTGAGGCTGGATTGACCCTTCCTTTCTTAATAACATAATTGGCTGTTGTAAAACAGTGCAAAGAACAACATGTTATACATGAAATGACAACAAACTGAAACGAAATGACAAATAGATTTGTAAAATTTGTAACGCTGAGTTTATTTGACGCCTATTTGTGACACAGGGGCTCAAAATCCGTCACATGTTGGATTTTGACCTTTTGATTTAGTCATATTCTACAATGACCATGCTCTAAAATGCTTTTAACACAATGAAATTATCTTTTTTTCTAACAAAAGTTGTGCTCGTTTGATTCTTTCATTAGTTTATCGTGAAAAAATAAAATAAAAAGTTACTGAATAACAAGTCTACTGAATCCACTAAGTTATTATTCTGAAATTTTTCTGGGCATTAGGGGCATATATTCTGAATCAGATAACCCAAACGGCATCAAAATCGGTTCACTACTTCGCAAATTAGGGCGAATTCACAGTCATATACTGAATTGAAGAATAAACTGCATTCTTTACCCCTCTCGCCTATTTCGGCGTCTAGCGCAATATCTAGGAAGCGACAAACGACGGGTTTCGAGCCCCTGCGTCACATTTTCTAACCAGTTCTTTTTTTAAACAAATTTATTCGCATTAGAGAATTCATGATGCTAATGAAGCACAAAGTAAAGCTAGTATATCTATATATTATAAATAAACACGTTTTCTTTATTTTCCGCCTTGAATTTTTTCAGCTCGTGCTAAAAACTATAACCGTGACCATTCATTGGCCATTGGCTTTTGCCCATCCCGCAGGCACCCATGCAAATAGTAGGCCTATAATTGAAAAGCCTATTTGATCGAATACCGCCCCAACGCAACTTTACCAACTGCACAGATTATCAATAAATTGCGTGAATGCAAACATTTGACATTTTTCTACAACAAATTAAAATTGCGTCAGGGAGACCTGCTTATTCGCCAGCATTATGTATAACGTAAAAATCAAGTCTGTAATTATTACAGCCAGGCTTTTGTCGACTTTGCTGCCAGCACAGAGTCTACGGAGGTCAAGGCGTAGGTTAGACTAACTTTCATAAAGGTCTCTTGTATCAATCCTCCGGATTGTCTCGTCTGCTAAAACGAACTCATACTCATCTGATCCTCGGATCACCTATCCTCCAGTCTTATGTGACACCCACTTTAACAGCAACCCTGTCCTCTCTCCACATCTATTGCCACCAGATTCGGATCTTTTTTGATTACCCTTTGAACGGTCATCCGATTCGATGTTGCGCTCGTGAATAAGCTGGTGCCTGCGATTGACTTTCAAGCGGTGCCTTAGAAGTCTAAAAATTGCGATTAAAATGATGGAAGTAACTAAAGAGGGAGTTGTTGCCCCCTAGAAAACTGTCACTTCCTTTTCATTGCTTTGTTCATTGATTCATTCATTCATTCATTCATTCATTCATTCATTCATTCATTCATTCATTCATTCTATGGACTTATTGCGCTCCTTGCGGAACCTACCTTTTTAAGTAGAGGAGAGTGCTACAAGACGCCCAGGGCGAGTAAGACGCCCACCCCCTTTAAAACGGATTCAAAGATACATATTCGTATTTTGGTTGTCTCATTGCATGCAGCGACATCTTGTGAACCTCCCATAACAATAATGTTTCAATATTCGAGCTTTTGACGCGATAAATCAATTTTTTAGATTTTTACCACTTTTGAGTAAGTACACATTAATGAATCTGCCTAATTTTCTCTTTAGCCTTATGCAGTACAAATTCGCGCATTTCAACGTTGATTCTGTGCTCATTTGCAGTTGTTTTTATGGTTTTACCTAAATCTTAAACATTGACGTCGTTAAATAAAATGGCGTCAGTAGAGAAGGACTCGAAAATTACAAGAAACCCATGGGCGTCTTGGACATATAGGTGGCATAGAGATTACAAGAAGCCCATGGGCGTCTTGAATGTATAGGAAGCATAGAGATTACAAGACGCCCATGAGCGTCTTTGATACTATGAGTAAGTGGCCAAGAATCTGTGCCTACCATGACACCATCTTCTACCCATAAAAATATGGGTCCCATGTACAAATTTATCAGTGTTTATTGTATTTATTTCACCCTTGCCCAAAAACTTCAGTGAAATGGAAAGAATGCAGGAAGTGTAAAGGTTGACATAAAAAAATCGTGTGTGACTCTTGTCGCTAGTCTGTGATTAAAGTGAAAATGACAATAATGACCTACAACTTGAGATTGGATTTTTGCTTCTCGTGTTTTGAATTGCTTTTTATCTTTAGGACCTTTTAGTTTTCGTGCAATTTGTTTTCTTTCATGCAGTTTGTTGCTTTAGGCTAAAAATGCACGATTGCAATGCCACTTGTTTCAGTCAATTTCCATTGCTCCAAGATGCCCATCCTATGGGCGTCTTGTAGTATAGGGTTCCTAAGACGCCCAGTTTGGAGGGGTCTACTTTTTTAAATTTACACAATTGATCTTATTGAATTACGTTCTATGGTTGCTGTTATTGCTTCATCAATGATCACACTTTACATTAGGGTCAAACGTGTGCTTCTCTTGGTACCCACACGGAAGAAAAGCACAATTTTCCTTAGCATGGGCGTCTTGGAGCACTCTCCCCTACTACTTCTTGACTTTAAAAAATTCTTCACATAAGAGAAACTATTCAAAATAAAAATAAATAAACTGAGGAATGTAGCCTACTTTAATAAACCTCTATAAAAAATAGTCTTTTATGTTCTTAATTTCCTGCTTTGCATCTTCAACTTCTTGCTAGACAAAATTTGACCGTGACCATCGTTTTTTGCCCCCCTTCTGCAAAAATTTCGGCAGGGCGCCCATGCTCACAATGATATCATAATGAGCTGTGTAGTCAAGAGCTATGTGACAGTTGCTGTTGCCGCCCCTGGCAATCCATTCAATACTAAAGTTTCGTCCTTTCAAGAATTTCCACCCTGACTCATCGATTCCTTCTCGATCCATTTCTCAACCGTTTTTCATTAATAATAATAATTATTATTATAATAATAATAATAATAATAATAATAGTAATAATAATAATAATAATAATAATAATTCCGTCTGGAATAAAACTCCAAGGTCACGCACGGCAGTAGAAGGCCGCACCGATGATCCACAGATATTTAGGGACCCACTGCTAAGTTGATCGCACCTCCTACGATTTGATCTCAGCCAGTCAGCTATTAACTCCACTCCCGACTCCGTGTGTTGCTGCAGTTGAGGCGCAGTCGTCGACGGACCAGTGGTGTATAGCTGCGAGTCGTCGGCATAGAAATGAGAGGATAGCCCCACTCCAGAGGCAAGTCTCTCAAGATCGGCCGTATACAGCTTCCATTTCTCAAGTGAAATAGAAGCTGGATTTATGAAAAAACCGCGTAAGAAATAGAAGCTGGATGAAGGGGTTTTTGGACCTGAAATAGAAGCTGGATTAACGAAAACGCTTTGGAAATGGAAGCTGTGTGAGGGTTCCTTTAGTAATGAGTTGAGTTTATTTTAAATGAAACGTTTATTATAATGATTTAGAATTTATTTTATATAATTATAAGCTTATGATTCATAACTGACAATTATTTAAACTTACACATTATGAAACGTTAGCCTACGTAGGCCTAATAATAAGTCTTTTAACCGTCACTAGTTTGTTATTATTTATTCCATTATTGTAAAAATCTTTATAGATCATGTTATTAACTCGGCTATTGGTTATTGGTTATCAATGCTTCATTAATGGCTTCTCTAGTTGAAGTGACCTAGTTCATTTCTATCGATAGTCAGTTCATCATCCTAATCATTCCTTAATGAGACCGAGGAACTGTAAGACTTATTTAAGCAAGTAGGCCTTCTAGATCATATGCTCGTGAATATTGACAGGAAGTACCGTATATTTTTAAGGGTTTACTATCAAAAGGGCGACTCCGAAAGGGCGACCATCAGAAGGGCGACCTCATAAGGGCGACTTTTCGAAAGAGCGCCGATCAAAAGGGCGCCGATCAAAAGGGCGACCGCACAAATGGGCGACCATCAAAAGGGCGACTTTTTAATGTTTTCAAAGGATACCATAATCTCGTCGAGTGTATGACAACGGGACTTGCACTTTGCTGTACGATATTCGGTGCACTTCCACTTTCATTGTTCGCCCTTTTGATGGTCGCCCATTTGTGCGGTCGCCCTTTTGATCGGCGCTCTTTCGAACAGTCGCCTTTACAAGCGGCGCCCTTATGAGGTCGCCCTTCTGATGGTCGCCCTTTCGAAGTCGCCCTTTTAATAGGATACGATTTTTAAGATATCTCAAAGAGCTGGTCCTTTGGTAAATCTTCCTTTTTGAACAGGACGTCGTAAGTCCAATTTGTCCAATCGGTGGCTAGTTTCTTTTCTGTTCTTGGATCGTAGACTTCGTAACCCCTTTGATAGAAAAATTCAAGAAAGCTATCAACTTTTCGCCTTCTATCTTCCGTCTGTCCAAAGCGCCTTGGATGGAGAACCCATTCCATCTGGATCATCACGACATCGATTTCTTCGAAGAACTTTGCAGCACTTTTCCTCTGGAAAATCATGATTTCTGCTTCCTGTGTATCGATTTTGATGAACGCTTTCTTGTGTCTTATGAATGGTATTAGTTTGTTGAGCACAGTCACTTTAGCTGATAGACAGCCAGGACAGGATTCGTCATCAGTCATGTAAGTATCGCCGCGATTACGTGCGTCGAACTTTAGAAAAGTAGTCGATTCCTCATTGGAAAGAGCATAGTGGAGAATGTCAACGTTATTTTCTATTCGTCCAAGATGAACGGACTTTGCCAATCGTCGCACAGTGTCCTTGTTAGGTTCAACTGCGACAACGTGAATAACGGAATGTGCCATTGGCAGCGAATATGTTCCAAGGTTTGCGCCAAGATCGACAAAATTTAATGACATATCGGGATGTTTGCGAAAGAAAGTGAGAAACTTCTGAACTACATCGGGTTCAAAGTATTGACCAACAGTGACCAGTTTCGACATGACAACATCGTTCTTTGGATCGTAGATACACATCGGGAAGCTGAGATTTCCAAGTTTCGCTTTGATACAATTGACGTCGGGTTGATTATCAAACTTCGCGGGTTCCAGTACTTTTAAGTCCGACAACTTCTTTCTTTCGATATTGAATGCTTCCTCTGAAGGCTTGAAATTGAGAACATTGCTTAACGGAGTCAAGTGAATGAGTTGTACGTTACCGGTATACTGCAGAGCGGCTATGATGAGGATAAGGACGATTCCACAGATGATCAACGACTTCACTTTCACCGTATTCATCGCAACTGTTGATATGTAAATAAACATTTATGTTAAAGCTTCATTTAATTAGTTTCACAAGACGCATTTTATGTTTTTAAAGTGTAAAAGTAGCCATAAACCAGTGGTTCCGTATCCGGGATTGTGCGTAACCGTAGGAACCGTAGAAACCGAGATTACACAGATATTGGTCTTTGAACACATCTAGGCCTATTAAAATTTAAAATAAGCAATTAGCACAATAATGGTCCGACAATGTTGCTGCTGCTGCTGCTGATGATGATGATATCAATAATAATAATAATAACAATAATAATAATAATAATAATAATCATAATATTAATAATAATAATAGTAATAATAATAATAATAATAATAACAATAATAACAATAACAACAATAATAATAATAATAATAATAATAATAATAATAATAATAATAATAATAATAATAATGTTCGTTGAAAATATTAAAAGGATAAATAATAAAAAAATAAAAATAATAAAAAAATAATAATAATAATAATAATAATAATAATAATAATAATAATGATAATAATAATTTGGCGGACGTTCACGAGAGCCAAAACACCGGCCATCAAAGAACCCACTTTCTAGAGCCGATGGCAAAAGACCAGACGGAGTTACTATAATACCCTGGTCCAGCGGTCGCTGCCTGCCGGTCACATTTGCTGCCTCGTATGAAAAAAAATCTAACATCGCAAAACGCAGGTGTAACAGCGGAAAAAGCAGCTCGAAATAAGACCAGTAAATATGCTGCCATCTCGCAGTCGCATCATTTCGTTCCTGTGGCCATCGAAACCTGAGGAAGCTGGCACTCCGAGTCTCTGGAATTCGCTAAGGAGCTAGGAGGCAGGCTTTCCGTAGCGCCCGGTGACCAGCGAGAAACTAACCATCTGCTCCAGCGCATATCAGTCGCGCTCCAAAGAAGAAACTCGTTGTCAGTGTTGGGCACGACAGAACTTGTCAACTGAGATAATGAGAGGCCTAAGGCCTAACGTTGAAAACGATTTTTTTACTTGTCTGCGTGTGTTTGTATTAGTTTTTGAAGAAACAAATGTGATATTAATAATAATAATAATAATAATAATAGTAATAATAATAATATTAATAATAATTATAATAATAACAATAATAATAATAATAATTATAATAATAACAATAATAATAATAATAATAGGCCCTAATAATAATAATAATAATAATAATAATAATAATAATAATAATCATAGCTCGAGGGTACGTATGGTACGTATTTTATAGTTTGAAAGGTACGTACGTATTTTAACGTACCTTATTGAAGGGTACGTAAAAGGTGTAAAAGGTACGGTACAACACTTAACCGTGGCACATGCTATAAGTCACTGTGCATTTGTGCATGAAACATTACATATGGTGCTATCACGAAGTTTTTATTAAAATGTACAAAAAAACTACTTAACACTACTTTGGTCACTTGTCAAGTACTCAACTTATTGGTGATATTCTGTGTCTTTGTATGCAATTATGCAAAAGTGAACAGTGCACAATAATAACAATAGAATAGTGACTGCGTTGTTAAGAGATAAGCTTTGTTTGCATGTGCCAATAAGTAAGTAATTTAATATCGGTGAAGCGTCATATAATAATACTCAGAAATAAAATACGCGTATGGTACGCGTATTTTATTCTTTGAAAGGTACGCACGTATGATACGCGTACCTTATATAAGGTACGCGTACGCATCGAGCTATGATAATAATAATAATAATAATAATAATAATAATAATAATAATAATAATAATAATAATAATAATAATAATATAAAAAAAAACCGGAAACCGGAACTTGGGCAAGATCATTCTAAATCGCATTGAAGCATGGCATAGTGGAATGGTCTTCTGTGATGCATCCGATGACATCACTCCTCACACGCATGACACACGAACGAGGAGGATTGACAATATCTACGATAAAACAAAATATGTTGCTCAAGCTGTGTCTAGTAGACTCGAAGATGGCGACATAAAGGGGGCTCTTCGTTTGCTATGCTCTGATGACGTGCCTGTAGAAGATTCGCCTAAAGTGATGGAAGAATTGCAGAAGAAGCACCCAAAAGCCTACGATGAAAGGAGAACACTTCCATGTCCTCAGGAAGACAGGTTTGACGCCATTCAGGTCTCTGGAAAGATGGTTTGTGATTCTGTGGCTTCCTTTCCAGCAGCATCTAGCGGAGGACCCGATGGCTTCACACCACAACATTTGAAAGACCTTCTGTCTAATACAACAGACACTGAATTTGTGGATACAGTTACAGAACTAATAAATTTGTTACTGAGAGGCGGCCTTCCGAAAGACGTGGCAGAGATTCTCTACGGTGGTAGACTAATAACGTTGAGTAAGAAAGATGGTGGAATCAGACCAATCACAGTAGGATACACGTGGCGACGCCTGGCTGCTAAATGTGTTTGCCACGTTGTTACCCCAGATCTGTCTCAAAACCTGTCACCGCTTCAAATCGGCGTAGGAGTACCAGGAGGGGCCGAAGCTGCTGTTCACGCAACCAGACGTTACTTACAGTCTATGCCTGAAGATCATGTTATAGTGAAACTGGACTTTTCGAATGCCTTCAATGCTCTGAGAAGAGACTCAATGTTAGAGACGGTAGCAGCTACAGTTCCAGGAATATACAGATACGTATTCGACAACTACGCTTACTCCCCTCAGCTCCAGACCAGACATCATACCATCCTTTCGGAGGAAGGAACTCAGCAAGGCGACCCGTTAGGGCCACTGGAGTTCTGCCTAACGATACATCCACTTCTTACGAGTCTGGTAACCCCACTACATATTGGCTATATGGACGATCTCACTCTTGCTGGACCGATTGACAAAGTTGAGAATGACATCCGATTGATAGAGAAGGAAGCATCCATGTATGGTTTACAACTGAATCGAGCTAAATGTGAAGCATCAGCCAGAGGTTACGACGAAATAAAGAAGAATCAGGTCTTCTCCAATTTTGATTTTGTAGCCGTTGATGATCTGTCTTTACTTGGGGCACCGCCACTGCCAGGCAGTGCAGTCGACAATTCCATCCAAAAGAAGATAAAAGATCTGGAAAAAGTAATCACAAGACTGGAGACATTACATCCACACGATTCATTCACTCTGTTGAGGAGCAGTTTGAGCATCCCAAAGCTATTATATACGCTAAGAACATCAGCCTGCTTCCTGAGTGAAGGATTGCTACACAACTTTGACGACGCGTTGAGAACTGGTCTATGCAGCCTTCTCAATATTCACATGAGTGACGATCAGTGGATCCAGGCATCTCTACCTGTGAGGAACGGTGGTCTGGGCATTCGTAGTGCCGTTATGCTGGCAACTTCCGCCTTTTTGGCATCAGCCGCTGGCACGCGAAGCCTTCAAGACAAAATTCTACACGATGTCGTTGTGTCGCTTATGGACCCATTAGTTGAGGAGGCTTTCAATTCGTGGTCATTGAGATCAAACGCACTTCCTCCAACAGAGCAGAAGGCTCGTGCACAAAGAGAATGGGACAGTGCAATTATCACGCATGCACTTGAAGACCTATCTGAAAGAACTACTGATTCTTCGACCAAGGCCCGCTTGTTAGCCGTACAATCGCCACACTCAGGAGACTGGCTTCATGCGCTTCCGATAACAGCAGCCGGATTACGAATGTCGGGAGACGCGTTACGAATTGCAGCCGGTATTCGACTTGGCACTGCGTTGTGCGAAACCCACACATGCAAATGTGGTGTCGTTGTCGAACAGAATGGTCTGCATTAGGGTGTCCCAACAAATATTTTTTCCGAATTTTTCTATGCAGTCCCCCCATAAAGTTTCCATATGGTCCCATAATAACACCTGTAAAATTTTATGACACCACAAAAATATTTAGGGGTCCCTCAAGCCGCCCAAATTTTACCCATATTGACATAATTTGCGCCTAATGTGTCCAACTTCTAAATGCCTTTAGATCACAACCCTTGATCCTATTACAACAAATTTAATACCATTGGAAAGCTCTTAAATGGTAGAATTTACAGATACCTAACTTTACTGGATACAATGGATATTTTGGGCACAGTCTTACGCTGAACAAATGCAAAAATCGATAAAAATTTGAGATTGTTGGACTTTGGACACAGTATCAGTGTACACACAACTAATCATTGGGAGTAGTCATTACAAACTCTTGATAATGTAACAAGTCGTGGTTTTAGCTCCTCCATACCTTCATCTGTTTCATGATAAGAAATCCTGAGGGGGCTGAGAAGTTCAACCCCTGTTTTTTCCTAGGACCACACAGTGAAGTCTTAATTGCACACACCATGCAGCTACACACAAATCAACGTCTCGCCCGTTATTTTTTCACTATTCTCGTATTGATCTACTTATTCTACATCACGGCACTCAAATTGTTCTTCAGTTCTACGTTCTACATTTACACATGTCAGCAAGATTTCACAATTGTGGTTAGAAAACATGTGCCTATGTTTTTCGACAATTTGTACGAGAAATTGTCTCCGATCTCCATTCTTCGTTATCGCTGAGCTGAAATTCTGTATCAAAGCTGCGTCATGTCTGTTCAGCACAGTCATTTACACAGACCAATGTTATGAAAAATCACACGTGGTCTTATACGATTGGCTATCTCGCCACTCTTTCACTGAAAGATCGAGAAAACTATCTTTGAAAGCAGCATGGTTTGGGAAAAACTTTTAGGAAGAGATAACCCCGTTATTCCACATTAATGAGACAATCACTGAAAGAACAGAGAGAATTGATATCTCTTATATCTTAGGTACCAGAATGATATTGCAGCATTTGCAGACTTGTCGTCTAGAGCAGCATCGTCAGAATTATAAAGCTTTCGATTAATTCAATGAGAGCAGCGACTATAATGAGAACACCGCCTGACTGTAGATGTCAGCCACAAATCTGAGAATTTTTGGAGTTGGATGCCCTGTAATTCACGATCGTCAAATGTATATGTGATTCGTTTACATCATAAAGCAATTCGATCTATATTGTCTTGCCCATCCAACTCGCTCTGTGATGTGCATCAGGCTTGCGAACTGTTAGCGAATTGCTCAATCCAACTATGGATACCAAGAGCTGAGGAAATTCTTGATGTCATAATTCGAGGATGGCCACGCTGAAGCTGTTCAGTAATGAATTCCTGTGATTTGTTAGATGCAAACTGCAGTAGCATTGGTCGAGGGTTTGGTTGACGGTGAACCATATTGGAGCGCATTCATCTTTAAATGGCTTGAAGAGCTTAATTACAGACCATGGTCAAACTTTACCAAGGACGCAAAGAATGCACCAGGCAACAGGACTTAAAAGATTTCTGTGATGTCAACAAGATGTTACGACTGATGGCTGATGTAGAAGGGTGCAAGGCACTGCAAGCTCTATTTAATATGCAGTTATTGAAGGCCGTTGTCTCAAAGCATTTGCCAATAATTAATGCATCACACTGCCACGACATCAAAAGATCCGAAAGTGCTACCGTTGATTCCTGTCCTGATCCAGAAGTCAACTCTGGTACACCAATATTTTAGTACTTCCACCAACTAGAGAAGAAATCAGGACTGGCAATCTGCTAGCTTTATGCATAACCACTCCAGTGATGATGGTCATGTAGAGGTAGCGGCCTGCAATCCCCGTGCACGACAGATTTACATCCTTCGTTTGCTCGAGAGCTTAGCTGTCGTCTTTATGCTTAAAAACCTCATTCACAAATACAATAAGGTTACATATTTGTAGATTTTAGTATTTCAGAGCAATATAATGCTATTAAGCAATACATAAGCACGCTAGTGGGATCAAAGTGTGGACCTCCGAAAATTTCAAACTCAGATATGTCGTACGTATAATTTGTGACAATTTATTATAGGCCTATGAGCTTTGAGGGCCCTCTAAATATTTTCAAAATGTCATGAAATTTGGCAGGTATTATCATAGGACCATAAGGAAACTTTTTGGAGGGACTGCATTTCAAGTTTCAAGAAAAATATTTTTCCTGTGCAATCGTGGGACACCCTAGTCTGCATGGATTATCTTGCAACAAAGGAGCTGGAAGGCAGCAACGTCATGGGATGATCAATGACGTTCTTTGGCGCGCATTCGTAAGAGCCAAAATACCAGCCATAAAGGAGCCGAATGGTCTTTCCCGTTCTGATGGCAAAAGGCCAGATGGAGTAACCATTATTCCCTGGCACAGAGGTCTTTGCTTGGCGTGGGATGTCACGGTACCAGATACTTTTGCAACATCGTACAGACATTTGACCTCTGAACATGCAGGTGCCGCGGCGGAAAGAGCAGCTCGTAACAAGGAAAGCAAATATGCAGACATTGCAAGATCGCATCATTTCGTCCCTATTGCTGTCGAAACTGGAGGAAGCTGGGATGGAGATTCTCTTCAATTTGTTCAAGAACTAGGACGAAAGATCTCAGCAGCCAAAGGTGACCAGCGTGAGACCAGCCATCTGTTCCAGCGCATATCAGTCGCCCTGCAAATCGGAAACTCTGTGTCGATTTTGGGAACAACTGACTCAAACAGTCAAGACACCTGGAAGTCTTGGTCTGAATGACTATCTTACCTAATGTTCAAAAGGAGTATAGACATTAGCCTGTAAAAAAAATAAAAATAAAAATAAAAATAAAATAATAATAATAATAATAATAATGAAATGATCAACACAAAGGATACCGGACCGGAGCTGTTGTCCGCTGTCACGGGTCTGGTCAACGTTCTTTTAGCAGGAAAATGTCCGGCAGAGATGCGCCCAATTCTGTTTTGTGGCACTCTCTTTGCTCTTCAGAAAAAAACGGGCGGCCTACGACCAATAGCTATCGGCTACTATTGGCGCAGACTGAGCTCTAAATGTGCCAACAAATATGCAAGCGACCAAGCAGCAGCTTACCTATCGCCGAAGCAACTAGGTGTTGGAGTCCCAGGCGGATGCGAGGCAGCGGTTCATGCAACCCGTAGGTTTATTACAAACATGGATGACGACAACATCGTTGTGAAACTCGATTTATCAAACGCCTTCAACAGCTTATACCGAGACTGCATGCTGGCTTCAGTGATCGAGATCTTACCAGACCTGGCTCCATACTGTTTCCAGTCCTACGCCGAAGAATCAACACTTAAATTTGGCGGTTACTCGGTTCAATCTCGGGTGGGGCCTCAGCAAGGTGATCCGCTGGGACCTTTACTTTTCTGCCTACCCCTACAGCCTATGCTTCTTCAGTTGGTCTCACCTCTGTCATTCGGATACCTCGACGATCTCACCATAGGCGGAAGGGCGGGAACGGTCGCAGCCGATGTTGACTTCATCGAGAGAACGTGCTCCACTATGGGCCTGACACTTAATCGTTCCAAATGTGAGGTAATAGCACGTAACAACAACCATACAGGATACGACTCGTTGAGAGAGTTCAAACGAATTGATGTGGAAGAAGCCCAGCTACTCGGCGCCCCACTCTCATCGGGGAAAGCGCTGCAGCAATGTTTAGAAAACAGAACCAAAGAACTGGAGGAAAGCTTGAACAAATTAACGCTTGTAGCCAGGCAGGACGCACTCCTGATTTTGAGAAGTTCGCTGGGTGCGCCTAAAATGATTTATACCCTCCGATGCCATCCCAGCGACAAACACCCCGAGTTGGAGACTTATGACACAACACTACGAAAAGGATTGGAAAAAATCCTGAACATTTCCTTGAACGACATTCAGTGGACACAAGCCTCTTTGCCAATAAAGATGGGTGGTCTGGGTGTACGGAGAGCGTCTTCGCTGGCGCTTCCAGCCTTCCTGGCTTCAGCTGCAAGCACTCTCCCTCTCCAGACTCTCATTCTGAGCTCTCTCAATCTCGAACCGGACATACACTTTCAAGCCATGTCGTCCGAGTGGCGCTCCATGTCGGATTTTGATGAGGCAGGAATCATGCCAACAAATCAGCAAGCATCATGGGACAAACCTCTGCTGGAAAACACTGCGAAGACACTGCTTGAAAACACAACAGATGCATATAACATCGCGCGTTTGAAGGCTGTGTCATCACCCCACGCTAGTGATTGGCTCCATGCGTTACCGATAACTGCATGTGGACTACGACTGGAAAACGAGGACGTTCGAGTGGCCGTCGGATTGCGACTTGGAGCAGCAATATGTGAACCCCACACTTGCGGCTGCGGAGCCCAGATTGACGCCAGAGGCAACCACGGTCTGTCCTGCTCTCTCGGCTTCGGTCGAATCGCTCGCCATAGCACCATCAATGACATCATACACCGCTCCCTTTCAAAAGCAGGGATACCATCCATAAAAGAACCGCCAGGACTACTACGCTCAGATGGCAGACGACCAGACGGTCTGTCCTTGATTCCATGGCGTGCGGGCCGCCATCTTGTGTGGGATGCAACTGTAATTGACACTCTTGCACCTTCATATCTCCAGGCAACGGCAACGACGGCGGGTGCGGCGGCCGAGATAGCAGCTGACAGGAAAAACAATAAATACGTCGCTCTTCTTAACACACATTTCTTTGTCCCTCTTGCCTTTGAAACCCTAGGTCCAATTTGCTCTGATGGCCTAAACTTTTTGTCGGATCTAGGCCGTATCCTAACTTTGTCCTCTGGTGAACTGAGAGAAACCTGTTTTTTGCTGCAACGTCTCTCTATGACCGTTCAGCGTTTCAACTCGGTGGCCTTTCGAGGAACTTTAGCTGAGCCGGTCCCAGAGGATATATAATATTAGTTATTGCTTCCCTATTTTATTGTACTTCCTGTTTTGATGTTGTTCGTTGAAAATATTAAAAGGATAATAATAAAATAATAATAATAATAATAATAGTAATAATAGCAATAATAGTCATTGGACGGAGTTACTATAATACCCTGTAATTATAATAGGCCTATTATAAGCACCGCAACTGGGGACGTCTGCGAAACGTCATATTTGTTTCAACGCATTTCGCTAACGATTCAGCGCTTCAACTATGTCGCTTTAATTGGGACCTTAACGAATCGGGTCAATAATTCCAGACAAATCTGATTTTATCGTGAGTGTTGAAATCCCCGAGAGATCATGCTAACCTCGGGTAAAAAAAATCACAATAATAATAATAAACATCATATTAATAACTAGCTGGGGTACCCGGCGTTGCTCGGGAAATTTAGGATTCGACCTGCTGCCGGCCACAACCCCACCACACCACACTCAACACCACACCCCACTTCCACCCACCCCACCCCACCCCACCACACTCCGACTCCACCGGTAACTACCCGTGAAATTTCCCTCCCACCCCACTCACACCCCACCCACCACACTCCGACCTCCACCGGTACGCCACCGGTGAAATTTGGGCTTTCGGGCAAATTTTCCCCCACCAACTCCCATCCACTCCCCCCACACTCCCACCCCACCCACTTCGACCTCCACCCACCCCCACCACACCACACTCCGACATCCGCCGGTAGCCACCCGTGAAATTTTCCTTATAACTAAATAACTAAATAATAAAAATAAAAAAATAAAAAATAATAATAATAATTTGTGGCGCTCGGTTGTGTGGTGGGTTCGGTGCTTTGGAACCGTAGGATAGCATGTTCGAGTGAATTTCATGCGCCGCGTAGGAACCTTGAGCAAGATCTTCACTTGACATTGCTCGCGCGCTTCGGCGTGAAGCTCCGATGCAGTGTCCGCGCTGAAGTCAGGAGCACCTCTGAGTAGGAGTTTGAAGGGGCGATAATAGAAAATGCAGGAAATAAATAAATAGAGATAAAATGAATATTTCACGAATCGACAATTTTACGTCTGCATAGGACTGGATTGGAATCACCGACCTCAGAAAGTTATTATGCCGGGATCACGGTCACCACCACACTTGCTAAATAATTCTGCACTTTCTTATGAAGAATTATTACATTCGTAAAATTGGTTATTACCTTCTCAGGTCAAATGATTCTCTCAGTACGCACGCAAAGCCGTTGGCTGAAATCACCGTTGAAGTTGCTCACAAGAGAACGATCCCTCTGCTGCGAGGTTCAGTGTGTGTACGTGAGCGTGTGCGCGTGTGTGTGTGACAGTGGGCCTGTGGTGTGTAAGCCTCTGTGTATGCGTGTGTGTGTTGTTTGTGTGTGCATGTGTGGCTATGTTTTAATAGTTATCAATATATGCTCTGCCCATTCTCGTTGCGCATGGCCGCGAGGGCATGCATTTTTAAGTTTAATACGTGCAACAAGAGCAACAGTGTCCTTGTTTTGAAGGACAACAATGGTAGAATACTCATTGGCGAGAAGGTAATCAGGATCAGATGGGAAACATACTTCGGGGATCTGCAAAATGAAGAAACCCAAAGGAGAAGCTGCAGGAGAACAACACAGTAGCAGGCCCAGAGAGGGAAATCACCTACAAAGAGATTGAGACAGCATTTATAGCAATACTAGCTGAATTACCCGGCGTTGCCCGGGAAATTTCGGTTTTTAATTCCAACTTCCCAGTCACGCCTGACCCCGGGAAATTTCAGTTTTTAGTCCCCAGCCACGCTGACCCCGCTCCCACTCCGCCTTTCTCACCCCGCCTTCTTCCATCGGCCACAACCCGGCCTGGCGTTCTCCGTGAAATGTAGGGTTTTCGCCGCAAACCATCTCCAACCCGCCTCTGCGGGGCGGTTTCGCTCGGCATTTGTCGGTGAATCTTGGTTCTTTTGCCTAAACACGTCCGCCCTAAATAATGTCCAGATGGCCTACATACGACGGCACAGTATAATATTAATTACTGGTTTCCATTGTCATTATCTTGCGATCAACCATTCATAATTATTATCAGCGTTTTTAGTATTATTGTGCGAAAGCGCGCGCTATAAAATCGGCCGTTTAAAGTGAGGTGAAGAAGTGATGACGTCATAAATCTATGGATTCTTTTAAAAGGGTTCTGTAACTTCCGGCGACCAATCTTAATTTCTTAAATATTGCGTTAACTTTCGGAAAGAAGATTAAAAGTTTCAAACTCGGGAAACGGTAAGATTTTTGGATCGCGAAGCCCGATAGTGTTCCCCGGTGATGCTAAAAAGTATTTTTGTAAATATTGAGAAAAATCGGTCGGGTGGATAAGAAGAAAATTGGTTCATTAAATTGTAACAACTTGTATTTATAGGTTTAGATTGAACAACAACAACAACAAAGCACTGGGGTCATCTGGAGTGACGGCTGAAATGTTCAAGGCACTTGAACAGAATGATGTTGAGTGGCCACAATGTTACCTCAAACGACTTCAAGAAGCAGGAAATGCTACCTCAGGATCTGAAGGAAAGTGACATACTAGCATTAAACAAACAAAAGGGAGATGTGATGGAATGCGGTAATTACAGAGGAATCAAACTATTGGAGGTTTGACGCAAGGTGTATGAAAATGTCACTGAGAGGCGAATCAGAAAACGGGCCGAGCTGCATGACAACCAATTTGGCTTTAGACCAGGAAGAGGGACAATGGATGCAGTGTTTATACAGCTACAGGTACAGGAAAGGGTGATGATGAAGATGATGACGATGATGGTTCTCTGCCAGAAGGCAGGTTCATAGGCTTTACGCCCCTGGGGATGAGGTGAGTGCGGTGGTTTCCCGTTGCATTCCCCACAGATAATGATGGGTAAGCGACTTGCCCAAGGTCGCTCCGCAGGAGCTTGCACCCCTTCGTCCCACACGTGCTAGCCCGAGATATCTAAATCTCTGAATGTCAACTCTCAGCCCGGGCCCTGAACCGCAGTCCATTGCAACCAACAGACGTATGCCGCTCTCGCTTACCGGTGTAGCTCACTATGTCAGTCCAGGAAAGGGTATTAGAAGGAAACAACAGAAGATGTCCTAGCGTTCATGGATATGGAAAAAGCTTTCGACTGAGCACCAAGAGATGTAGTTTACTGGAGCTTAAGGAAGAACGGAGCCTCGGAGGTGTTGTGCACCCGGTAAGTTCGATGTATAGACTATAGAGGGGCAAGAATAACGGTAAGAAGCAGTGTGGGAAACACAGGAAGATTTGAGATACGAATGGGTGTGCACCAGGGATCATGCCTGAGTCGTCTACTGCTCATAATTGTGATGGATGCTATGTGTGTCGGACAGGGCTGTAATCAAGGGTATACGCGGGTATTCGGCGTATTTTATCTCCGGGAAAAACGGTATCGTATACTCACCGCCGAAAATCAGGGTACACGCGGATATCCCGCGTAGTCTATATACTCACCTCACAAAGAGCGTGTGGGCATATGCATGAAAGAGGCAAAGGATATTTAGAAGTATTTTTCATGAAATTCGAAGCGAAAGACTAAAAAAGGTTTTCAGATGTGTCGGACGGTTAAAGTTAGGAAATTTTGGACGGATGACTAAAAAAGAAGATTTTTCTACCGGGCAGCGTGTACTCACCTCAAAATTTACCAGTGCAGCCCTGCTGCTGACCACCTGTACCTTAGAAGGTGTGGCAGTTCGCGCTAGAACTTTTGACGACTTGTGATGACTATAAATACGACTAGCTCGTTTGACTTCGTTTTGGACCTGTCGTCCGTTTTGGTGTGCCCGATCGCCTCGTTGGTGACTTTGATGTTGTCCTCGTTTGTCTTGGCGTTTGGAGGTCTTCGTTAGACCGGCTGAGCTTGGTGTCTGGAGTAGGGCATAGTGACAAGAAAGGATTATGTTTGGCATATGTTAATTTGTTGCTCCTATGCATATAATAGTGTCTGGTATAGAAATTTTGTTGCTGACATGCTGCTTAACTTTGCCGCCATGGCCTTGAAGTTATTCAAGTATACCGCACTTTTAAGCATTCCATTAACACTGCTGAAATTTGACTATTTTCTTATCTGCATTAGTAATTAGGCCTAAAAATAGGAATATTGTGATATAGTGAGCCACATTTTATGGCACGGCAGGCGAATTTGTTTGGCAATTCCGACATCTATGAGCTACAATCAAGGGGTCGTCCATAAACGACGTCATGCACTTTTGGGCGATCCCTTGGACCCCTCGTCACGTTAAAACAAAAGTCATATGACATGAACCGTCACAAATCGTCATAGATGTGTGACCCTCTCCCCCTCCAGCTATGTGACATCATTTATGAACTGTCCCTATATGCATTATTCTAACTTTATAAAATGGGGGAAAATCATTAAGGTTGAAAAAACCTTGTGGTCCTTAATTACGCTTCACAAAATGTTCACATGCTGACAACGCGTTTCATTCATATTATATATATATAGTTAACTCTTTTTGTGGTATATTTGACCATTTTTTTAGGGATCCGCGCTTTGTTCGAATGTGACCTTCTCTATAAGCTCTTTGTCACAAACTGACCTTGCTGCGTCTGTAATACCTGTAGCAACTTTGACTGCATGCTTGTGGCAATGGCATTTTTCAAAATCTAACATACTGCCAATTTTAATGGATTCCTGAGGGTCATGTTTCTTCAACTTGCAAGTTATTGGAGGTTCAAGTCTGGAAAACTCCAATCAGTTAACATAGCATTGCATACTCTTCCATTATTTGACATTTATGACGGAAATATACAGTATTACAGTTGTATCTGTTCCACAATCAAAATACATCAATTCACGCTTTTTATCCTCTTCCATGGGATAATGTTTTTCGAAAGCTTTCTCTCTCTTCTCACAATCTTTCAGTAGCCTATCGCTGAAGTCGTCAGTAGTCACAATTTCATAGTCCACAGGTAGACCTACTTCTGTTGCAAGTGCAGCACTGACTGCATTGCAGAAACTATATCTGTCACATTCCCTTGACAAAGCTGGAGTGACTTGGTGTAGCGAGAGCGTGCTTCTCCTTCAGATCGCATAAACATCCTCAGTGATTCTGACGCTGTGGAATCGGAGTCAACTTATCACAGCTGGAATCATTGTCTGGTGTATCATCTATACTTTACAATTATACACAGTCCTTGAGGTTTATAATACGTATTATAATTATTCTCTTTTCTTATAATTTTTCTCCTTCTTTTCTCTTTCTTTTCTGTCTGTTTTTCGACGACCAACGTTCTCATGTTTGCACAGTGCGTGTTTTTGCCATGGTTTGCAGCCGCGAAAGTAGACTAAACTTCAGGTGCTCGGCGGCAAAGTTAGATGCAATAAATTTGATGCAATTTTTCTTCAGTTCGTTCATTTAGGACCTGGAGCAACCTTTTAAGTTATGCCAAAGTTCATTTTAAACGAAAACATATTTCTTGCTATACCATAGTCTGGACGTCTTGGTGTTTTGGAAGGACGGAGAGGTCTTTGACTTTATCGTATGAGGTATTTCTGTAGGATTTTTGCTTGTTCAGACGTAGACGCTACTGTTTGATGGTCCTGTTGATGATCACCTAGTCAAACAGCTGCCACTCTTTAAACAGACGCGCCCTACGCCCTACGGTTATCGATGTCATGAACACGCGTGAACCAAAAACGCGCTCCTCCAGCGCATTTTATACTCCGGATCAAGGTTTGGAATGCTGGATGGCCACAGCTGCGGGATATGAAGCCGAGGGTCTCCCGTGACAGCTACTAATCTACTACGTTTACGGTCGTGTGTCCGTGAACGAGGACATTTTGAGCACCATATTCATGTATAGCTGAATTTCACTTCCTTTCAGGTTTCCATGTTGGAAAGTTCAATTTTTCGGTGTTTCATTATAAACGCTCATAAATTTGACAAACTCACGAATATTTTTGATCGATTCTAGGATCTCGTGTAAATATGGCCACTGTTGCCGTATTTAAAAATTCAGACAAATCCTAAAATGTTTGAGCGAGTTATTACACTTTATTGTGAGGGCTACTTTTTAACCGGACACAGTGTATATTTTATATATTCACGTTTTTCATAACTGATCGATATTCTCGCAATCTCGCCGCGCGCTTGCAGGCGGCTCGGTAAAATATATACATAGCCTACACTTACTAACAAATAAGAAAGGGTCTGATCGTAAAAATGAAGTTTTGTCAGTGCTTTTTTGTATTGTATTGTATTGTATTGTATTGCATAAGAACATTCTTAGATTTATACAGCGCATGAAGTTAGGCCCATAGGCTAGTGGGCGTGTACGCAGTTGAAACTTTGAAGAGAGTGATAGAAAGAGTTCCACTTGATTTTAGGCTTAACTTAACCACCATTCACATTTTTCAACTAGAAAAACACTCAATAGAATAAGGGCTAAGAACTTGCGTATTCAGCAGCATGCTTTACGGATGTGAAGCGTGTACAATAACCAAGGAGTCAGAAGCAAGAATACTCGCTTTCGAGAGAAGGTGCTACAGAAAAATCATGCGAATTGGAATTTTGATGGATGCAGAAAGTAACAAACGCAGAACTGTATAGGCGAATAGGCCACACAGAGAACCTTATGCAGAAAATAATAACCAGGAAGCTAGATCTCTTCGGGTATATATGCAGGATGGACAACAGCAGAAAGATCAAGACAGTTGTGCTTGGAAGATTGCAGGGATCTAACAGGAAAGGACGACCACACAAGGAATGGCTGGATAACATAACAGATTGGTGTGGAGTACCACTACAGGACCTAACACACGCCGTCTTGAAGAGACAAACCTGGCGTGGAATAACGAGAACGGCATCGAGCACCTACGGGAATTGGTCCCTCGGTTGTTGTTGTTGTTGATGATGATGATGATGATGAAAATAAGGGGTCTTTCGGAGGCACCAGGTCCTGTCTAGTGGAGGAGCGCAGTCAAAATAGTTCTTATTGATACATTGGGGCTGGTTGTCTTTCTGGGAAATGTATGTGCATAAATTATTATTAGTGAACAACTATACGTTTATTTAAAACGAAACGTTTATTATATTAATTCAGAATTTATTCTATATAATTATAAACTTATGATTCATAGCTGACAATATTATTATTCAAACTTATACATTATGAAATGTTAGCCTACGTAGGCCTAATAATAAGTATTTTAAACCGTCACTAGTTAATTATCTACTAGCTGGGGTAGCCGGCGTTGCCCGGGAATTTTAGGACTCGGGCCGTTCCCCGCCAATCCCTCCATCCGTCCGCCCGTCCGCCCGTCCTTCCGTCCCTCCCTCCGTCCCTCGGTCCCTCCGTTCCCCCCGTCCCTCCGTCCGTCCCTTCCTCCCCGTCCGTCCGTCCGTCCCTCCGTCCGTCCGTCCGTCCCTCCTTCCCTCCCCACCAACCCCCACGACACCCAACCATACTCCGACCTCCACCGGTACGCCAGCCGTGAAATTTTGGTTTTCGGGAAAAATTTCTTTCCCACCCCTCCACCCCTATCCCACCCCACCACATCCAACGACACCCACCACACTCCGACCTCCACCGGTACGCCACCCGTGAAATTTGGGTTTTCGGGAAATATTTTCTCTCCCTTCACACCAAACACATACCTCGGCAGGGGTGTGTGTTTGGTTGAGGCGAGGTGCATAGCTAACAAAGCAACAAACACACACACAGACTTACCAGAAATTTATGGTGAAATAACGTACTAATCTATACTGAAACCGGACTGGCAAATGCGTTGGCCTTAAACACCTAAATCGGTGTCAACCGCTGCTTTTATGAGTATGGGACACGAAAGAAAGTGCTGTAATATGCCCATCTGTGAAAAAAACGGCCACTGTTGTCATAGCTTTACCCTGGCCCCCATGGTGGCAGAGATTCGCCGACCCCCCCCCACCATTGACCTGCTCCGGGTCGAACCCGACACCCCTACGAAAGATTGGGTCGATTGCTTCAAAACCGTGACCGTGCATAGCTAACAAAGCCGCAAACAAATACACAGACTTACCAAAATATATATTAGATTCTCCTATTGAAAAAATCTTTATAGATCATGTTACTGGATACAGTATACTGGTTATTAGCTATCCATGCTTCATTAATGTATTCTCTAGTCGAAGTGACCTAGTTCATTTCTATCGATAGTCAGTTCCTCATCCTAATCATTACTTTAATCAAAGTTTAATGGGACCGAGACTACATAGGAACTGTAACACTATTTAAGCAAGTAGGCCATCCAAATCATATGCTCGGGAATATAGACAGAAAGTACAATATATTTTTAAGATATCACAAAGAGCTGGTTCTTTGGTAAATCTTCCTTTTTGAGTATGACGTCGTAGGTCCATTTTGTCCAATCGGCGCCTAGTTTCCTTTCTGTTCTTGGATCGTAGACTTCGTAACCCCTTTGATAGAAAAATTCAAGAAAGCTATCAACTTTTCGCCTTTTATCCTCCGTCTGTCCAAAGCGATCTGGATAGAGAACCCATTCCATCTGGATCATCACGACATCGATTTCTTCGAAGAACTTTGCAGCACTTTTTCTCTGGAAAATCTTGATTTCTGCTTCCTGTGTATCGATTTTGATGAACGCTTTCTTATGTCTTACGAAAGGTATTAGTTTGTTGAGTACAGTTACTTTAGCCGATAGACATCCTGGACAGGATCCGTTACCTACCATGAACGTATCGCCGCGATTCACTGCATCAAACTTCAGAAAGGTGGTCGATTCTTCATTGGAAAGAGCATAGTGAAAGATATCGATATTATTTTCTATTCGCCCAAGATGAACGGACTTTGCCAATCGTCGCACGGTGTCCTTGTTGGGTTCAACCGAGAGAACATGAATACCGGAATGTGCAATTGGCAGCGAATATGTTCCAATGTTTGCACCAAGATCCACAAATGACACATCGGGATGTTTGCGGAAGAAAGCGAGAAACTTCTGAACTAGATCTGGTTCATAGTAGCTGCCAGCAGCGACCAGTTTCGACATGACAACATCGTTCTTTGGATCGTAGATACACATCGGGAAACTGAGATTTCCAAGTTTCGCTTTGATACAATTGACGTCGGATTGATTGTCAAACTTCGCGGGTTCAAGTACTTGTAAACCCGACAACTTCTTTCTTTCGATATTGAATGCTTCCTCCGAGAACTTGAAATTAAGAACTTTGCTTAACGGAGTCAAATGAATGAGTCGTACGTGGCCGGTATACTGTAGAACGGCTATCGTGAAGATAATGAAGATTCCACAGGTGATCAACGACTTCACCTTCGCCGAAGTCATCGCAACTGTTTAGACATAATAAACATTTAAACAAGCTTCATTTAATTACTTTCACAAGGCGCATTTTAGGTTTTTAAAAATGCAAAAGTAGCTATAAACCAGTGGTTCCGTGCAGCCTCAGTTCGCAACCCGGGATTGTACGTGACCTTAGGAACCGTGGAAACCCAGTTTATACGGATTTTGGTCTTTAAAATAATAATAATAATAATAATAATAATAATAATAATAATAATAATAATAATAATAACAATATTATACTAACAATGAATACTAACAATGAATGCATTGTTACTTTAGATTTAGTATGCAATTGTGGGAAAACTATTAACACACTATGCTAGGGTTTTGCTAAGCGTTCAATGTTCATCAGGCACAGCCAGTTGGCGTTTCACTGTTTGAATTGGAAATAAATGATGATTTTCAATAACAATATTAATAATAACAACAACGAAAATAATAATAATGATAATAATAATGATGATAATAATAATAATTATAATAATTATAATTATAATAATTATAATAATTATTATTATTGTGCCGGTTGAACAACAGAATTTTGGCAGATTCGGAGATGGTAGCCTATTAGCTGCAATGCTTAATCTATACATCTCTGTGGGGGTAGTCCCCAGGAATAACATTTCCCCACTACGAGAAGAATTAGAGAGGGAAATTTGTCTACAGCTGCTTCTTTATATGAAGGGTTATAATAAACCGCGACATTAGTTACTAGTTTCATAGTTATCCATTTTGTTAAGTTAAGTAATATATTAAAGGGCCTACACTAAAAGTTGAAAAAGGTCATAAAAAGAGACGAAAAAGTAGAACACTCTTAAAAGTCCCCCGCCCCTAGTGTCGGCGCCTTACGCCTCCGAGACGTTGTTTGTCCTCACTCCCTCCAGAAATCTGGAATCCCACCCCAAATTGTTATAATATGCCTTGCTGTTATTTGCTACTACACAGTGTCCCAATTAACTTCGGACTCTGTTCGTAGAATTGGATAAGCGTTTCAGGAAAAATTGATAATTTGTCCCTCTTACATTCTGTGAAATTTTATATAGTTTCATTTAGAATTGACGCGTATGTCGCCAGAACAAAAAGGGTATCAGTTCAATTGGGTCACCGTGTAGTATGATTATAAAGTTATTATTTACTATGATAGTGCATTCTGAACTTGATGCATAAGGAAATAATTATTGTCATGGCAAATAAAACTATCTTTATTGAAAAATCGTAAACCACTCCTTTTTTCAGCTCTGAAATAATAGAGTAATTTTTTTAAATGGCGTCTTGAAATAGGAACAGTCTTTTCTAACAATGTTGATATTCAAAACGAGATCATTATTAGCCTACTGCAAGTATATTAAAGTCTTAGACCTCGCCTATCGGCACTGAAATGGAGCACTTTTGTTAAGACTAGAGCTTAAAATTCTGTCATTACAATGAAGAAATTCAAAGAATTTCTGACGGAATCACTTCCTCCTCACTTCCCCCACCGAACGCCTCTTCCCCCAAAACTTGACACCCCAAGAATATTCAGTTCAGCAGTGACTTGGCCTGGCAGTCTGCCAGGCCAAGCTGAGATTCACGAAAAGACTTTGAATTTGTGTGAAAACTGGGACGTCCACTTCGAGCATACCTTGAGAAAAAACGGTTTAGCAGACCGTGAAATTACCAGTGAGTGATTTCCTATTGCACGCCTAAATTGGAAATAGAATGCTCAAGCAGCTGGAACCTTTGATGCAGTTGGCCAAAACAGTGGAACTATCCATCGTCTGTCTGTCTGTATGTATGTATGTACGCACGCACGCACGCATTGTATGTATGTATATATATGTATGTATATAATACTATGTATGTATGTATGTATGTATATGCACTTGTAACAGCTTATATAAAGGTACTTAAGTGACTCTTTGCATGCACACCCTCTTCCCCAACCCACCCCGCACATACACACACACACGCACCCGTATATTATATTATACAATAATAATTGTTGTACACCTTCCACGTGCAATCGTGGGACCATCATTTGAAATTCTGTTTCATGGGTCAAGTAGCAGGTCTTACGTCCGCTGCGCTCAAACGCATGACACGGTTTGATGCGCGCTTCTGCTAAAGTTATTCTTCGTGACGTGAATGTTGACATTAATTTGCTCCATTATAATATTATGTTGGTGCATTAAGTAGAATAGAATAGAAAAGATGGTTCCTTTTATAAACCAGCTTCCAATCCACAATAATGTATTTACAGTCATGAACACGCTAAAACTCCAACACCTAAATTATTCATAAGCTGAACACGCCGAACAAAATCCATAATATTATAAGCCTGAGACCTAGACCCATATTCGGGCCATTTAGTTTAGAACTCAAAGTCTTAATAGTAGGATTTTTCGATTTGATTTTTTTTAAACAGATAGGCCTACCTGTAGCATAGGGTTATAGGGCCTATAGGCCTACACAGGGATACCCGGGGAATAATAATGGTAATAATAATAATAATAATAATAATAACAACAATAATAATAATAGTAATAATAATAATAATAATAATAATGATAGTAATAGTAATAATAGCAGCAATAATAATAATGATAATAGCAATAATAATAGTAGCAGTAGCAATAATAATAAAAATAATAATAATAATAATAATAATTATTATTATTATAATAATATTAATATTAATAATACTACTACTAATAATAATAGTAATAGTAGTAGTAATAATAATAATAATAATAATAATAATAATAATAATAATAAAAATAAAATAAAAAATAATAATAATAATAATAATAATAATAATAATAATAATAATATGCACGACACCGGTGGCGAAGGCCAAGAACCATAGTAGCGATAATTATTCTTCGGAACTTTTGTTAAAAGCAATAAATGATTTTATTTAAAATAATAATGATAATAATAATCATAGTAATAATCATAATAATAACCATAATAATGACATTATAGTCACGGGACAAAGCATAGGCACCGCAACAGAGGAAGTCCGCGAAACGTCATTTTTGTTTCAACGCATTTCGCTAACGATTCAACGCTTCAACTATTTCGCTTTAACTGGGACCTTCACGAATAGGGTCCATTCCAGACAAATCTGATTTTACCGTGAGTGTTGACGACCCCGAGGTATCATGTTTACATCGGGTCAATAAAAAATCACAATAATAATAGAAATAAAATTAATAACGACGACAATTATTCCTATGGCGCCGTAGCATAGCACATACCGTTACAAGGGCGCCTCACAGGGCCGGATTAAGGCATGTTCGACATGTTCGGCCGAACAGGGGCCCCACACTTAAGGGGGCCCCACACATGCAATAGGATTTTTTTCATCATTGCTAATTATAATAGCAAAAATGAGTTTAAAATATATGAAAAAATTATCAAATTATTCAAAAACTACTGGCTTTAACATTATTCAACTTTTGCACATGTGTGGGGGCCCTTACTGCAGTTTTCATTGCCAAGCAGATTGATCTTAAAATCAGTCAGAAATGCCAGTAAGATAAGTTATACGTTTCATTACTTTTTTAAACACTTGATACATCACCGGATCGGAACTCAAGTGCTATACTACGCATTATGATATGGCGTGATGATAATAACATTGAGTAGGCCCACATGCAGTGCGCACTCTATTTTTACGAATTCAATCAATCTAATAAATTTATATTGAGCCCGTTGAGATTTTTACTCAGATGCGCTCCCAACGCAGGCGTTGTCAAAAAGAAAAGCTCTAAGAAGACGAAATAAAGAGCCAGCAGAGTCACGGGAAGCGAGAGAGCCACGGGGATGCTATAATTTTGCTATTCCAGATAACTGCACGCACTACCGAGTATGCTCGTCGTTGCATGGTCACAACACACGAACAATGAACAAGGAATTCTCCACGAGCAGCTGAGCGCATTGAACAGCTATCCAGAGAGACAGACACCGGAGTGAAAGCTCACATAAGTAGGTTGGAGCTTGAGCCAGGGTCTACTATACTGGCATAACCGCGAAAATATATTTTAGTTTGTAAACAGTGTGGGCGCCATGCACAGCAAAGCAAATCGGGGCAAATGTCCTGGTAAAAACCAGTTGCCCTGGCCGTTATTCTGCCGCAGGTCGACGAGAAATTTTCATAGCCAAGAATGTATTTGGGGCATAAAATCGCTTCTGCACTGTTTGCTTGTACGAGTGCTGTGTGCTGGTCAGGAGAATGACTGACCATGAATCACTTTAATTTTCTTAAACCGTAAAAGATGTATCGGTTGTTTAACACTATTTAAAAGACTGTCAATTGATACTGTTAAAATAGAAGCAATGAATTAATAACAGACGAATATTGATTCGTTGAATATAACCTAACACGTTTTGTGAGTCATTTTGTCTTGCTTCTGTAAGGTTTGGGCCTCCACAGTTTTACCGAACAGGGCCCCAACACTTGTTAATCCGGCGCCTCAACAGAGACAGGAACGTGATCAGTCAGAAATACGCCATAGGAATTGAGTCGAGAATTAAAAGCCTCAACTAAGTTGGCCGAACGAACAGTGGTGATAGGCAGACTGTTCCATCAGCGGGGGCTAGGAGTTGAAAAAGCGTGCACGCTCACCGAGGCCTTGCCCTCGTCCTCCGCATATTATGCGCAGAAAAAGGCCACGGCCACGGTGAGTCAACAGATAAGTCAGTAGGGCGTAGAAAAACTGTAAATAAAACTCGAACACGCACTCTAACGCATTTCATGGGCATCGAGGCAGAACAGTCATTGTCAGTGGCGTAGACAAAGGGTGTTTGGGCGACCATATTTACACGAGATCCACAAGCCGATTAGAAATATTCGTGAGTTTGTCAAATTTATGAGCGTTTAAAATGCAGCACCAAAAAATTGAACTTTCCAGCATGGAAAACCTGAAAGGAAGTGAAATTCAGCTATATCCGGTGTTCAAAATGTCCTTCTTGTTCACGGACACACTATTGTTGACAGTAGACGTAGACGCTACTGTTTGATGGTCCGGTCGATGATCACCTGGTCAAACATCTGCCACTCTTCAATCAGACGCGCCCTACGCCCTATACGGTCATCGATGCCATGAATACGCGTGAACGAAAAACGCGCTCCTCCAGTAAATGCACCTGGTACTCCGGATCGAGGCCTGGATTGCTGGGCGGCCACAGCTGGGTGGTATGACGCCGAGTGTATCCCTGGACAACTGCTACGTCTACGGTCGTGTGTTCGTGAACAAGAAGGACATTTTGAGCACCATATATAGCTGAATTTCACTTCCTTTCAGGTTTTCCATGTTGGAAAGATCAATTTTTTGGGGCTGCATTTTAAACGCTCATAACTTTGACCCACTTACGAATATTTCTAATCGGTTTTAGGATCTCGTGTAAATATGGTCACTGTTGCTCTGCTTAAAATTTCAGACAAATCCTAAAAGTTTTGACCGAGTTATTACACTTTTTTGTGTGGTCTACTTTTTATCCGGACACAGTGTATATGTACATGCATGTGTACATACACACATGTATACATACAAACATACAGCCACAATTATTTATATATGCACATGAACACCTACATATATGCATGCACACACACATACATACATGCTTACATGCATACATGCATGCATGCATGCATGCATACATACATACATACATACATACATACATACATACATACATGCATGCATGCATGCATACATACATACATACATACATACATACATACATACATGCATGCATGCATGCATACATACATACATACATACATACATACATACATACATGCATGCATACATACATACATGCATGCACACATACATACATACATACACACATGTTCACATGCATGCATACGTATGTGGGCGCGGTGATGTGGTACGTTCGTCGCCCTGCAACCGAAGGGTGGCAGGTTTTGAATCCAACTCAAGTCGCCGCGTGGGGACCTTGGGCAAGTCCTTCACTCACAATTGCTCAGCGCTTCGGCGTGACACTCCGATGCAGTGTCCGCTCTGTAGTCGAAAGCGCCTCTGAGTAGAGAGCTGAGGTGGCACTATAACAAGTGCACATGCAAACAAACAAACATACATGCATGCATACATTTGATGCACAAACAATTGTCAAGCATGCGTGTATTCGTGCAGATATGTATGTGTACATTGTATGTGTATATGTATGTGTATGTATGTATGTATGTATATGTATGTATGTATGTATGTAATGTATGTATGTATGTATGCACGAATGGGGAGGAATTGTCCGGGGGCCATTGTCCTAGTGGGTAATTGTCCGGGGGTTAAATGTTCCGATAATTAATTGTCCGGGGTAATTGTCCTATAGAACAAACACAGTATAGGCCTATACACGTTTACAATTATAGGCCTTTAATGTCCAAATAACTGTCAGCCAAAGTAGGCCTAACTGATTTAAACCATAGCAGACCTGGGCCTATTCATATAGTGATGTAGGCCTAAACTATGTGATTGAAAACATGGAATTATTTCAACGACGTATAGTAAACATTATTATTGCTCGCAGTGAAAGTCTCCGTAAGGATATAAAGGATGATTCATCATTTATCATATAAATCATCATTCTCTATTTTCTGTGTGCCAGCCTATGACATGAGACTATTATAGGCCTCTGACTATGCTAGAATTACGCCCATTAGTATGACACATTTAAACGGTGTCACGACAACTGGTTCACCGACAGCTGGTTCGACAACTGGTTTACGGACAACTCGTTCACCGACAACTGGTTCACGACAATCAATCCCGCTTCTATTTCAGCAACAAATACATTCATCCAGCTTCCATTTCTTAATCGATCTTTTAACAAATCCAGCTTCTATTTAAGTTACAAAGGGGCCTTGATCAAGCTTCCGTCTCTCAAGCATTCTTTTAATCAGTCCAGCGTCTATTTTAGCCAGAAAAACATTCATCCAGCCTCCATTTCTGAAGCATTCATTTCATCGATCCAGCTCCTATTTAAGCACGAATACTTCCATGCATCCGGCTCCTGTTTACTCATCAACATTCACATCAATCCAGCTCCTATTCAAGCAAGAATATTTTCATCATTACAGTCCCAATTTAATCAATAAAATTTTTATCACTCCGGCTCCAAATTAAGCAATGACATTTTAATCAATCCAGCTTATATTTATGCACGAATATTTTCGTCAACCAGTTCCAATTTGAGGAGAATATCTTCATCAATCCCGCTCCAATAATATTGCGTGAACCAATTGTCGGTGAACGAGTTGTCCGTGGACCAGTTGTCGGTGAACCAGTTGTCGGTGAACCAGTTGTCGGTGAACCAGTTGTCGGTGAACCAGTTGTCGTTGAACCAGTTGTCGGTGAACCAGTTGTCGTTTAACCATCTAAACTTACTTCATAAGATAGCCACCACCAACTCAGCATTGATCAAACAAAATTCAATTCTATCACCAGGCTTGATGAAGTCATCGGATCTTGTGCAGTCTGCGCAGCCTGCACAATCCATTCCTGCGCCACCGTTACAAGTATATGTGGACTTGATCATTTGAATACGTTCTGAATATTCTTAAAGTAAAAATTGACTGTGACTGCGGGGCCCCCTCTAGTGTCGGGGCCCCTGTGCACGGCACAGGCTGCAGGACCCATTGCCACGCCTCTCCCCCGCATGTCTGATGTAGTCATCGGTGCAAGCTTGCTCTCCGCAGACATCATAACTGAGGAGATTTTTTGCATTTTGGCGGTCTTCTTTACACGTTCTCGTGCTTCCCGCATAGCAGCGCCACTTAAATAAAACTTCGGCATAACTTGGGGGACAGAAAGAGAGTTCCGTACTAGAATTTAAGAATATACAATATCCAAGTAAATAGGCTATGCAGTTACCTTTTATAAATTTCCCATTTTACTACAAAGATAATAAATTTTAAAAACGTTTGCGTAGACCATGACACAATTATGTTTATACGCCCGGCCAAAGACTGCAAATAGTAAAGATATTTGTAATAAGCTAATCATAGCACATCGCAAACCGGTTGTTTAAACATTCCGGCTCAAACCCAAAAATTATTGAATGTGTATAGGCCTACGCAGAAGCCTGTTGGCTTGAATACATTCTGAATATCCTTAAAGTAAAAAATTGACTCTGACCCGGTGTAAAGGTTTCAGATTACCCCCTCCTAAGCATTACCCCCCCTGCAAACCGTAAATTGCATCAATCATCGGCTGAGAGGGCGTCGACCCGCAAACTTGACAAATACCACGAACTATCAACGTCATGCATCTTTGTCCCTTTAGCTTTCGAGACACTGGGTCCGATTAACAACGAAGGATTATCATTCCTTTCGGACCTGGGACAGAAGTTAAGCATGGCAACGGGGGACCCACGGGAGCCAGCATTTTTGTTTCAACGAATCTCGCTCATGATGCAACGCTATAACGCTGTGGCCTTTAAGGGCACTTTCGCCGACCAAGAAACAGAAGATGAATAGGGCCTTTCCAGACTTTTGATTTTATATTGGGCGTTAGTGAAGTCCCTGAGGGATCCTGTATACCTCGGGGCAATAAAAAGAAAAATAATAATAATCGACCGGTGACGATGATAGTCAACTCCAGAACAACAGAACTTTTAGTGTTTATTGTTTTTAAAGCCTGGGGGATCATATTATGGGTGTCCGGACAATTCGTCCCCGGACAATTCGTCCCGGACAATTCGGACCCGGACAATTCGGACCGGACAATTCGGACCCGGACAATTCGGACCGGACAATTCGGACCCGGACAATTCGGACCGGCTATAGCCTACTTTAGCCTCAGTCTATGCGTGACTTGTCCATTCTGGAGTAGGCCAACCTATTGCTTTCCAAATATACCTTTAATATCATAGCCAAGTGAGGTAACGTGTTATATTATGTTTAGGCCTACATTTGCTTTGAGAACAATGAAATAATTTTCAATTTCGAATTGAATTTTAATGCGCAGCAGTATCTCCGGTCGACATCTGTATACGGTAATGGTGTCCGGGACGCGAATTCGTAGAACATACATGGATACGAGTCCAAGGCTCCGACGACCCAATAGGAAAGCGAGTTATAAATAGCGTGGCCTGATTTGTAACTTTCGTACGCTAGTAAGTAAATATATTCTGATAATTCTGATAAATATAATCATATTTCACAAGGTAGTATTCACAAAAATACCTGGTTTAGAAATATTATTATATTTCAGTGGCGCAAATTTTGATGAAGTGGATAAGAACGGAGCGCGTTTAGAATTTTAGTAATTAATTCTAAATCGAAAACAGGTTGGTGATGGCCTCGAGCGCTGCAAAAAAGACCTAGGAAAAGAGCGTTTAATCGGTAAATTCAAGCTGAACGAATGAAAATGTTCTTGCTTACCTTGGAGTTTGACGGATGAAAATGTTCTTGCTTAACTTGGAGCTGGATGGATGAAAATTTTCCTGATTAAATTGGAGATGGATTGATGAAAATAACGCTTGAGAAATGGAAACAGGAAAAAGATTGTATTTTTACTTGAAATAGAAGCTCGATTGATGAAAATGCCCGTCCTTGAATTGGAGCTGGATTAATGAAAATATTCTTGCTTAAATTGCAGCCTGATTGGTGAAAATGTTTCTGCGTATATTGGAACTGAATTAATGAAAATAACTGTTGGTTGAACAGGGGCTGGATTTTTGAAAATCATCGCTTGATAAATGGAAGCTGGATTAATGAAAAACGCTTGTGTAATGGAAGCTGGATTAAAGTATTTATATACCTGAAGTGGAAGCTGGATTAAGGTATTTTTATATCTGAAGTGGAAGCTGGTTTAAGGAATTTTTATATCTAAAATGGAAACTGGATTATGGTATTTTTATATCTAAAATGGAAGCTGGGTTAAGGTATTTTTTTATCTGAAATGGAAGATGGACTAAGGTATTTTTATATCTAAAATGAAAGCTGGTTTAAGATATTTTATATGTGAAGTGGAAGCTGGATTAATAAAAAAAACGCTTGGAAAATGAAGCTGGATGAAGATTCCTTATAGGTGAAATAGAAGCAGGATTGACGTATATAACGCTTGATAAATGGAAACTGGACTGTTGATTCTCATTAATGTATTTCAACATGCATCCAGCTTCTATTTAAGCTGTAAAGCCGCTTATCCAGCTTTCTTTTATCAAGCGACTATCAATCAAGCATTTTTCATCGATCCATGTTCTATTTCAGATATAAATATACCTTCATCCAGCTTCCATTGAAGGCGTAAAAATATATTATTCCAGCTTCAATTACTTAAGCGTTTATCATTAATCTAGCTCCTACTTCAGATATAAACTTACCTTGATCCAGCTTCCATTTAAGATATAAAAATGCCCTAATCCAGTTTCGTTTCACAAGCGTTTTATCATTAGTCCTGCTTCCATTTTTTAAGCGTTACTTTCGTTAATCCAGTTTCTATTTCACCTATAAGGAAGATTCATCCAGATTCCATTTCTCAAGTGTTTGTTTCATCATGCCAGCTTGCATTCCAGTCATAAAATATCTTAATCCAGCCTCCATTTATCAAGCGATATTTTCATAATTCCAGCCTCTTTTCAACCAACAGTTATTTTCGTCAATTCAATTCCAATATAGGGCATACAAAGAAACATTCTCACCAACCAGGCTCAAATTTAAGCAAGAATATTTTCATCAATCCAGCTTCTATTTCAGGCATAAAAATACTTATTCCAGTTTCCGTTACTACAACGTTATTTTCAGCGATCCAGTTCCAATTTTAGCAAGAAGATTTTTATCAATCCAGTTTCTATTCAGCAACGCGATTGTTTCGTGTGTCCATCTTCAATTTTTATAAGCATTAATTTCATCAATGCAACTTCATTCAGGAGACGCTCTTTTCTTCGGTCTATTTTTGCAGCGAGGCCATCAGCAACCTGTTTTCGATTTATCACGATTTTCATCAATGCAACTTCAACCTCTGATCCTATGCCGCGCACGCTAGTGCACTTTGTCTGGCCATCGATTAGACCTACAATGAACCTTCTTCGCAGCGCGTATTTTTATTTCACGTTACTTGAATAATCATTACGACTAATTACTAACATTTCTAAACGGGCTCCGTTCGTATCCATTTAATCAAAATTTGAGACACTGAAAAATAGTAATATTTCTAATCCAATTTAATAAGAATATTTACTTACTCACGTACGAAAGTTACAAATCAGGTCACGCCATTTATAACTCGCTTCCCTATTGGGTAATCAAAGCCTTGGACTCGTATCCATGTATGTTCTACGAATTCGCGTCCGGGACGAATTGTCCGGGGACGAATTGTCCGGGACGAATTGTCCGGGGACGAATTGTCCGGGACGAATTGTCCGGTCCGAATTGTCCGGGGACGAATTGTCCGGTCCGAATTGTCCGGGACGAATTGTCCGGGGACGAATTGTCCGGGAACCCATATTATGTAACTCCGGCGCTAAAAGAATAATAATAATAATTTGCGGCGCGCTGTTGTGTGGTTTTGGCAGGGCTGAAAGTGAGCCGGATCGGTCCGGGTCTGGGAACCGTCATCGATTTTCGGGACCCGCTGTTCCCGGGTCTCAGTTTACCAAAAAAATGAGACTAAAAAAGTCAGCAACTTTTTTGGCAGAGAAAAATGGACTTTTCATCGACATTTCGGTCGGATGACTAAAAAAAGGTCGTCAGAATTTTTGGCCGTCAAAAAGATGGAAATTTTTTTCGGCGACACTCAGCCAAAAATCTCGCGAAAGTCAGACCCGGCAACTTTTCCAAACCACTTTCAGCCCTGGGTGGTGGGTTCGGTGCCTTGGAGGCGGGTGGTTCCAAGTTCGAATCCCTCGCAAGCCCGCCACGTAGCCTATAGGGACCTTGAGCAAGACCTTCACTTGAAACTGCTCGTGCGCTTTTTCGTGCAACTCCGATGCAGTGTCCGCGCTGAAGTCAGGAGCACCTCTGAGTAGGAGTTTGAAGAGACGATAATGGAAAATGCGGGGGAAAAACAAATGGGAAAAATGAATATTTCTCGAATCGACCATTTTACGTCTGCGTAGGACTGGTAGAACTGGATTGGGAATCACCCGCCTCAGAAAGTTATTATGCCCGGACCTCGATCACCAGCAGCACAGTTGCTAGATTATTATTCTGCATTTTCTTACGAAGAATGGTTGCATTCGAAAAAGGGTTCTTACCTTCTCTGGTCTAATGATTCTCTCAGTACGCACGCAAAGCCGTTGGCTGAAAATAATCAACGTTGAAGTTGCTCACAAGAGAACGATCCCTCTGCAGCGAGGTTCAGTGTGCGAACGTGAGTGTGTGCGTGTGTGCGTGTGTGCGTGGGTGTGTGCGTGCGTGTACGTGTGTGACAGTGGGCCTGTGCCGTGTATGCCTCTATGTATGCGCGGGTGTGTTGTTTTTTGCGTGCATGGGCGTCTATGTTGAAATGGTAATCACTGTACGCGCTGCCCATTCTCGTTCCGCATGGCCTCGAGGGTGTGTATCTTGAAGATGTAATACGTGCAAAAACTGCGGTTCGTTTGGTCCAGGCTTACACATTATGGTGTTCTGGTACAATGGGGGGGGGGGGGGGGGAGGAGATGGGTTGCGTGTCAACAGGATTCGAGTAGCAAAATAAGGTCATTAAGGACAAAAATGGTAGAATACTCATTGACGAGGAGGTAAACAGGACCAGATGGAAAGCATACTTCTGGGATCTGCTAGATGAAGAAACCAGAAGGAGCAGCTGCAGGAGACCAATCCAGTAGCGCGGCTAGAGAGGGAAATCACCTGTAAAGAGATCGAGACAGCAATAGCAATGATGAAGAACAACAAAGCACCGGGACCATCTGGAATGACGGCAGAAATGTTCAAGGCACTTGAACAGATTGGTGTTGAATGGCCATAACGTTACCTTAAACGACTTCATGAAGCAGGAAAGACTATCTCAGGATCTAAAGCAAGGTGATATACTAGCATTATACAAACAAAAAGGAGATGTGATGGAATGCGGTAATTACAGAGGAATCAAACTATTGGAGGTTTGACGCAAGGTCTATGAAAATGTCAGTGAGAGACGAATCAGAAAACGGGTCGAGCTGCATGACAACCAATTTGCCTTTAGACCAGGAAGAGGGATAATGGATGCAGTGTTTATACTGATACAAGTACAGGAATGGGTGATGATGATGATGATGATGATGATTCTCTGCCAGAAGGCAGGTTTTTTGGCTTTACGCCCCTGGGGATGAGATGAGTGAGGTGGCTTCCCGTTGGCGTGAATACAAAATGGAATATGGCGAAGACCATGGGGCGGAGCTGCTCAAGGAGAAGGCGGACTTTTACGAGAATGGCAGCTAACAAAACAATAACCACTGTACCAGCTGCCACGTCGCAGTGCCCGCTGTCTGACCATCCCTTTGTAGAGTGTCAACATGTGCTCAACACGTGCGTGTCGGCATATTTTGGACGGATTGAAATGTAAAACGTTTATGGTTTGGCTATTAAAATTTATCACAAATGACCATGCGTATAGACGAACATTTTGCACAGGTAATTATATGTCACTTTTGCGTTCTTTATTATTAAATTTTCAGCATGACTATAGCATCGGAGACCTAGGTGTCGTTCGCGTAGGGTAAGGTTTGGCGTCGTGAGGGTCGGTTAGGATTAGTCTTAGGGTTAGTGTCGTCATTAACACTCGAGTGCCCAAGGTATTTTTTGGTACACGAAGGCCCAAGGGGGGGTCCGCGCGGACCCCAGCGTTTTTTGTGAATATCTTGAGAAAGGATTGGAATATCGTTACAAAATTTAGTTCTATGTGATCCCAAATGAATTTGCAATCGATTGATGTATCTTGTAACACAATAGCACCACCTGGTGTAAAAAAGGAGTGTAAAATATCGTGATACACATTTTATGCTTGCTTGCGTCATTTACCGAAGGAAGCCTATCGTTTTCATGTTTGTATCTTGAGAAGGGATTGGAATATCGTTACAGAATTTAGTTCTATATAATCCCAAATGAATTTGCAATCGATTGATGTATCTTATATCACAATAGCACCATCCGGTGTAAAATAAAAGTGTACAATTCGCATGATACACATTATAATGCTTGCTCGCGTCATTTACCGAGGGAAGCTATCATACGTCCGGCGCGTCCGCATGCAAGCCAGCTGCTCTCACTTCCAGCTATCGACGGACCAGTTGCATTATGGTAGGCTAAATCGTTATCGCAATTGTAAATTTGTATAGCGCCGCTTCAAGAGAAACTTCTCAGAGGTGTTCCTGACCTGATAACACCATGCCACGATTGAAAGGGATAATTTTCAAACAATTGCGGATGAAGGGGAAGTACGAACGACTGTGTCACTGTGTGGTGTTAGGCCTACTTGTGGGTCGAGTAAGAAGGGTATGGGCCACTGCCGTCTACAACAACACCGGCTAAGAAGAAAAGCTGAGCCATGTATTCGCGTAACCTTGACAGAACGGTTGCCACCGTTTGTATGAACTGTCCTAAGCCCTACGCTTTGACACACTTCTGTTGTATGCAATTGTTGCTGTGGTAGGCCTACACAGACTTGCAGACTTTCAAATTCTGTGCTGCAAACTTAGGTCAAACATAGTGCTACAATGCCAGTAAATCTAAGTTCAACAATTTATATGAATCTTTATTTCATATAACGTGCGCTGGCCATTTATTTATTGGCCAGTAACCATACGCATGTATGGCAAATAACCGCATATCGTGGGGTACCCTTAGTATATGCTGTGGTTGTGGGGAATGGAGCTGGACAATACTCACGCAAAATATACCATTCGATGCCCAAATGGTTGCTCTAGGACAGGGGTCTCAAACTCAAGTCATCATGTGGGCCACATTTGGTAATTTACAATGGCTGGCGGGCCGCAGCATACAAATATGTCATGCATGTGAAACTATTTATATAGAAATTAGCCCATAGTATATCATTTAAAATTTAAATAATATTATATTTTCAGTGTAACTATAATTGTAGTTCTACATGCCAGAGCCACAATGATATGGAGTGCATCAAAAGCACATTATCTTAGTAAGAGTTACAGTATACCAAAGTATTATAATAAGTATAGTCTCAGAGGTATTGCACAAGTGTGATTAACGCTACTCGTCTGACGCTTTTCAACTACGAGAGCATTAATGTTTGGTCTTCTGATATGCGACCAATCGGAGTAGGCTAGGCCTATAGGCCCTTACAGCTTACAAATATTCGCTTGTGGGCTACCTGTAAGGGTGCCTTTCTTTGAAATTTACAATTCTTCATTAATGAAAAACTGCTCACATGACTGTGCACGTGTATATATGCAGGCCTATACTGCCAAACATTGTCACTATGCGTGCGCGCAGATTTGAGAATTCGTCTTGTGGTAGAAATGCGCGGAATTCCGGAATAACAAAAGTTATTAACAACAGTTACTTCGTTGTAGCCTATAAGCCACTTCTTGTGCAACATGATATCCATGCATTGAAGGTTCACTAACTTCTTCTCAATATCTGCTGTTGCAGATTCAATGTCTACAGCAAAAGGAGTAGAAACTAATTTGAACTCTGGTTCAAATCGCATTAGAACTGCAAAATCGGTTTTTAACTGAATTCTTTCCTTACAAGACCAAAATCCAGGTGGCTGTCGCGGGCCGCATTAATCGGGTCCACGGGCCGCATGCGGCCCGCGGGCCGCGTGTTTGAGACCCCTCCTCTAGGAATACCTAAAAGCATTTTTGCAGATCCATAGCCGTTAAAAAGTTATCCGGAAAAAACGGGCCTGGGGTCCGGTCGGACCCCCCCTTGGGCATTCGAGGGTTAAATTCTTAAGGTTTGGCGTCGTGAGAGTCGGTTAGGGTTAGTTTTAGGGTTAAATGTCGTCGTTAAATTTTTAAGGTTTGGCGTCGTGAGGGTCGGTTAGGGTTAGTTTTAGGGTTAAATGTCGTCGTTAAATTCTTAAGGTTTGGCGTCGTGAGGGTCGGTTAGGGTTAGTCTTAGGGTTAGTGTCGTCATTAAATTCTTAAGGTTTGGCGTCGTGAGAGTCGGTTAGGGTTAGTTTTAGGGTTAAATGTCGTCGTTAAATTCTTAAGGTTTGGCGTCGTGAGGGTCGGTTTATTGTTAGTTTTAGGGTTAGTGTCGTCATTAAATTCTTAAGGTTTGGCGTCGTGAGGGTCGGTTAGGGTCAGTTTTAGGGTTAGTGTCGTCATTAAATTTTTAAGGTTTGACGTCGTGAGGGTCGGTTAGGGTTAGTTTTAGGGTTAGTGTCGTCATTAGATTCTTTACTTTTTCAATAGAAAATGCACGTTTTAAGTTAAAATTTTGCGAACTTACTTACTCTTAAATGCAACTTTCATTGCTTTGCAACGCGCCAGCGGATTTGCTGTTGGTTCGTTAGCAGTTGTTGGCCAGGCTAATACAGCTTGACTAATAACTGCTAACATTCACTGCAAACTCCACCCCTGGTCTTCGCAGTGTTCCAGATTGTATTTACGCTTCCCGTTGCCTTCCCCACAGACAATGATGGGTAAGCAATTTGCCCAAGGTCGCTTCGCAGGAGCTTGCGCCCCTGCGTCCCACACGTGCTAGTCAGAGATATCTAAATCTCTGAATGTCAACTCCCAGCCCGGGGCCTGAACCGCAGTCCATTGCAACCAACAGACGTATGCCGCTCTCGCTTACCGGTGTAGCTAACTAGGCCAGTCCAGGAAAGGGTATTAGAAGGAAGCAACAAAAGTTGCTAAGCCTTCATGGATATGAAAAAAGCTTTCGGCAGAGCGCCAAGAGATGTAGTTTACTGGAGCCTAAGGAAGAAAGGAGCCCCGGAGGTGTTGGTGCACCGGGTAAGGTCGGTGTATAAAGGGGCAAGAATAACGGTAAGGAGCAGAGTGGGAAACACAGGAAGATTTGAGATACGCACCAAGGATTATGCCTGAGTCGTCTACTGTTCATTATTATTGTGATGGATGCTATGTGTGTCGGGCAGGGCTGTAATCAAGGGTATACGCGGGTATACAGAATATTTATCTTCGGGAAAAAACGGCATCGTATACTCACCGCCGAAAATCAGGGTACACGCGGATATATCGCGTAGCCTATATACTCACCTCACAAAGAGCGTGTGGGTATACGCATGAAAGAGGCAAAGGATATTTAGTTGTATTTTTCATGAACAGTGGCGGCGCTAGGGAGGGCTGGGGGCTAAGCCCCCCTACAAGAGGCTCAGCCCCCCCTAAAAAAGGGTCATCCGAATTTTTTACATTAAAATATCCACGATTTTCGGTTGACGACTAAAAAAAAAGGTCGTCAGAAAATTTGACGGATGAAAATGTGAAATTTTCGCAACGAGGCTTCAGCCCCCCCCCCCAAAAAAACCTGAAATCCTGGCGCCGCCACTGTTCATGAAATTTGGAGCGAAAGATTAAAAAAGTTTTCAGGTGTCGGACGGTAAAAGTTAGGAAATTTTGGACGGATGACTAAAAAAGAAGATTTTCTACCGGTCAGCGTGCACTCACCTCAAAATTGAAAATGTTGCTATATAATTATGTGGGCACTCACTGCCAGTCTCAAACTCAACCATAGTATATCTAAGAAGATGATAGTCCATTCATACATTCATTTATAGAGTACCTTTACAAGAAACCTACTCAGAGGCGCTCCCAGCCCAGTCACAGCTAAAAAAAAGTGGACTTGAGCGAGCTATAAAAACCGTTTGAATTCCGCCACTGGTTGCACTCTGCCAGTGCCAGTCCCAAGCCTGGATAAAGGAGGAGGGCGTCGCTAATGGTCTTTGTTACCACACAGTGACGTTAAACTGCAAATGCCGCCACCGCGTAGGCATAAGTCGCAAGGTTAGTGGGAGGCCATTCCAGATAGCGGGACCCACAGTAGAAAAGGCTCGACGCTGTCTGGTAGAAGTGCGATCTCGCGGAACCAAAAGCTCCACCGTTGTCGCAGAATGAAGAGCACGTCGGGCTGCAAGGTCGGAGACAGGTCGACAAAGGCTAGACAAGTACGACGGAGCACAATCAAGAAAGAAGGCATCGCCAAGCAAGTGCAGCAACTTGATAGGAGATGCGCTGTGAAACAGGGACCAGTGAGGAACGTCACGCATATGAGCAGTGACGGGGGCATACTATGGAATGCGACCAATGAGGGGAGCAGCCGAACGAAGAACTCGTTCAAGGCGCCCAATTAGTCGAAGTGGCAGACCCGCGAGTAGACCTACCGAACTGCAGTGATCAATTCTACTGTGGGCAAATGCATGCACAGGAGTCATAGTAGCACTATGACTCTGAGATAGGGATCCTGAGACAACTCTGAGTTGACGAAGCTGGTTGTAGCAACTACGAATGACCAAACTGATATGCTTTGAGAAATTGAGCTCTTGATCCAAAGTAATGCCAAGGTCTCGCACTGTGAGAGAGAATGAGATATCAGGAAAAGTTGCTGTTATTAAGTGCAGGTCAATGGATGCCAATTGCCTGCGAGTACCAAACCAGATGAACTGAGTTTAGAGGGACTTAGTAACAAGCGATTAGATGCCATCCATGATGAGAGAGAGCATCAATCATATTGGACATTAAAGAAACAGTGGACATTGGATACTGCATCAGCCGCAAAGCAGTGAGCATAGGCCTGCACGTCGTCAGTAAAGAGTTGGTGCAGGAGGCCACATGCAGACAACAAAGAACTAATATCAGCTGTATAGGGAACGCACAACACTGAACACTGTGGCACAAGAAAAGGGGCTGGGCATCCAACATGACCTAGAAGCAATGTAATGTAATTCAGACAATTTATATAGCATCGTTAGTAGTAAGCCACTTCTAGGATGCTTTACACGCATAATGTCAACTGTCAGAGAAAATGTCATGAGCTCGAGAGCAAGTGCATCTTCAATTGTTTTTTAAAAGTTGATTCAGTTGTGATTTCCTGGATAGTTGATGGAAGACTGTTCCAGGCGCGTGGGTCTGCGACGCGAAAGGCGCAATCACCCATTTTAGTTTTCGTCGCAGGAATGGACACGTCGGTGGTCTTGGACGATCGCAGCCAGGACCTACTTGGATCGTCTGCTAACGGTTTGATGCTGTCCGCGAGGTGGGTTGGTGCGCAATTGTTGAGGCATTTGTACATTAGGATACAAAGTTTGAGGCATCCACTACCACACAGTTAGTGCGCTCAGATAGAAAAAAGTGAAGCCATTCTAAAGGAACAATAGCCAGCACAAAGGAAGTAGAAAGACGCTGGAGCAGGATAGAGTGATCAACTGCAACAAAAGCGGCACTGACGTCAAACAGATCTAAAAGAGTGATCTTGCACCATACAAATCAGACAATAGACGAACCAAAAGAGTTTCTGTAGAATGAATTATACGAAAACCCGGTTGCTGAGAGGGGAGTAACCCATGCATGTCAAAATACGCAATTAATTGGTATGCAACAAGGCCTTCTAAAATAATTTCAGACAAAAAAGTAACATTGGCAATTGGTCTGTAGTTGGCTGGATCACGTTACACATGGGTCTAGACCAGGGGTTCTCAAACTGTGGTACGCGTACCCCCGGGGGTACGCCAGGCGCCGGTAAGGGGTACGCGAAAAATTCCAGAAATATATATATATTTTTTTCTTTCTTTGATTAGCAATGATTTTAACGTTGCAACATATAACAGCATCGTCATTTATTTCTTTCACAACATATAATTAGACTCACGTAATTTATTATACAATATTTATGTTTAGGCCTACCACTGTAATGTTGAAACAAATGACGTATAAATGGTTTAAAGTAAAAAGCCAGAAATTCTTAGCGTAGGCTATATAGAACTGAAATATCGGATAGCTGAATTGGCCTAAGGATTAATTTCCGGGTCTAGCTTTCAATTTTGCGATTCTTTTCAGCACGTCATATCTGGGTGAAAATGGTTTTTAAACTACGCTTGCTATAAAAAACAAACATGGGATAATTTGTGTTTGAAATTGACAAATATTAAACCATCCTTGACATATTAAAAAAATCTGTGCGTCTATGCAAACCCGCAGAACTATAGGTTGGCTATTTCTTATAGTACACCAATTTTCCCCTTTTAAATTTGTTGATAAAATTCAAACAAAATTTTTCCCCTATAAACTCTAATAAACGAAGTCATCAATAATTACATGTAATTGGACTTTCAATTGTCACTGTAAGGGGAACTTCGCAATGGCATTTTGTTTCTGATCTGACTTTGCTGGGCCCGGGGGTACGCCATCATTCAATTTTATTACTCGGGGGTACAATAAAAAAATAAAGTTTGAGAACCCCAGGCCTGGTCTAGACCGTCTCGCTTCAGAACAGGTCTAGGCTAACTGACATAATAATTATTATTATATCATAATATTATTATTGACCTGGAGAGGCAGGTATGATTTATGAATGACTGTAACTTTTTAGTCTCCTATTTATCTCGTGTAACTCGGAAAATGACTGCCTTTTCACTCACTTTATTAGGCCTATAATTGATTATTTAGTTAATTAGTTATGTATAAATATTATATATATTCAAGTTTTTCATAACTGATAGATATTCCGCAATCCCGCGGCTCGCTAAAATATATACAATTGTACACTTATACTAACAAATAAGAAAGGGTCTGATCGTATCAATAAAGTTTTGTCAGTGCTTTTTTGTATTGTATTGTATTGTATAAGAACATTTATAGATTAATAGGCCTACAGCGCATGAAGTTAAGCCCATAGGCTAGTGGGCGTGTACGCAGTTGAAGCTTTGAAGAGAGTGGGCGGGTGATAGAAAGGGTCCCACTTAATTTTAGGCTCAGCCATCATTCACATTTTTCAACTAGAAAAATACTCAATAGAATAAGGGCTAAGAACTTGCGTATTCAGCAGCATGCTTTACGGATGTGAAGCGTGAACAATAACCAAGGAGTCAGAAGCAAGAATACTCGCGTTCGAGAGAAGGTGCTACAGAAAGATCTTGCGAATTGGATGGATGCAGAGAGTAACAAACGCAGAACTGTATAGGGCCTATATAGGCGAATAGGTCACACAGAGAACCTTATGCAGAAAATAATAACTCTTCGGGCGTATATGCAGGATGGACAACAGCAGAAAGATCAAGACAGTTGTGCTTGGAAGAATGGAGGGATTTAACAGGAAAGGACGACCACACAAGGAATGGCTGGATAACATATCAGAATGGTGTGGAGCACCACTACACAGGACCTACCACGCCGCCTTAGAGAGACAAACCTGGCGTGGAATAACGAGAACGGCATCGAGCACCTACGGGCATTGGTCCCTCGGTTGTTGTTGTTGTTGATCATGATGAAAATAAGGGGTCTTTCGGAAGCACCAGGTCCTACCTAGTGGAGGAGCCCAATCAAAATAATTCTTATTGATACATTGGGTCGGTTGTCTTTCTGGGATATGCAAATTATGCATGGGCATAGTTATTAGTCAAATCAAATCAAATCATTTTATTTTGTAACCAATCACTTATTACAGTCAAACAAAATTACATGTAACATATTCAATTGGGACTGGCCACAAGGATGGGCCCTGAAGGGATAACTGACCCCGCTAATAGGGACACATACATACTTGTGAAACAAAAAGATGGGACGGCCGACAATTGCTATTAACTAAGAGGTGAATTATTACAATGATTACAACTATACTTCAGATATCTTAACTAAACAAGAGAAAAAATAAACTCTTAACTAAATAAGAAAGAGTAAAGATTAGTAAATGCAAAACAAGTATGCGCGAGTGGCTTAACTAGACCATCATTATGATACTTCATAACACATTGTTGCTATTACCAACTTATTTAAAATGAAATGTTTATTATATTAATTCAGAATTTATTTTATATGTAAGCTTATGATTCATAACTGACAATGTTATTATTTAAACTTACACATTATGAAATGTTAGCCTACGTAGGCCTAATAATAAGACTTTTAAACCGTCACTAGTTAATTATCTGCTAGCTGGAGTACCCGGCGTTGCCCGGGAATTTTAGAAATTGGGCCGTTCCCCGCCAATCCCTCCCTCCGTCCGTCCCTCCGTTCCCCCGTCCCTCCGTCCCCCCGTCCGTCCGTCCGTCCCTTACTCCCCGTCCGTCCGTCCGTCCGTCCCTTCCTCCCCGTCCGTCCGTCCGTCCCTCCCTCCCTCCCTCCTTCCCTCCCCACCAACTCCACGACACCCAACCATACTCCGACCTCCACCGGTACGCCAGCCGTGAAATTTTGGTTTTTGGGAAAAAATTCTTTCCCCACCCCTCCACCCCTACCCCACCCCACCACATCCAACGACACCCCACCACACTCCGACCTCCACCGGTACGCCACCCGTGAAATTTGGGTTTTCTGGAAATATTTTCTCTCCCCCCCACCAAACACATACCTCGGCAGGGGTGTGTGTTTGGTTGAGGCGAGGTGCATAGCTAACAAAGCAACAAACACACACAGACTTACCAGAAATTTATGGTGAAATAACGTACTAATCTATACTGAAGCCGGACTGGCAAATGCGTTGGCCTTAAACACCTAAAACGGTGTCAACCGCTGCTTTTATGAGTATGGGACACGAAAGAAAGTGCTGTAATATGCCCATCTGTGAAAAAAAACGGCCACTGTTGTCATAGCCTTACCCTGGCCCCCATGGTGGCAGAGATTCGCCGACTCCCCCCACCCATTGACAAACTCCGGGTCGAACCCGACACCCCTACGAAAGATTGGGTCGATTGCTTCAAAACCGTGACCGTGCATAGCTAACAAAGCCGCAAACAAATACACAGACATAACAAAATATATATTAGATTCCGTATTTAATTAAAAAATCTTTATAGATCATGTTGCTGAGTACTGATTATTAATTACCAATGCTTCATTAATGTCTTCTCTAGTCGAAGTGACCTAGTTCATTTCTAACGATAGTCAGTTCCTCACCCGAATCATTCCTTAATGAGACCGAGACTACATAGGAACTGTAAGACTATTTAAGCAAGTAGGCCATCCAGATCATATGCTCGTGACAGGAAGTAGGCCTACCAAATATTTTTAAGATATCTCAAAGAGCTGGTTCTTTGGTAAATCTTCCTTTTTGAGCAGGACGTCGAAAGTCCATTTTGTCCAATCGGTGGCTAATTTCTTTTCTGTTCTTGGATCGTAGACGTCGTAACCCCTTTGATAGAAAAATTCAAGAAAGCTATCAACTTTTCGCCTTTTATCTTCCGTCTGTCCAAAGCGATCTGGATAGAGAACCCATTCCATCTGGATCATCACGACATCGATTTCTTCGAAGAACTTTGCAGCACTTTTCCTCTGGAAAATCATGATTTCTGCTTCCTGTGTGTCGATCTTGATGAACGCTTTCTTGTGTCTTATGAATGGTATTAGTTTGTTGAGTACAGTCACTTTAGCCGATAGACATCCTGGACAGGATCCGTTACCTACCATGAACGTATCGCCACGATTCATCAGATCAAACTTCAGAAATGTGGTCGATTCTTCATTGGAAAGAGCATAATGAAAGATATCGATATTATTTTCTATTCGTCCAAGATGAACGGACTTTGCCAATCGTCGCACAGTGTCCTTGTTAGGTTCAACCGAGACAACATGAATACCAGAATGTGCAATTGGCAGCGAATATGTTCCAAGGTTTGCACCAAGATCCACAAACGACACATCGGGATGCTGCCGAAAGAAATTGAGCAACTTCTGAACTAGATCTGGTTCAAAGTATTGACCAGCAGTGACCAGTTTCGACATGACAACATCGTTCTCTGGAATCGTAGATACACATCGGAAAGCTGAGATCTCCAAGTTTCGCTTTTATACATTTGACGTCGGATTGATTGTCAAACTGCGCCGGTTCAAGTACTTTTAAGTCCGACAGTTTCCTTCTGTTGGTGTTGAATGCATCCTCCGAAGACTTGAAGTTGAGAACATTGCTTAACGGAGCTCCGTGAATGAGTCGAACGTTACGGGTATACTGTAGAACGGCTATCGTGAAGATAAGGAAGATTCCACAGATGATCAACGACTTCAATTTAATCGCAGACATCTCAACTGTTTAGACATAATAAACATTTATTCAAGCTTCTTTTGATTAGTTTTACAAGGCGCATTTTAGGTTTTGAAAGTGTAAAAGTAGTTATAAACCAGTGGTTCCGTGCAATAGCAGTTCGCAACCGGGATCGGGAACCGTGGAGACCCTGCAGATTATAGCGGATCTTAGTCTTTGAAAACATCTATTAGAATCAAAGACAAGCAATTAGCACATTTGGTCCAACAATGAAGTTGATGCTGCTGATGCTGCTGCTGATGATGATAATAATAATAATAATAATAATAATAATAATAATAATAATAATAATAGTAGTAGTAATAATAATAACGATAATGATGATGATGATGATGATACTAATAATAATAGGCCTAGTTAGCAGTCATCATCCAACGCTTTAATGCCGTTGCCTTCCGCGGTTCGCTGTTCTTTTGTCCAACCAGATTGTGTCTACTACTACTACTAGTGTTGTTGCTGCTGCTGCTACTGCTACTGCTACTGCTACTGCTACTGCTACTGCTACTACTACTACTACTACTACTACTACTACTACTACTACTACTACTACTACTACTACTACTACTACTACTACTACTACAACTACTACTACTACTACTACTACTAATAATAATAATAATAATTATACTGATGTTAATAGCAATAATAATAGTAAAAATGTAAAAATGTAAAAAATAAAAAAATAGCAATAGTAATAGTAATAATAATAATAATACAAATAATAATATTTCAGGATGCCTATTGGTTTGCCCTAGGTCTAAATCTCAACGCGCCACACCAATGCCAATGTGGGAGCTGGCGGATCAAGGAGGACACCATGGTTTGGTCTGTAGACAATCTGGGTCGCGAGCCAGCAGACACTTCGAACTTAATGACATAATTTGGAGGGCTCTTCGGAGAGCGGATACTCCAAGCACAAAAGAACCGCCTGACCTATTCCGTAACGACGGCAAACGGCCTGATGGCGCAACTCTGATCCCGTGGTCGCGAGGCAAATACATTGCCTGGGGTGCCAATAGCATCCACACTTCTTCTTCTTCTTCTTCTTCTTCTTCTTCTTCTTCTTCTTCTTCCGTCAGGCGCATGTCCTACGCCAACGATGAGGCCTCAATAATTATGCCGTCTCCAGCTTGCTCGGTTTCTGATTTTATCCACCGCATCTCTCATATCCATGTTCTGTGCTGCTAGATCTTCTGTTATATTGTCCATCCAGGTCTTTGATTGTCTCCATTGGCTTCTCTTTCTCTCCAAATGCCCGTGCAGCGATGCGGCCGGTAGCCTTTTGTCTTCCATTCGTGTCACGTGCCCGAACCAGGTGAGTCTTCTTTTTCTGATCTTGTCCACCACTGTTTCCTTTTGTCCCAGCTCCTCCCGAGTCACTTCTTTTCGGATCCTGTCTCTCCGACTTCTACCCAGAATTCTTCTCAGCCAGCGCATCTCCGCCACCAGTAATCTTCTCTCATCCTCTCTGCGCAGACACCAGCTTTCTGCTCAATACAGTAGCACCGGTGGAACAAGTGTTCCATATAGCTTCATCTTCGTTCTTATCGAGATGCTGTTTGTTTTCCGCATCTTACTCAACCGTCCAAACATCGCTCCTGCATGCAAGGCCAATTCTACGTTTGATGTCCTTTGTGCACTTCCCGTCCTCCATTATCAAACCTCCAAGGTAGGCCTACACGAATTCTGTCACCTGTTCCAGCACCCTGCTCTCCAGTCTTATTTCCAGATCTTCATGGTGTTTTCCAACGGTCATTGTTTTTGTCTTCTCTATACTAATTCTAAGGCCCTGTCTTTTGCTACTTTGTCTACCCGGTCTGTCAGATCCTGCAGCTGCTCTGGTGTGTCCGCTACAAGATCAATGTCATCCGCAAGCGCAGGTTGTTGAGCAGCCGTCCATTTACCGTAACTCCGGCCTCTGCTGATCTCATTGCCAGACTAATTACTGCTTCTAAGATCAGGTTAAAGAGGTCTGGTGACAGGCCACACCCTTGTCTTACTCCCACCATGATCTTGAACCACTCTGTTAGCTCTCCGTCTACTCTAGCTGCGCTCACTGACTTGCTGTAGAGATCATCTAGTAGCACTACTAGTATTCTTCTGGTATCCCATAGTTGCTGAGCACCTGCCACAGTCCCTGTTGCCACACGCTGTGGAATGCCTGTTTGAAGTCTATAAAGTTGTTATACAGGGTCTTGTTTTTCTCAGAGAACAATTTCTGGCGCCTAATAGGGACCGGTGTCGCGATATAAATTCTACCCAGATAAAAAGTCTTCCCCGAAAGGGTCTCGCCTGGCCGAAACTCTGCATTGGAGGTCATTGTCTGAAGTATATATTATAATTATATATTTTCTTGTTGAATAATTTATCAACGCAAACTAACGGTTCAACCTCCTCATTTATAAATTCCAAGCGGCTGTAACCCATTTCACGCTGAAATGGGTAGACTTTATTTGTTTCGGCGTGAAACTCCGATGCAGTGTCAGTGCTGAGGTCAGGAGCACCTCTGAGTAGGAGTTTGAAGGAGCGATAATAGAAAATGCGGGAAATATCTATATAAATAAAAATGTAAAACGTTACCGTTCGAGATGAAGGAACTCGGAAAGTTCTTGACCGATTGTTTTGAAAATTTTCGCAAAACCTTCCATTCGAACATCAACGGGTTTGTATAATGCCTTTTGGGAAAAAGCGCAATCTTTTACGACCAAAAAAATCACAACTTTTAATTCCATTCAATATACGTCGATGAAGTCCGGCCATTTCCATTTGAACTTTTACGCATCCGTCCGCCCATTTTTCGGGCGCGTTCGGGGAGGGGGGATGAAGGGGGGAGGAAGGCGAGGGGAGGAAGTGGTGGGGAAAGGGAGGGGAAGGAAGGGGAGAGAAAGGGGAAGGGGCGTAGGAAGGGAGGGCTGGACAGTCTTTTCAGCCACAGCAACGCGTGGCCGGGTACAGCTAGTGGGCCTAGCCTATAAATAGAAACAAAATGAATATTTCACGAGTCGACCATTTTTACGTCTGCATAGAACTGGCAGAACTGGATTGGAATCACCCGACTCAGAAAGTTAGTCTATGTCAGGACCTCGATCACCAGCACACTTGCTAAATTCTGCACTTTCTTACAAAGAATGATTGCATTCGCAAAAAGGGTTCTTACCTTCTCAGGACTAATGATTCTCTTAATGCCCACGCAAAATTTGAAATTGAATGGTCAGGCAGCTGCTGTAGTCTTTGATGCAATAGGTCATAGGACAAAACATTTTCAGTAAAACTTTTTAAGATTGTGGAACTGTTCATAGTTTGTATTGTATTGTATTCATGGGCGCCCGCACATAGGGGCAAGGGGGCACTTGCCCCCCCTGGAAAATTGGCACCTATGTTTTTAACTACTACTTTTGTGTTTCTAACAAATTTCTTTGCATGAATGCACCAATGATATGAATTATACAGACAGTAAAGTCAGAAATCTACGTTTAGAGATCTCTATAGAAATAAACATGCTCCTATAACTTTCTGCCTTGCATGTTCTAGCTCTTTCTAAAAACTGTAACAATGACCATTGGCTTTCAACCCTCCTGCGGGCGCCTATGCAAACAGCAGGCTTATCGATTATGGCCTATTTGAGTGGAATCTAGCTGTAGTGCAAATAATCACAACTGCAAACAAATTAAATAGAATACTGATGCAAAAATTTCAAAATTTCTCAAAGTACACTGAAATTACATCAGGGAGATCTGCTTATTCATCAGCATTGTAATTATATAAACCAAGTCTGCTATGAGCCAGGCTCCATTTTGTCCAGTTTGCAAGCTGCCAGTACAGAATCCAGGGAGGTCAAACTGTAGATTAACTTGGAAAAGAGATTTGTTCAAAAGAATTGATACCCACACTCATCTGACCTTCGGATACTTCACTTTCCTAAACGATCGACACCCGCATTAACAGCTACTCTGGCCATCTGGCTACCAGACTCGGACCTCTTTCTGACTACACTTTGGAATAGGCTTCTGACTCGATGCAGCATATGTAAAAAAGCTGGTGCCCTGCGATTGGCTTTCGAGTGGCGCTTTAGAAGCAGCAAGAGGAGCACTTGCCCCTTGAAAACTGACACCTATTTTTTGTTCATTTATTCATTCGTTCATTCTATGGACTTACATAGCGCACCTTTAAGGAACTACTTTTGACATCTACTTTTTGATTTTTAACTAAATTCTAAGAAAACTATTCATATTAAAAATTATACACAAATGAAACTGAGAATATTGCATATGAAACCTCTTTGAAAAGTGTACCCGTATTCTTAATTTCCAGCTTTGCATTTTTTTCAAGCTCCTGCTAAGTAATAAAAAATTTGAACGTGACTATCGTAAAAATTTTGCCCCCTCTGCAAAAATTTCTGCGGGCGCCCATGATTGTATTGTATTTATAAATTTATAAAGCGCCTCTCACAGTGCACACCAATCCGAGGCACTCCCAGTACGTTAGACCAAGAGAGAGAAAAAGTAGTCTTGAGACACCGAAAAAAGGCATTAGACCCACCAGTTAATATGGAGGAACGCGTTGAAGGAGGACGCTGGTTCCACAATGCCGGGCCAATGAGAGCAAAGGTACGCATTTTAGCTAAGGCAATCCTAGCTCGCGGGACGAAGAGATCATGCCGATAAAAGGAGCGTAGCGGGGGAAGAGAAGTGGCCGAGGTCGGCAGATGGATGCATGTATGTATGCATATGCACTTGTAACAGCTTATACTGTAGGCGCCTAGGGCAGGAGACGAATGGACTTTTCATATGTCTGGGGCAGGACAAGCTTAATCGACTAGACAAAGGAACTTGTCTATAATTTTTTCAGGAGAATAAAAGCACCGGTCACAATTTTAGGACAGGTGACAAAGAAACTTTTCAATTTTAAAATTTATTTCTCGCATTTGCAATGGCCGCAGGTTCTTACCAGCGCGGACTCTGCTTCGGAATTTCACGACAAAGCGCACAAAACAATATTGTGAGTGAAGGTCTTGGTCAAGATTTCTACGCGGCGGCTTGTTGTTCGAGCTCTTGGCAGTCGACATCATTATTGTGTATTTTGGTGCTACAAGCAAAAGAAAGATATTTTTGAGTTCAGAAAGAAATTCTAAGAAAGAAATTCTGTCTTCGATGAGTCTGGATAAGAGAGTTCAACGATAAGTTTGACATTAAATTTTAACCTGCTGAATGGGATTAAATGCAGTCATTTCTTGCAGCTGTAACACACGCCAGCATGTCTGTTGCCGAAACCATGATGTGCTTTGCAAACTTGACCCTTTCGAATAGGCCTACCAAGCGAATTTCGTTAACATCGCGCTTTTCCTGTCAGACCAAACGACCACTTCATGCCTCTCTTCCGACATCTGACCTCCGTTACATAAACACGTTTGCAGATAGCCTTCAATGTGCTCATGCTTCATTCTTCACTGGGTATTTTGCTATTACCGCGCGATGTCCCAGTCTCTGTTCACGCAACGTCCGAGTTCCCATATTTTTATCATCTGCCAGAACTTTGCTCATGACGTTCAGTAACGGATTCACAAATTGAGACCATAATATATAGAATATGACCAAATACTAACAGCTTGCATCATGAACAGCTTCTTTGCAGCTCTTTGTGAGGTCGTATGACATCATCATTGTTTGTGTGTTGTAATTTGCAACAAAATCGTAAAGAAATCACATTTATTGGAACGTGGTTCTGCGGAAATTTAAAAAAATTGAAAAATGTTTTACACAGCTGTAACTTCTGAAGTAACGCAAATTCATCTTTGACATTTTCAGGTATTGTTGCACAATCTTTCATCTATAAATCCTACTATTTTCATATATTGGTCTAGATTGGTTGCGGAGAAATTGCATTTATGCCGGTGGCACTTTTTTTAGCCACTCTGTAGACTAGCAAGAGCGGGAGAAGGTCCCATTAAAAGAAACCAGCTGTCGTTAAGAATGAGAGTCTAACCATTTCCCGGAGGACGTTCCTGTTGACTACTATTCCTCCACTTCCACTGGAATGAACGGTCGGTCAAAGTCCCAATTGACAAATAATTATAGTGAATAACTAAATAATAATAATAATAATAATAATAATAATGATAATAATAATAATAATAGGAATAGGGCCGTTCCAGACTGTGATTTTATATTAGGCGGTAGCGAAGTCCCTGAGAGATCCTGTATACCTCAAGGCAAAAAATTTTTTTAAAAAAAATAAAAAAATTAAATAATAATAAGAATAAGAATAATAACAGCAACACTGTCCATGTTTTGAAGGGCAACAATGGTGCCGTTCCAGATGTTATTATCTTAGCAATTAGGGTGTAAGTCCCTGAGGGATCATATGTACCTCGGGGCAAAAGAATAATAATAATTTGTGGCGCGCGGTTGTGTGGTGGTGGGCTCGTTGCCTTGGAGCCGGAGGGTTACATGTTCGAGTCAATCTCATACGCCGCTTAGGGACCTTGAGCAAGACCTTCACTTGACATTGCTTCGGTGTGAAACTCCGATGCAGTGTCCGCGCTGAAGTCAGGAGCACCTCTGAGTAGTGGTTTGAAGGAGCGATAATAGCAAATGCGGGGGAAAAATAAATAGAAATAAAATGAATATAATGCACGAGTCGACCATTTTACGTCTGCATAGAACTGGTAGAACTGGATTGGAATGACACGCCTCAGAAAGTTATTATGCCCGGACCCCGATCACCAGCACACTTGCTAAATAATTCTGCACTTTCTTACGAAGAGTGATTGCATTCGAAAAATGGTTCTTACCTTCTCAGGTCAAATGATTCTCTCTTGCGCGCGCAAAGCCGTTGGCTGAATCACCGTTGAAGTTGCTCGCAACAGGACGATCCCTCTGCAGCGAGGTTCAGTGTGCGTATGTTAGTGTGTGCGTGTGTGTTGTTTATGCGCGCATGTGTGTCTATGTTTAAATAGTAGGCCTAATCACTGTACGCTCTGCCAATTCTCGTTGCGCATGGCCTAGAGGGTGTGCAGTTTTAAGCAGTGGCGGCGCCAGGATTTCAGTTTTTGGGGGGCTGAATTTTCGGAATTTTTTCCCGTTTTCAGTGGCCAAAATTTCTGATGACCTTTTTTTAGTCATCGACCAAAATCTCAAGAAAAATTTCATTTTTTTAGTAATTTGATCGAAATCTTGGGATAATGGTCCTTTTTCGTGACCGCCAAGCTGTCTGCCAAACCTCGTGCGTACCTTTGCGGTTATTTTTTTTGAGGGAGGGTGGGGGGCTAATGGGGGTTAATCGTCATTTTTTTTACTTGGGGAAAAATGAATGGCGTTTTTAGGGGGGGCTTAGCCCCCCTAGTACCCCTTAGCGCCGCTACTGTTTTTAAGTGTAATACGGGCAACAACAGCAACACTGTCCTTGTTTTGAAGGGCAGCAATGGTTGACCACTGACGAGGAGGTAATCAGGACCAGATGGAAAACATACTCCGGGGATCTGCTAAATGAAGAAAACCCAAAGGAGCAGCTGCAGGAAACCAAACCAGTAGCAGGGTCTAGAGAGGGAAATCACCTGTAAAAATATCTAGAGAGCGATAGCAATGATGAAAAACAACATATCACCGGGACCATCTGCATGGAATGACGGTGACACGAAACGGAGTATCTCCCATGAAAGCTATCCGGGGGGATGAATTAGTCTATCTCCCCGGATGGAATTAACCGGTCCATACTAACCGGGGGGAGAAACCATTCTATCCCCTTTTTTGAAAAATGCGCATAGTAAATTTGTTATGCTGTAATCAAAATTTAAAGTGACTCTAATTGTTTTAAGTGTCCTAAGCAATGATCAGATAAAGGCAACTCGAATTTATTTATTGACTCTGAGTGTTCTTAAGTGTTTTAAATGTTTTAAGTGCTCTACAAACAGGGCAAAACAAGTTAGGCCTATCTAGTAGGAATAAACATACCTGTTAGTGTCATTGTTCAAAACAAAGCAGATGAAAATTAATTTGCAAAAGAAAATACACGCGGAAGCGGTTTTTTCGACTTTTTTTAATTTGGGGGATACAATTAATACGGGGGATACTCTATTTCGTGACAACGGCTGAAATGTTCAAGGCACTTGAACATAATGGTGTTGAGTGGCTATATGTTACCTTTAACAACTTCAAGAAGCAGGAAATGATACCTCAGGATCTGAAGGAAAGTGAAATACCAGCATTATACAAACAAAACGGAGATGTGATGGAATGCGGGAATTATAATAGGAATCAAACTATTGGAGGTTGGACTGAAGGTGTACGAAAAGGTCATTGAGAGGCGAATAAGAGCCGAGCTGCATGACAACCAATTTAGCTTTAGACCAGGGAGAGGGACAATGGATGCAGTGTTTATACTGATACAGGTACAGGTATGGGTCGGGTGTAATGTACATTAAGAAAGGCGACATGGCGTGCAGGAAAAATCAAAGGACAGTAAATTTGTCACAAATATTGAGAACACGGGGCCAGCGTGCTTTTAAGGACACATGCCAACCCACACGTGCAAACGTAAAATATTCATTAGTGTAGGCCCAGGAGGCGAACTCATAGTTTTTGGTTTAAATGACATGTAAATGTACATAATGCTATTCTGTAGGTGACCGGACAAAATGGTGGCGGACAAAATGGTACGAACAAAATGGTACGGACAAAATGTTATGGATGAAATGAAAGCAGCTGGATTAGTGAACTTTTATATATGAAATAGAAGCTGGATTAATGAAAAGACGCACGTGAAATGGAAGCTGGATGAAGGCTCTGCATGGATATTTTTAGATATGAAATGCAAGCTGGATTGATGAAAATAACGCTTTAGATATAGAAGCTGTATGAGGGCATTTTCATAGCTGAAATAGAAGCTGGATTAATGAAAGATGCATTACAAATGGAGGTTGATTAAAGGACTTTTATAGCTGAAATTGAAACTGGATACATCATGAAACACATGAATGAAAGACATCAATTCAGCTTCCATTTCACAAGCATTTTTTTCGTCAATCCAGCCTCCTTTTCTCAAGCTTTTTTCCTCACTGGAGCTCTACTTCAGTCACAAAAAAGCCATCCACCCTCTATTTCATCAATAAAATACCCTCATCCAGCTTCCATTTAAACATGCCGTTTAGTCCGTACCATTTTGTCAGTACCATTTTGTCCGTACCATTTTGTCCTAGAAACATTCTGTATTCTTATTTTAGTCGCTCACAGATTGAGTTACCGAGCAATTGAGTAGAAGAAAGTCATACCAGGGCTTTTTTAGCGTACACAAAATGTGCAATTCTAAATGGATTTGTGCCGTTGTAGAAGCACTTCTGTACAGTTAAAACTGGCAAAAAGGTCATTGTCCTCTGATTGGAAGTAATTCAACATGGAGATTTGGGAGGAAAGAAGGGGTTGTGCAGTTCTAAAAATTCCTTTAAAACAACCCTGAGTCATACCTAGTGTTACCTTAAACGTAAGAAAGACCAGCTATTTGTTAAGCTTAAGGCAAATAGAGATAACCCGAAGTGACCTGGGACAGCCACTCATCTGCAGGGCCAACCGCTGCGTTGCACCGGTTGAATTAGGCTATTCGTTCATGTGCGGCGAAGCCATTAACTTTCCATCATGAAGCTACATGAGAATGACAACTTGAAAAGAAAGCTCATAACATTACATGTAGATGCTCTAGAAGTCCTGGCGTTCAAATTAAAAATTTAAAAATAGGCGTCATGCCCCGCTTAAAGTACTGGCTTGAATGTGGGGGCAGCTTATGACTTCGTGTATGTACGTATGTATGCATGCGTGTATGTATGTAGTACTATGTACGCATGCATGTATGTATGTATGTATGTATGTATGTATGTATGTATGTATGTATGTATGTATGTATGTATGTATGTATGTATGTATGTATGTATGTATGTATGTATGTATGTATGTATGTATGTATGTATGTATGTATGTATGTATGTATGTATGTATGTATGTATGTATGTATGACTTGTATGTACGTATGTATGTATGTATGCATGTATATATGTATGTTTGTATGTATGTTTGTATGTATGTATGTATGTATGTATGTATGTATGTATGTATGTATGTATGTATGTATGTATGTATGTATGTATGTATGTATGTATGTATGTATGTATGTATGTATGTATGTACACCTTGGTTCAATAAAAATAAGCCAAACTGTGTTTCTTATATCCCTGACGATTAATCATATAGAAATTTTCCCAATAACTGTTTTTCTTATATCTCTAATGCCTTACGATTAATCATATAAAAATTTTCCCAATATTTAGCGAATTGAAAGAAGAAAAGAATTCTAAAATATCATGTCATAATATTAACAGATTGAAAGAAATTAATCTTTCCACTTCATATCCCGAAATTTCAGTTTTCAGCAAGCTTGTTATGGTGTTCGTTGCGGTTTCGACGCTTGATAGTTCCAAATTTTGGTCTTCAGTGATCCTGGAGTAATAATTAACGGAGTATATTATCGCAACGCTCTGCTCTCACAACATCTTCTACCTGTTATAAGCCCAGAAGGCTATTTTCTTTTTCTACATAACAGTGCCAACCCACAGAGCCAGATAAACCATCGAAATGCTAACAGGAGAGACGCCATATTTCATTTCTCCCACATTAAGGCCTCCAAATATACCCCGCAGTCGATCGAGTCGTGGGCTACGATCGACTTGGCTCGCGCGACGATCGACTCGATCGACTTCGTCGACTCGCCGACCTCTCGACGACTCGATCGACTGGGCTCGGCCGACGATCGACTCGATCGACTTCGTCGACTCGCCGACCTCTCGACGACTCGATCGACTTGGCTCGGCCAACGATCGTCTCGGTCGACTTCGCGTTGACTTGGCCTAGTTTTGTCTCTTGCTCACTCTGCAGTTAGGTGATCTCAAAATGAAATTATACGATAGTAGATCTGTGTCATAATGTGTGTGACGCAACAATAAGTCTAATTTCGTATTCTCAGTGAATTTATAGTAGATTTGCACTGTAATCGTAGTGACGTCACATTAGGCCTCGTTTTAGATTCTGTAAATGAACTTCAATAATTATTACGGTAGACCTGTGTAATAATCGAAGTGGCGTCACAATAGACCTAGTTTATACTCTCAAAATGTACTTCTATAATAGTAGATCTGTATCATAATCGAAGTTAGTCACAATTCTCAAAATGAACTTCTTTACTAGTAGGTCTGTGTCATGATCGAAGTGACGTCACAATGGGCCTAGTTTATACTCTCAAAATGTACTTCCGAAGTGACGTCACAATGGGCCTAGTTTTTATATTCTCATACTAGACGTGTAATAATAGATTTGTTTCATAATCAGAGCGATGTTGCGTTTAAACAACCCCAGTTTTGTATTATGAAAATGAAATAATGTGACAGCAGATCTGTATCATAATCAAAATGACGCCACAATAGACCTAATTTCGTTTTCTCAGTGAACCTATTTAATAGTAGGCTATAATTGTATGATAATCGAAGTGCCGTCATAAAAGGCCCCGCTTTATATTCGCAAAATGAACATAATATACTAGTGGATCTGTTTAATAACCGAAGTGACGTCACATTAGGTCTTGTTTATATTCTCCAAATGCACTTTTATAATAGTACATTTGCATCATAATCAAAGTGACGTCACAATAGGCCTGGTTTATATTCTCAGAATGCACTTCTATATTAGGCCTAGCACATTAAAATTTGTATCATAATCGAAGTGACGTCAAAATAGGTTTTGTTTATATTCTCAAAATGCACTTCTATAATAGTACATTTTGTATCATAATCGAAGTAACGTCACAATAGACCTAGATTGTTTAATTCTTGAAGTGAATTTCTAATATAATAGTAAAATTGTATCATAATCAGAGTGACGATACAATAAGCAAAGGCCTAGTTTTGTATTCTCAAAATTAATAAAATTATATGATAGTAGATCTGTATCCTGATCGAAGTGACGTCACAATAGGCCTAATTTCGTTTCTCAGTGAACTTATTTATTTGCAGAATTGTATCATAATCGAAGTAACGTCATAAAAGGGCCCCGTTTTGATTCTTAAAATTAACATCTACATATAATTATTATACAGACACATAATAGTAGATCTGTATCATGCGCATTCAGGAGTTGATCCAATGGAGGCAATCCGGCCATGCTCCACAGTCCCCACTCCATTCAGAGATTTGCATAGAAGTTCCCCTCCTCCATCAGATTTCAAGATGCTGTAAATCAACGCAACGAGAACAGGAAGATGAGAAAGTAGCACATGACTAAAAGTCATCAGATTTAAAATAACCTGAGTTGATACGGGTTTTTAGAAGTTTTTGGGGCGAAAGACTAAAAAAATTTCGACGGAATTTTTGTTGGCTCCAGACCCAATGTTTTGGCTTCCCTTCCAAAATTTATGTATCCGTCCCTGTACTCGTTCAACTCAAATCGAAAACGTACGTCTATAGTCAACTTTCACAGTTCCACTAACACGAAATCGCCAACACTGCCAAAAGGTTCATTTGCTGTACTTGTGTGCAAAAATTGAATTACGTCATCAAGCTTAGCCTTAATCTTGTAGGTCACTTTGAGTCTTCAAGAAACAGTAGGCCTAAGTAAAATATTTCTAAGTCGAGTCGAGTCGATGAAATAACGATCGACTCGACTTGCAAGTCGACGATTTTTCGATCGACTCGACTTGGCAAGACTCACGATCGACTCGACTTGCAAGTCGATCGAGTCGACGATTTTTCGATCGACTCGACTTGGCAAGACTCACGATCGACTCGACTTGCAAGTCGATCGAGTCGACGATTTTTCGATCGACTCGACTTGGCCGAGTTATGATCGACTCGATCGATCAACTCGATCGACTGCGGGGTATACCTCCAAACAGTCCAGATTTAAATACTGTCGTCTATAATATCTTCTTTATGTAAATAATCAAATCAAACAATAACTACCGTACTTAAAGTTCAGGCAGATCTAATGAGCGCCGCATTTTTTTAGCTTTTGCAGTTCACGCAGAGCCACTCAACAGCAGCCTCATCGGCCTCGTGTAGGACGGGCATTCCGCCCGGAAAGCGAGTTGTTATACAGTCATTTACAATGTGTGCCATAGTCTGAATGTTCCCACAGCTGCAAAGGGAATCAGTGACTTGACCCCAACGGACCAGGTTGGCAGCGCATCGCCTCTGGCCCGTTCTGAAGCGGTTCAGCGTGACCCACTGAGCCCGCGGGAGGTTATAGCCCGGGGGCCATACAGACGGTTCGGCCACGAGCGAGCGGTTAACAACTTCATCTGCTGACCACTCGATGCTCCAGGCCGCAATAGCTGTAATGAAACGTTTATTATATTAATTCAGAATTTATTTTATATATAAACTTATGATTCATAACTGACAATATTATTATTCAAACTTACACATTATGAAATGTTAGCCTACGTAAGCCTAATAATAAGTCTTTTAAACCGTCACTAGTTAATTATCTACTAGCTGGGGTAGCCGGTGACACGAAACGGAGTATATCCCCTGAAAGCTATCCGGGGGGATGAATTAATCTATCCCCCCGGATGGAATTAACCGGTTTATACTATCCGGGGAGATAAACCATTCTATCCCCTTTTTTGAAAAATGAGCATAATAAAAAAATTCTGCTGTAATCAAAATTTGAAGTGACTCTAATTGTTTTAAATGTCCTAAGCAATGCTAAGATAAAGGCAACTCGAATTTATTTAGTGACTCTAAGTGTTTTTAAGTGTTTTAAATGTTTAAGTGCTCTACAAACAGGGCAAAACAAATTATCTAGTAGGAATAAACATACCTGTTATAGTGTCATTGTTCAAAACAAGGCAGATGAAAATTAATTTGCCCCAAAAAATACACGCGGAAGCGGTATTTTCGACTTTTTTTTAATTTGGGGGATACAATTAATACGGGGGATACTCTATTTCGTGACACCGGCGCGATGGAAGGCGTAGCCCTAGGTGACACGTGCGCCGCATGAGTCACCGCTTGTGCTAACCTTTCAGCCGTCAGAGTAGCCAATGTATCATGCTGTAGACAGCCTCTTCGTGAAGCGCTAAAGGCCAATTTTTGCTATTGTGCAGCTGCCGAAAATATTTAAGAAACAGACTCCAAACAGACATACTTCATCATAGCACCAAGACTCCAAAAATATAATAATTTATGAAGTAGGCCTAAGCTTATTCGTTCATTCGGCAAGGTTAGCGTAGACCTACTCTCACCTGACACAACGAAAGACTGCTTAAATAATGCATATATTATTAATCGGAAAAAGGACAGTAAAGTTTGCTTGCTATAATTAAGAAAGCGACCGGAATCTCTGGTACCTGCCACCAGACCCAACATAATTATAGCAATTATAGCAGGTCACGTGTAAAAGAACCTAAACGTTCTAAGATTCACATAAACAATCAATACTAATCGATTAACGCATTGTAGATAACTCTAAAAATAATTCTTCTTCAGCAGCGAGGTGACAAATCTGAAGCTGCTGGGAAAAGTTGACTACGAGCCATTGAGTTGCAAGTAAAACTTTCTGAAAGATGTAGAAATAATAATTGTCTTCATCATGGCACCCAGACTGCAAACACTCAAAGCGGCACCGCTACTATATGGGTGGCGGTGGTGTGTGGGGTGCGGTGGTGCAGTGGTGGGTTTGGTGCCTTGAAGCCGGGGGTTCCAGATTCGAATCCATCTCAAGCCGCCGCGTAAATACCTTGAGCAAGACCTTGATTCGCAATTTCTCGTTCGCTTCGGCGGTGCAGCTGGGAGCGCTTCAGGGTAAAGAGCATTAAGGGGCGCTATAGCAAATGCGAGATATAAATAAATAAATAAATAAATAACTAAATACCAAAGGTGAAAGAAACATGGGTTGTCAGAATCAATAAAACAAACAGATCACATGGAAAAGACCAACATGAAGGGCAATAACCTCATAAGAGTTGTCCTAGAAAAACTAACCACTCAGTCAGGCCAATAAATTATTATTGAAATTGAGATTTTGACATATGACGCTCAATGGCTGAACGAATACTAAATTTAAACTATAAATGGAAGAATGAGATTTGTGAAGCCGAGGCTCAAAACCTGTCGTTTGTCGATTCATAAATACTGCGCTAGAAGCAGACATAGCCTAGGCGAGAGCGGTAAAAATATGGAATATTGTTTTATGGTGTGTTTCATTATGAATATGTCTACTTTCAATATAACATATTTAATTGAAATATATTGGGGCAAAGTAGTGGCTTTTAACCAGAGTGATGTCAATATTTGCACTGAAAAAATCGCTCAACTAGCATGTTTTCAACGTCAAAATTCGCCATGAACGACCGAGTTTTCAAACTCCGACCAGACTATTTCTTGTAGCCCTGTGTCCTACCTAGTAAATTATAAGTTCAAAATGCTACCGGATGGTCCTGATAAAGTGTGTCGTCTATTTAAATGAGAACATTTTCATATAAATTATGAACGTTGTTGAAATTTCCGCCTGACAACAGGTCAAATCACGCATCCGACCGAGTTTAACCCTATGACGCACACCTTCCGCGCCAACGCATTTAGCACACCTGGGGTCCAATGGACCCCACCGATAACATGGGATGAAATTATATCAATTAGATAAAACTTGGGAATGAATGACTGAAATTCATGTTGTACATAGCACATGCACTCATGGAACATGTTTGGGTCAATATTATATAGGCCTAAAATTAACCCTAGGGCTACCAAAGGGGGTGCTATCCATCAATTTTTAGGTTTTTCCAAAATCAAACTTGTTTCATATGGAATAAAGTTTTGACATTTTAAGTTATTTTAGAGAGTTCATTTACACACATTTTGATGTAAGATTTGTGATGATACCCCATATCGTTCAAAAGTTATACCTGAAATACCCAAGGTACCCAGAGGGGGGTGTAAGCCACCCACATAGATTATCGACTATATTATCTTATCCCTCATTTACAGTAAAGAGAAAAACATTGTACCATTTAGTAGAGGGAATGTGGGGCTACATTGTCATAATAAATAATTTGTCTTTTCATAACCGGAAGTGCTCAAAATGTGTGAAAAAGTAATTTTTCCATAACATTTTTATTACCGAGGATATGTAACTTGCTCAATCATTTTCACCAGTGGCGTAGCCATATGTATGTATGTGTGTATGTATGTATGTATGTATGTATGTATGTATGTATGTATGTATGTATGTATGTATGTATGTATGTATGTATGTATGTATGTATGTATGTATGTATGTATGTATGTATGTATGTATGTATGTATGTATGGCTACTTGCATACATACTTGCATATATACATAGTTACATACCTTGCATATATACATTCATACACTGGACCTAAATGTAGACAGACGGATGTAAACAGACAGATGGAGGGGGGGTAATGGTGGGCCGGGGTGTAATGCCCCAATGGGATTAATGGCTGGAGGCAGTGGTGGGGGTTATGGGCCGAGGGTTTGTCCTGTTCCCATTATGCTATAGTCGATGCACCATGGACTTATCAATGGTAAAGCCTGGGGTCCGTTGGACCCCAGGTATGCTAAATGTGCCCTAGATGTCTTACCCAATCTTTCCCCATTGAACCAAGAATGCTACAGGCTCCTAATTTTTTCGTACATGTAGGGGGATGAATTGTTGAGGAATTTGAATTATTTCAGATTTTTGGTATTTATAGCAATAGAGATATTTAAGGTTTTGCACGTCTGGGGTCCAATGGACCCCAGGTGTGCGTCATAGGGTTAACCCATTAGTGCCTAGCGTCCCCAAAAATGGGACACCACTTCAAAAATTCCCATAAAATTAAATCTGCATTGAAGATGCAATTTAATGTTATAGTCGTTATGCCAACATGCTGATAAAGTGATTCTGACACAAAATACACACAAAAAATATTTTTATCGACCGAAAATTATGTTTTTGATCACGCCATTGACCTATTTTAGCAAATGTAAACATTGCGGACTTTCAGCGTCCTATTTAAAAAATGTGTCCGAATTTCTAAAGATCTGTCTTTGGATTCACAAAGGTTGGTATATACTATTACATACATAATTAGATCAAATTCATTTTGCTAAAATATAACACTTGTATTTTATCACTGAAGCGCTGTCCCATTTTTGGGGACGCAAGGCACGAATGGGTACGTGAAGTTCAATACACGTAGTTTTGCATCTTGTATGGTATTGTAGTCAGATATTGTTTGAAAAGAAGTATAAATGGCTGTTTGTAGGCAAAAGTATCACTCGCAATGAGAAATAGCGTTAAATGATGTTATTTGGCTCAAAAATTTATTGACAACTTCAACTGTAGGCTACATTAGGCCTATTTATTCATGTATAGCCTACATGAATATTTCACATGGATAGAAATCGTCCAGAATCTACTAGGCCTATGAAATGTAGTAAAAAATAATAGTCAAAATGCATTCATTCTGTTGTATGCAGTTGCTAGAAAATGAAATCTAATAATTTAATTTATTATAATTTATTTGAAATAAATAAGAAAAAATCAGTCGCTATGTAATTTGTCACTCTAGTCCAAGGTGTCACCAAACTCAAGAAATGCCGTTGTGCATTTTAATGAATATCACTTTCCTGTAACATTTTCCAGTTAGGCCTGCTACAATATCAGTTAGGCCTAATGACTAGGCAATGGTATCGCACTATGTTGAATACACCACTCGGCTTTTGGTCTGATTCACATCCATGTGGATGAGTTGGTACATGGATCCCAACCCTGGATTAGTCGAGTGGCATATTGGTTGTCAATTCAGTTGATTCCTACTAACAACCAGTGGTCCTTTGCAGGCGGTTCAATAAAGTAATACTTACTTACTTACACTGTCTCTCAGCATCATGGAAGTGACGTCATAAAAGTTCCTAACTTAGATTGGATGCGGATTCGCAGTCTGTCTGACCATTGCGCTGCGACCGATTGATCGAACGCTAATATGTAAACGGTAGAGACGAACAGAGAGACAGACATACATAAACAGAGATACAGAGACGGAGAGGGAGAGACAGAGAGTGCGAGAGAGAGAGGAAGAAGGAGAGAGAGACAGAAAGAGACGGAGAGAGAGGGAGGTGGGGAGAGAAAATTTAGAAAGAGAAAGGGGGCGAAGGAGAGAGGAGAGAGACAAACAGACACAGAGAGATACAAAGAGGCAATAAGACACATTTAGAGAGCGAAAAACACAGACAGACAGACAGAGACGGAGACACAGAGAGAGACAGAGACAGACAGACAGACAGGTAGACTGACAGACATGGACACACACAAACACACACACACACGCAAAGAGAATAGAAAGTGTGTGTCGTTGGTTTCACGCATGTCCACGCTAGCTCTGAAGCTTGCATGTCTAATAATTGATTAGCCTGTCGTGAGCCTAGAATAATAAAAGGCCTAGAGTTGTGTCCACTTTTTGCGAAACCTGGAAAATCCATTCATAAGTTTTGCCGTGAATAATATTTTTCACAGTTTCACTGATGGCGATAAAATTACAATTTGTCGGTAAAACTGTTTCCCCATAATATGATTATATAAGACTAGCTGTTGTGCCCCGCGTTGCCCGGGAAATTTTAGTTTTTCGTCGTTACCCCTATGGGGTACCCGACGCTGACCGCAGATTTGTTTTTTGTCCCTTCCAGCCCACCCCGCTCCCACTCTGCTCCCGGACTCCATCCTACCCCTTGCCCAACCAGCCCCTCTCGCACCCACACATTTTCCCTCTCCGCCTGACATCCAATCTCGTCAAACTCCGCCCCGTTCCCATCCCGCCCTCACGCCTCTGGGGTATTCGGCTCCGCAAAAAAATCTTGAACGATTTCGTTAAATTTCCAGGAAACTCCTGTAGAAAGTATGCATGATTGTAACTATGTAGAATTGTGCATTTAAACATTATTATTACGCAGTCTCTTGTTAATGGGCACTTATATCCCAAATCGAAGATGAAGTCTCATTTATGACATAGGCGTGGGTTCTTACAGATTCCACCAATTGAGTTTAGTTTATCATATATTCATTTCAATGATGTTGTCGTTGACATTTACTCAGCCACGCCTTCTCTTTCAAACTGCAACTGTATGCGGCGATTACCATTCAGGTAAATGACTCCGAGTTCTTTGCAATTGTGCGTCTGTGTTTTACAACTGCAACGGCGACGATTACGATGACTATGGTCAGAAGGAATAATCCAACACCGAGTCCTACTCCAAGCGCGATCTCGTTGACTGAAGAGGTGTACGTTAGACAGGCGCAGTGATAGGTCTTGTATCCAATAGTCACCTAAAGCAAGCGATACTCATGAATAACAATGACACAAAACTGTTTTAACTTGTCTTCAGTTTACTTTTCCATCAGCATTTGCCTCAAACGCACATTAATCGATTAAATTTACACTAAAAATGTTCACATATCATTGACAGTCTAACATATTGTTTAGGCTACTCCGGAAATACATAGTCTCTAAGTAATAACTACTCGATTTTTGTCTGTCACTGACACCTTGGCCATTTTCATTTATAGAAACTTGAATTTCGTTGTTTTAATAACAAAATTAATAAGCTGACACCAGTGATAGTTCGGTTCTAAAATATTCCCAATTTCAGTTTTAAGGCTCTAATTTCAGTTATAATTCTATTCTTATTCTGCAAATAATTCCTATTTCAGTTCTAATTCAAGCTCCAAATTAATTTGAGTTCTCATTTAAGTTCTTAAACAATTTCACTTCTATGGGCCTAATAGAAGTTCTATAATAGTCTAATGTCAGTTCTGGAAATAAATTTTCGTTCCTATTCTTGTTTACGGAAATTCATAATTTTACTTCTAATTTCTATTTCCGTTAACGAACATATCACTGCCTGACACATTCCTTATTTACCAACTTGATTGTCATCCTGCTAAGTCACTTCACAGAGACGTTACGCTACGCTGATACCTTGTTTATTTTCTAAAATTTAGTAGTAGGCCTAATAATAAGGATTATCTAGCAATTTCAAATTCATTTGATAGCAATTCTCTAAGATAATTATGTCCTAATAAAATCAAGTTTCTGAATTTTTTGTTGCGTCATGTTTTTGAATCGTCAAAAAACAGTGGGTGGTCTCCATAAAAGTGCTATGACTTTTGTTCTGTTTGAAATATTTTAAAAAGAAATTCGACCATTGCTCGTAAATATGAATTGCCTTTAACCCTGTAAATTTTCATTTACAAAATTAATTCTTAATTCTGGCCAAAAAGCCTTAGGGGTACTTTTCTAAGGCATACATATTTGCAGAGGCCTACAAGGTGGAGATAGATAGATACGCATCATATCACACAGTGATATTGATGTGTGTTACATGAGTATGGTGCAATTTGGGCAGTAGGCATATCACCGTACCTTGCCTAACCAAAGAGCAGCTGTGTAGATCTACTTACGACCACAGCCAGATTTCTATCGCACAGCGCGGCATCAGTGTCCGTCCTTTGTGGCTCGGACGTCGGAGGTGTACACGTCAGAAGGTTGTCAGTTAGGCTTGTGATGGAGCAGATACCGCTTCCAAGGTGAACCTTGTAGTCTTCAAGTCGACATCCTCGGGTCATGTGATTACCCTGCACGCAGAATTAAATCAACTTGCTATTATAATAGCGTTAATTTTGCTTTTAACATTGGGTCATAAATGTAATCTAACAGGACTCGTTTATGTTATGGTAAACCTATTTGTCCAACTTTATATTGGATAATCTCTTGAATGATCATCATGCGGCGTTTGTCAATGAATATCTGATCGTGCTGTTTTCTATTTTTGACGCTTTTTTCTATTGTTTGACGCTGCCTTCCATTGTTTGACGCTGTTTTCTATTGTTTGACGCTGTTTTCTATTGTTTGACCCAATAGCATTACAGTCCGTCCACGGGCACCTAAATGTCGTGGCGTCCATTCAAACGGGCGAGCGGTGGTGAAGGAACCCTCAGGGTCGAGGCTATAAGACAGCCACTATATAAAAATCCGATTACATTTAGGCTACATTCACATTTACAGTCAGGCCGCATTAGGGTAGGTGTTGAAGGTACTGCAGCACCCGGACCCGCACTTTTGAGGGGTCCGCATTTTCGGAAGACTGATGAAATTTCTTAGTGAGAATTCTGCATGCAGCAATAACAACTGCCAAGTGATCGTCATCGAAATTTCGACAAACACATACCCCAAAATTTTAATCAAAGCATAATTATTTTTGCGAATAACCGAGAAGGATAAGTTGACGGTAAAAAAGTTTAAAAAATCAATGCTCATAGAGAATGTGTCAAAGAGTGACCTAGCGAACAAGCGCAGCTGAAGAGAGAGAGAGAGAGAGAGAGAGAGAGAGAGAGAGAGAGAGAGAGAGAGAGAGAGAGAGAGAGAGAGAGAGAGAGAGAGAGAGAGAGAGAGAGAGAGAGAGAGAGAGAGAGAGAGAGAGAGACCGTAATTATACACAGTCTACAAAATAATGGACACGGACAGACCTTGATGGCTATTGTTACATCACTCTTGGGATTGAAACGAATCAGTTCTCCGGATGATGGGATCTCTGGCGACGGATAGATCTCCAGCTGAAGATCGGGAATGGCCTGCGTTATATTTGCGTACTTTCCGTATCCGTCCAGAACGAACCCGACGGTGATGTCGGCTGTGTCCATTCCATTTGAACCAACGATTGTCTGACCGACTAAGGAGGATCTGTTATCCAATGCAGCCAGAAAATCCACCGGAAGGCTGACTTTAGGCACAATGCAGACCATTTGACTTCCGTTTCCGGCAGAAGAGTTGCACGGCTGCAATATGTGAAACGCTAACTAGGCTACTTAGGTCAACACTCTGGAACTTTTCAACTATATAGAACTAATCGGTTAGTTAACAATTCTGGATTAATAATAGAGAAATTATTCAGTTACTTAGATTTCAATTTTCAATGCTTTCTGTGTTTGTTGATAACAAACCTGATTATCGTGTATAAATAGGCTTGGCCTATAATTATGAAATAAAGATATTAGCTTAACAATTAGAAAGCATGCTCCGTTGCGCATGCATGCATGGCTTTTTAACGTGCAGTTGTAGCCTACACAAAATGTGCAGTTCCAAATGGATTTGTGCAGATGTAGAAGCAATTCTGTACAGTTAAAACTAGCAAAAAAGGTCATCTTCCTCCGATTGGAAGTAATTTACCATGGAAGATATATATATATATATATATATATATATATATATATATATATATATTTGTTTTATTGACAAAATAACCGATCGACATAACGCGACAGTTAACAAGCACAAAGGAGCAGCGGATAAAGCCTAGTAAATGTTTTTATACAGCATCCGTGTTATGAAGATGGGAAAGGAAAGAGTTGTGCAGTTCTAGAAATTCCATAAAAACAGCCCTGCATACATGCTATGATTCATTACGCACTACATGAATTTCAATAGACCTATGCCCTAGGCTATAGCTAATAATTATCAATTTGTTTAGCCCACTGCTTTTGAGCTTACTGTTTGCAGGCTTGTGGAGCGAGCAAGATTGGCAATGTGCTCAGTGAAGTTAAGGGAACTATCTAGGGTGACACCTAAGTCTCGAACACTGAAGGAGAAGTTGAAGTCAGGAAAAGTTTGAGAGAGTAGTGTGTAGTCGAGTCTTTGAAGCTGTTTAGGAGTGCCAAACCAAATCAACAGTTACTGGGTTTTGGAAGAGTTAAAATTAAAGTGTTATGGGTTTAACTGCAGTGATTTTCAAGTAAAATTTAAAACCTTTCACGTTGCAGACTTTTCCACTAATTATTAAACAAGTAAGTAAGTATATTCTTTAATATAACCAGCTGCAAAACAGCACTCTGGTGAAAAAGTAGCACATATAAAAAAGTTCACATGAGATATCAAAAAACAAAGTAATTAGTATGTATAAAGCATTCTAGTTCCAATTTTTTTCCTCATCTGATTATCAGCTCCTGGTAGCACCCGGACTTGGTGTCTGGGGCGAAAGTTGTGACCCGTTTGGGGGAGCAACTCATGGAGAGCATGGCCTGGTCGTGTCAGAACCACCGAAAACAAACGGGTATCAGCATGACGCCACAATTCTTCAAATGTTGGAATATCACCCGGAAGATAATGCTGACGAATAATCCTATTCATCAGGGCCTGGAGCCCACCCTTTTCTTGTTGTCCAACATATCTCCACCATGCAGGAGCTGCATAAAGCAGACGTGACAGCGTAGTCGCTCGTACCACATCGTATAACTTGAGGCCAGCTAGACCATGATCATTGAGCAGTGAGTAGGCCTACACGGAAGGCATAAAGGTGCAATTAGCTACTTAAAACAATATCATGGCATCAGAGTTTTCTTGTAGTATATTTGTCAGCAAAAATTTTCAACCATCTATTAATTCCGGTCCATGGTTTGCAATTTGCACACCAAAAACGATGCAATCATCAATTTTTTATAGTAAGCCTACCTGAAAAATAGGTTGCCAATATTCCTTACAAGTGCAAAATTTGGGGCAAATACATGAATTCCTAGAACTCTGATCCACACGTGCTCAGTTTGGTAGCGCTGCCTGATTTTGGGATGAGAGCTGAGAAGATTTGAGAGCAGTGAGAGAATTGCTGAAAAATAATGGGGGGGGGGTTATGCTATGATCTCCTTGGAGTTGGGTTGTGAAAAGGTGAAAAGACTTATCTATGTGACCCTAAGAAAGACTAGCGAGGGTTGAACGACCTCAAACTCCCGGGAAATTCTCACTCTGGTTGAGGGAGATGTCAGTTTATTACCGTTACTATAATTATCCAGCATATGACCGGAATACACAAGCATGCCTGTGACAAGTATGAAGTTTCTGCGGCGCACAATTTCATTGCACCACTAGAACTTGACAGATAGGCGGATATGATCACACCCATCCTAAACGGTATAGCATAACATAGCCTTTGACCTTTGCATAGGAAAGCTTGTGAGCGAAAATCAGATGCGAGTATGATTCGCTTACTGTTCTCAACTTAAAACTGAATTAGACCTATTATATTGTCGTTCACACACATTAGCGTAATCGCGCAGTCAAATTTTTTGACCGTCATCATTCGAGACGAAAAACAAGTTCAAGGGAATTCAGTATGGGCCTGCCTGCCTGCCTGCCTGCCTGCTTGCCTGCCTGCCTGCACGGCAGTTGACAGACGTCAGTAAAGCAGCGAAGTAACCTAATGCAAGTATGTTCACAAAAACTACATCTGTCACAACATAATGTGAATTACTAATTAGGTTAGATATCATTATAGACTAATAATGGAGACGTCAAACATTCGAAACTGCCTAAGGGCAGAGAACGAAAAGAAGATGAAAGACTAATAAGTCAACAATCTCTATGTGGGCCCCTAGAGGTCGTGGGCCCGTGTGCTTTGCACACATTGCACACATGGTAGCTACGACACTGCATAGCCTAGCATATAAGAAGCAAAACCGTTAACCATAGCTCTCAAAAGAAGGGTTGTGGTGGCCCAACAAAACTGTAAAAATTGACCTTTTCTATACATGTACAATTGTACAGTTAATGCTCAAACATTAAGGCCAGAAACTTTAAGTGAAGATCTTCATCAGCTACGCGTAAGATTCAACCGCAGATGAATTTGTTGTTGAGAAACCCGTGACACAATTCAGATTATAATTAATCTAACCAAGCACCTGGCTGGAGTTTCTAAAGTGCTAATTTGTTTATTTTCAGTCATTGAGTCATTTTATCGGTAGCCTACCTCGTAATTGGTCGTCGAAGTTGAATTTGACTTCATTTCTCGATAAACGCTGACTGTCACCTTCATAAACGGATTTGCCACGAAATTCAAATTACCTCCAGAAACAGTCAGTGACGTTCCACCACTAAAATAATCAATCATTAAAATTAGTGCTTGCCAACAAGAATAAAACATGTCTAACCGTTTCTGTTTTGTTGACATGCTTTATTCTGTACGATCCTGTTTGACCTAGGCCTACTCTAATAATATTGCTAGTCGAAGAATAAATAATTTATGTTTGCTAGCACAGGCTATCAGCACGACCATTGAACTAATAAACTGAAATTCTACCAGACAGGCCTCGAATTTCCTAAATTAAAGAAATCAGATTCGGCAACTTCGAGTGTAGGACTCCGGAAGAGAATTATAATAACGACCTAAGAAAAAGTTTACTTGCGTTATAAGGAATGTTTTCGGCGTGATATCAGTTATGTTAGGATTCCCTCCGTAGGTAAACGTTCGGCTGGTATTCACAGTGAATAGACCGGGGGAAAACTTTACTCTTATCATCAGCGGAACTCCAATCAGAGACTCCTTCGCAGGCGGAGTAAGAACAACAAGGCTGTCATTCAATCTGACATAAAAATGGCAATAGCACCAATTGAATGGTTTAACTTTGAAACCAGAAACAGTGTCGTTCAATTCGTTGCATTGAAGCATGCAAGGCCGTAGCTGGGGGGTGTGTTTCTGGCATTTGAACACCCCCCGAAATGGAAAATATAAAAAAATAATAGAATGCATTTACGAGCACACGATGTAAAAACCATGAAATAAAACCACGAAAGCACCCCCGAAATAGAAAATGTAAAAAATAAAATTAATTGGTGACATTAATTTTTGTGAAGATTCCGGCTTGATGACTAAAAAATGTCAGCAGTTTTTTGACGGGAGACTGAAGAAACACCACCCCCAATCAAATCCTGGCTACGGCCTTGGATGCATGTGCTTGGCAATTCAAGTTTTAATGAAGTCAATCAATCAATCCTTTATGGAAGTTAATGCAAAGCAAAAGACAGCAGCACAAAATGCACAATCACTTTCCACATCTATTAACATAGTGCAATCGTAGCATTATCCTTTTTCGTCATTTGTAACAATAGGGGACCCAGGCGGAACAATAGTACCGCTAGGTTGGTGCAGAGGTGGACGAGAATAATAGGACGATAGTTTCCATTTTTAGCGATATCTTACGGCTTTCAGGGTCGTTAACGTCACCTTACCTTACGTCATCAATACATTCGAGTTTGTCACCGAGTTTGTCACGAGAGTTATTCAGAAGGTCAGTCTAAAGCAGGACTTTTTTGAACGTGCAGTTTTACACACAACGTGCAGTTGTAGAAGCACATCTGCACAGTTAAAACTGGCAAAATAGGCCAATGTCCTCCGATTGGAAGTAATTTACCATGGATGATTGGAAAAAAGAGGGAGTTGTGCAGTTCTAAAAATTCCTTAAAACAGTCCTGGTCTAAAGAAGATATTAGAGCTGTGAAGAATATTTTGCAGGTCAGGAATGTAGTATAGGCAGGTTTCTGTTTAGATGACCTGACGAACTCTATTAATATGTCGCCACCACTGAATAGACGCGTTAGGCCTGCGACTACATCACCTGTCAATAGCATCAACGATTGAAATCGTTGTGACAACGTATAGACCGTCACGACATTGTATAGACTTGCCTTTCTCTGTGTATTATTGAAGCCTTGAGATCGTTACCGAAATAGACGGCAGTGACGTTTAGATTTGTTTGCGACCAACCCACAGCCCGTATGTTGACTTTCGTTCCTCCAGCGATCGGTCCGTAAGATGGGTTTGCCTCCCACACGAAGCCGTTCACCACAGATGGAGTCAATGGTTGGCCTATCAAGTAGCGCATCACTCTAGAGATACTTATGCACGGACTTGATTCGTAGTTTAAGAAATTGAGCTAGCTCTGGTGTGGGCAGCATAAGCCCGCGGGGACCTCTGGTGCATTTATACCAGCATTTAATCTGACTCGTTTGAACCTTGTATCTCCTCGGGCCGCAGAATCAAAATAAGTCTCGAAGGTCCCAAAAGTAAACTCAAAAGCATCATCTACAATTTATTAATTTATTAATTTCTATATGTATTGAAATTCGTTTGGTAAGCTTATGTTATAATCTTAGGTTAAATGAATAACAATAATGAACAACAGAATGTAGGCCTATATTAGGCCCAAATATCTGGCCAAATGTTTGGCATGCCTTCACCGAAAGGTAACTCAGGTTTTTTTAACGTGCAGTTGTACACAAAATGTGCAGTTCTAAATGGATTTATGCTGTACAGTTAAAACTAGCAAAAACTGTTCGATTGGAAGTAATTTACCATGAAAGATGTGAAAAGAAAGAAAGAGTTGTGCAATTATAAAAATTCCTTAAAAACAGCCCAGGAGTCGTTTATCCCTGCCTTGTTTGTATGTGCACTTGTTATAGCGCCCATTCAAGCTCTCGATACTCAGAGGCGCTCCCGAATGCAGAGCGGACACTGCATCGGCGTTTCACGCCGAAGCGCTGAGCAATTGTGAGTGAAGGACTTGCCCAAGGTCCCTACGCGGCGACGTGAGGTGGATTCGAACCTCGAACCTTGCGGCTTCAAGGCAACGACGCCACCACTACACCACCGCGCCCCACAAATTCATTGCACTTAGTTCGTTTTTCCTTTCGTCGTTGCCCTGTCACTGTTTTGTTTCCACGGGTCCAAGGAATTGCTGTCTTTTGGGGTCAGCCGGATTTCCCTGACTGCTGTTACAGAGAGTTGTTCAAGTCAGAGTCTTAGGTGTAGAAAAGAGCTGTCATAGTCGTCGACTCATCGGCCGAGAAAGAGTCTCAAACATCGCCTATCGATCGTCGGCCCTGGAGACTCTTATCGATTGTTTCCTTCCAGCCCTCAGGACTAGAACTGGCCTATTTATCGAAAGGAACTGTCGCGGCAACTTACAGATGCTCTTGAAGTCTGTACACACCTTAGGAACTAACTATAACAATGTGAACGACATGGGAAGGATTTAGTCAGTTTTGGGCAATACAGAAACAATAGTCGTTTAGCCTAACCCAAAATTAGCGTGTCAATCTCCTCATAACAAGGGAACCTAACCCCAAGGATATAAAGAAGACAATTATTATGTGCATACCGGATTGACTCTCTGGTAGCTTTCAGAACCAGACGACCGTCACAATACCAATAAAAGGAAACGCTTAACTCGACCACGGGCCACGTGAAATCACTTCGAGGGCTGCAGGTTGTTTACGTTTGACATCTATGGGTAAAATTAATGAAACCCTATTTACGGTTGATTAAGGGTTATAAATACCGATAGTCTTTCTGCAGTAGACCACCAGATTGGGCTGTTCATACTCTGTAGTCCATATCCAAAAGGCGTCACCTCGGATCCCAGGTACAGTTTGGTGAGGGGAAGCGCTGTGTGTTGAAGTCTCAATCGCCGGCGGCCAATCTGAGTCGTCGAAATCGGTTGTCTGCCAATCGATAAAGTATTCTTTCGTGCATTTCCACGAAGCGTTTGTTATGATGTAACCATCGTCCGTCGAAGCCAGAATGCCAGCAACTGAGTCGATGTTGTTTCCTTCGATGCCGATTATTCTTGCAGTGCAAGGCAGCTCAACCGTGTCCGCTTGCTCCCAGACGTTTGCATTTGGCAGACCGGTTATTTCGATTCCGTCTATGTATAAGCGCATTGTATTGTCCACTGTTGCCTTCAAGCTTCGCATCTTGCAGTCTGTGACGTTGGCATCAACAGTTTTGCAGAGGAATAGGACAGCAAGCACTTCAGAAAGAAGGAAAGCAGCGCATTCACTTGCCATAAATTAAAATTACAATAGATATAAACAAATGCTAGGTAAGGTAAGCTAAGGCAATGATAAGTAATATCAGATATGGCCATATTGTATAATGCAATGATTAGTGATATTATCTAACACGAGATAGGCTGAGGCAATGGTTATTCATATTATCTAACAAGAGATAGTCTGAGGCAATGATTAGTGATATTATCTAACACGAGATAGGCTGATGCAATGATTGGCGATAATTTTATTATCTAACACAAGAGAAGCTGAGGCAATGACGGTTTTCAACCGAGGTTTGGTGGAACGAAGGGCTTACGCGGGGAACGGGGTTGGCCAGTGTTCCGCCGCAGTATCACATAAAATTTAAAAACATTTTATTGGATTCACAAAAGTACCGGCAACATGTAGGCCTAATGGCCATAATTCTTCACAGTTCTCGGTCATTCTCACTTAATCAATTAGCATTATCATGCGAACGGATTGTCTTTTTTTATGTCATTACACAATATTATTTTATGTGTTTGAATCTAGATCTAGGCTACATAGCAAAAGCCTAACTTGTTATTTGAAAGATACACGCATCAAATCTATGGATGCGTTTACAAATAATTGTTGTCGTTCAGACGAAGTGAAACGAAGTGAAACGAACTTTTACCATTGCTTTGAACCACTTGCAAGAAGGTTCCGTCAATAGAAAGAGGTTGGAGACTACTAACAGCTGGGCTAAGAGTCTTAGCCGTTTTAAGGAATAGGCACGCGAGGCACGTGCTTAGGGCCCCGCACAACAGAGGGGCCCCGCGACGACCCAACTAGACTATAGCCTACTAGCATAACAATTAGCAACATGTTACACGAACCTTGACGTATGCTAAACTTAAATTTTATTTTACACATGTAATTTGTAATACATGCACGAACTCTGTGACATTAGGGCCCATTTACTATTATAGGGCCTATGAGTGTATACGATGATAAAATCCATTAATACAACAATTATAATTATGATGCTGTGCCGGAAATGTCTTTCGGCCCTTATTGTAATTTCTTAAGCGCGATCATGGTGTAAGAAGGGATGGTGTGCGCACTTGGCTGAAATTTATGGCTAAAGACGCTAGATGGCGATGGCGTTCGCAGTTGACGGACCTCGCCCATAAGCCTAATGGAATTTCATGATATTGTATGGCATACATACTTATACTCCTTCACTGCACGTCCGTTCCCTAATGCCAGTCTCATGTCTGGGCGAAGAAGGAGGGCGACACAAATTATCTTTGCTATGTTCTGTTCCATTTGCTCTTTGTCTCCTTTTCTCTTGTGTTCCTTGTTCTCTGTTCCATGTGATGCTATGTGTTCCCTGTGTTCCAATGTTCTCTATGTCCTCTGACCCTGATGTTCCTATCGATGTTCTGTGTTCCCTTGTTCTCTGTGATGCGCCTTCTGTTCACTGTTAATTGATGTTCCGTGTTCCCTGTGTTCCTTGTTCCCTGATGTTCCCTGTGATATACCAGGTTCCTTATGTTCCATAGGCCTTAATTGTTTACATCCTTTATGTTCCACGGACCTTGTTGTTATTTCACGCCCTTTGCTTTCTAATGTCGCAGGCGTTCAATGTCATGTTTCTTGTGTTCCCTGGTGTTCCCTGTTTCTTATGTTCCACAGCCCTTGCTACATATTCCGCGTTCCATATGTTCCTTAATATTTCTGATGTTTATCCTGATGATTCATGTTCCTTAATTATGTTTCGCGTTCCTTGTTTCTTAAAGTTTCTGATGTTCCCTCAGGTGTTCCATGTTCCTTATGCTCCACGGTCTTTGTTGCGTGTTCCGCGTTTCGTATTTTTAATGCCTCTGAAGCTCCCACGATGTTCCTTGTTTCTTATGTTTCCTGATGTTCCTTGTGCTCCTCATTCCTTGTTGAGCATTCCGGGTTCCTTGTTCCTTAATGTTTCTTGTGTTCCCTCTTATGTTCCCTGTTCCCTGCGTTCCACGGACCTTTTTGCGTGTTCCACATTCCGTGTTCTGTTTTCCAGTGATGATCCATGTTCCTTACGTTCCCTGATGTTCCATGTTCCTTGTGTTCCACATTCCTTGTTCCACATTCCGTGTTCCATTTATCTTAATGGTTCTGATCTTCCCTCTTATGTTCCATGTTCCTTACGTTCCACAGACCCTGTTGCGTGTTCCACATTCCGTGTTCTTATATGTTTCTCATTTTCCCATGATGTTCCAGGTTCCTTATGTTCCATGGTCCTTGTTGTATATGCTTATGTTCCACGGCCCTTGTTGCTTGTTCCGCGTCTTTTGTTTTCTGATGTCTCTGGTGTTCCATGTGATGTTTCATGTTCCTTATGTTCCGTGATGTTCCCTGTTTTTTGTGTTCCGCATTCCTTGTTCTTCACTGATTCTGTTTTTCCCTGAAGTTCCATGTTCCTTATGTCACCTGATGGTCCATGTTCCTTGTGTTCCAAATCCTTGTTGCACTTTCCATGTTCCTTAATGTTTCCCCTGATGGTCCATGTTCCTTACGTTCTGCAGTCCTTGTGGCATGTTCCGTAATGCATGCATGTTCCGTCTTTCTCGTCCTGCATATTCTCTGAACAATGTTCTCTGTGATGCTTCATGTTCTTTACGTTCCACGCTCTTTGTTGTATATTCGCTTAGGCCTATGTTCCCTGGTGTTCCGTATGACGTTCCATGTTCCCTGCAATGTTACCTGATCCTCATCGCCCCTTAGATGTTCCAAATGATACTCCCTGCTATGTTCCTGCCCTCTCCTTGTCCATATGTTCCATGTTTCGAACGTTTCTTATACTTCTTGCTCTATATTGTATATGCTGCCAACCATCAACTGGGGACAGCAGCGCCACCTGCTGAATTAAAATAAAAAGAGCCAAAAACAATGTATGGCCAGTATAAGAAGTGCGCACACCATCCCTTCTTACACCATGGTTGAAAGGAAGTTAGGTCTGAAACAAAATGGTGATTGGTCGTTTCTGTCTTATTTCGGACGTTTGAATTAATAGTTTACTACAAATTAATAGTTTACTATAAATTTGATGACTTTTGGTGACTTTGAAACAACATGGAAGACATTCTGGATGATCGGTTTAAGTTGTTATTGACTAACTCTGCATTAAAACGAGAATATGATCAGAGGTGTCGGCAGTTGTTATCAGAGTTAGCTCTGAGATACGCAGAGTCACAAGACGACTGGTCCGAATATGTCAGATACGACACGGAGGCCCTGCAGAGCTCCGGAGTAAGCAACCACGAGTCCGGGTCGGCGAATGAGGCAGAAAAGAACCCAGAACCATCCAGAACGGAGGTGGTTACTCCCTGCTCGGGGGTCGCAGACATACCACGAGCCATCCTGTTAACTCGTGGTGAGGCCGACAAGGGAAACGAAGAGGCGGCTGCTCTACTAATGGAGCTGGGGAAGGGACCTTGGCGGGAAAGGCCGGAATCTCATGCGATACCAAACCCTGATGGTCAGCTACACTCCGGTTCTTATACTACCAAGACTGCCTCAATAAACACACGTGATCCCTTCAGGGTACCAGCTGAAAGAAGAGGAAGGGGCACCGTAACAATGCACTCATATATATGATATTACAATGAGTAAGCTTATATATATATATATATAATTTACTGTTAACATTTGTACAAAGACTATTTTTATAACCAACTAGCTGAATTACCCGGCGTTGCCCGGGAAATATAAGTTTTGTCCCCAGCCACGCCTGACCCCGTTCCGACTTCAGCATTCTGACCACGCCTTCCATCGACCCCCGCGTTAAGGAGAAGTAACGAACCTCTCCGCTAGGTGTACAGGTCCGGTCGATAATTGAAGAGCAAAACCCGTTAAGTCCACGCGACACGTAACTGAGAAAAAGGACTTTTTATGAAAAGATACTACCATTCAGCGCAACGTGCTTTTTTCATAAATTGTTCTTTGCCACTTAGATAAAGAAAGTTTTTTAAATCTACGCTTTTTTAGTCGGATTATTTGCAGTTATATTCGCATTATTTACGTCCACAACATTTTTGCTGCGCGGTTTGGCGAGATGGGACGTGAAGATTTGAGCTAAAAATAATGACGTCATGAGTTTAGTGAACATAATTATGCCGTGTCTAATATATCGTTTTTATAACAGCGAAATTTAAAATAAGGAAAGATTTTTGAATCGCGATCTTTATGATTTTCTCGTGTGGATCAGAAGAAAAAAGCCGATAATAATCCTCGCAAATATTTTCGATAGAAGTAAATATCACGTGACCTCAAACCGTCATGCCATTGGCTGTAGTTCTCTGGTAGGCAATGGAAGCCTTATGGAGGCGATCAACGTGAATGGATTTTGAATCGCTTATCGCGTGCAAGTTTAAATGTTGACATCTCGGGACTTATAAAGTGAATTGGCAGCCGAAAATAGTGGCGTTTAACTCCAAATGTGGGTAAGAATCGATTGCAATTTTTTTTTAAACGAATCGCTGTAATATCCGAGTAGGCCTCCGGACAAAATTGGTGCATCCCACACACAGAAGGACAAACTTTCTGTTTTATAATTTAAGATTGTCGTCTTTCCAGTGCCGATTTAAAAAATTCAAAGTGTCAAAATTATCTAGCCTAATTGTTCCTTGAACACTTAGTAAAACAGCATATCATTACTACATGGCTTCCCGATTTTGGTAGTTCTTCCCTGTTTTGTGAAGGCCTAATATTTGTAACAGTTCCGCGAACGGTGTCCTGGTCAGCAATGCAGGATCTTTTTTAGCAACGGGAATAAGCTAATTCCAGTACAAGAAAGTAGGGCTTAAATAATTATAACACCTGTCTTCATTCATTATAGGGTCTAGCCCTACTGTTATGATCCAGAAGCAGCAGAATTGAGTTGCTTGATACGTAAAGAAATTATTTTTGCAATAATAATTATACTAGGGCCTAGTGAATTTTTAAACCATTTATTATTCAGCACTGAAATAATAGAGCACGGTAATTTTGTTAAAATAACTGAAAATATATTATTATAATTATTGTAAGAATATTTGTTGAAATCTTAGACTATAGCCTATTCTTGTCAGCAGTGCAATTATAGTTGAGCAATTTTCTAAAGATGGCAGCTTAAAATGCTGCCATTGCAATGTGAAAAATTCAAACATTTCTGGTGGGAGGGCACATTCCCTTCCCATGCCCCTCCCCTCTCGGCGCTACACGTGTCAGCGATCGACCCGCAAAGACTCGAGCGTTCTTCGTCCTCCAGAAAACTTGCTTTCCCCAGAGGATGGGGACTAGATTAGACTCGTACGTTTAGGATTATGGTTTGTGCCTAGGGCCTCTAAAATCCTTAAAACGGCCCTGGCTAAGACAAGGAGAACTAATAAATTTATGCACCTTTCTCGCTTAAAAACTGCCTTATTTAGCCGTTGTGGAACTGGGAACGCTTCTGAGTATATAACCTGCAAGGTACTTTGTATAAAAGTCAATAATAACAATGAATGCTTTAGAGGGAAAATTCAGTAGGCCTATTTTGTTGGATCAGGCAACACCATGCAAATTCAGCAGACATTTTACCGCGTTTAAGAAATTCCTTGCGGCGAACCTTGAGTAATTGTAGGCCCCTAATTGTAACTGTAATTGAACATTTATAAAGCGCCGCTCACAGATTCAGTAGGCCTAGCGCTCCCGACCCAAGCTAGATTTCATTGCTGTTTTTAGTCTACTATTGCAGCCGTTCGTCTCACTTTATTTGTATTCGTTAAAAATTTTCCAGTTAACATGCTGTGAAAACTAAAACGACGTTTTAAGCTCAATAGTCAAGCTTACCTATCAGGCAGTGCACCATCATTCGATTCATGATTCCTGTGTTTTTTCTGGCGCGATTTCGATATTTTCGAATAAGACCAAAATACAGAATCGACAACTTCGTCTACCACACTGCAGCTGTCCTTCACGTGTAATATTCGTCGAGCAGTCAAAATAATATTTATAAAGCATTATGACAGTATGCATTGCGTTGAAGGTGTCTGAATAGGCTAGGCGAGACATGACAACGCCGTTTTGCTGCAGCTTTGTCCAAGCCACAAATTTCAATTCAACCAGATCACGCACAGGTGAACAGTGAACACGCATAAGCGTTACGGTTGAGTTAGGCCAGGGCTACTCGCAGGACCGTTCAGTATTAATACTAATTGAACTGTTCACTTAAAATATTCAAAGGGAAAATACTTTTACAGCTGCGCAGGTCACTTCCTCGTTCTGAAAATTTCTCTGTATACAAGCCTACATTGTCTGCCACAAAATTATCACATGTAATGCCAGGGTCTTTCCGCGACATCGTCGTCTTCCAAATAATACTCGTCTCCTTTGTCGTCGTCTTTGCCTTTGTCGTCCTTCTCACCTTTTACGCGTCACTTCACAGTTCACACGTACTGCGTCGCACGCTTTGGACTTTCCCCGTCAGTGCGTCACGTTAAAATCATCGAATCACTCTAACCATAACCATAACCACAGATATAGAAACTAACAAAAAGCAAAAGGAGAGAACGATTATGTAAAATAATTATTGATGTCTAACCGAAACACAATGCCTCTTGTTTTTTGTTTGTTATTATAGACTGACAAAATTTTCTGAAAGGCATTGAGTATCAAACGTTTTTCTTAACCACGCTCCAGAAATCTCCCTTTCGTCGTTACGTACTAAATTGCTCATTAAAGTTTATGAAAATTCTACAATATTTATATGAAGTATAATTATTATTATTGTTACCCGTACGTTCTCCATGGATGACTTCTTTGGATAATGGTTCCACCAGGGATGCCACTCTGAATTTAAAAAAGGTCAGATCTGGCCAAAAAGGTTAGAAAAAGCTAGATTGGAAATTTCTCTGACAAATACATGGATGTTTTGGACTTGAAATCTGTGACGAGCTTTTTAAATCATCCGGCCAAAATTTCTCCCTTTTACCCTGTTAAATTTCTGATTGGTGACTTTTAAAGGTCGTTTGCTCCAAAATCTGCAATTGTTCAAAAGCATATTTTTTCAGCTTTTCAGGTATTTTGTGTATTTTTCACCTGAAAATATCTATTTTTCTATTTAAAAAGTCGCAAAAGACCTTCGTGATAAAAAAAACTAGATCCTGAAAAACCTAGAAACCGGAGTTCTCTGTAAGCTACTATTTGCATAATAAATAGGCTATACAAGTATACATGTATACTGTATAGGTCTAAATGGTGTAAATTTGAACAACTGATGGACTTATATTTATTTACCGATTGATTGATGCGTTGCATCGAGGTTCAATCGTCTTTGTAAGTAAGGCTGAATCATGAGTGCGTCCTTCATCACGAATGGAGCCACACGAGTTCTCTCGGTCACAGGCTAAGTGTGACATGGTCGGCGTTTCCAATCATTGCCCCAATAAATAATAATAATAAATGGATTTTTTCGACTTGACATTGGTGACGACTTTTTTTATCGTCCGGCCAAAATTTTCTCCTTTTTACCCTGTTAAATTTCTGACTGATGACTTTTTAAAAGTCGTTTACTCCAAGATATGCAATTTTTGCTGCACCGCCAAAATCAATTTTTCAGCTTTACAGGTCTTTTGTGTAATTTCGTCTACGACTTCCGACGACTACGACTTTTATCTTTGGGACAGAACCTCACCGCCATGTCTGGAGATGCTCGTGAGACGTCTTACTTATTAAATAAGTAAGAGAAAGACGCTGAAATTTTCAGCGTCTTTCTCTTACTATCCAGCGATTTAATGCGGTGGCATTCCGCGGTACTTTTCCTGCGCTGGATTTCAACGACGACTAGGTGCCGTTCCAGATGTTTTTATTTTAGTAATAGAGTGTAAGTCCCTGAGGGATCATATGTAGGCCTACCTCGGGGCAAAAAAAATAAAATAATAATAATAATAATAATAATAATAATAATAATAACCTTTTCTTTAATTCAACGCCTGCAAACGCCCTGCGCTTTACATTTACAAGTTATGCAGTAATCTTAATGAAACTTAACTACTAACAGAACAGACAGCTTTGCAATTACAATAATAAGGTTTATAATTGCAAAATTCCAAGCTTATAAAGCGTCACTCGAAAACCAAGAACAGGGTGAAATAATTTCACCAGCGTAATGAAGCACCCTGCCAATAGCTATGTTCAATTTTTTCTTCTTCTTATTCGGAAGTCGTAGACGAATGGATGGCCTGACTTTTTAATAGGGCCTACGTTATAACAGCAATGCTATTATAATGGATTAAACCTGCCTCATCGTCAGGAAACCAATGGAAGAGAAGAAAGAAGAAAGAAGACGACAACAGAATAGCAATGAATTAATATAGAGAGTGTTACTTATCGAAAAATAAACGAAGAGCAGAACGATGTCCTATATCATCAAACTTTTGTAAAAAAAAATATAAAGAGCAATTTTATATCAACGTTTATTTTGCCCGTTCAGAATATAATTATAGATTTTCTTAAGCCGTTGTCGTGTGTCTTCAAATGGTCTTCGCAGATATTAGCATTGTCAACGTACGATGAATAGAGATGCCACTTCTTCATGCTTCATGAAGCAGTACCCCTTTGTTCTGCGAAAGTCAAGAAGGCACTGGATGGACCATCGTATGTATGTATGTATGTATGTATGTATGTATGTATGTATGTATGTATGTATGTATGTATGTATGTATGTATGTATGTATGTATGTATGTATGTATGTATGTATGTATGTATGTATGTATGTATGTATGTATGTATGTATGTATGTATGTATGTATGTATGTATGACATTGTATGTATGTATGTATGTATGTATGTATGTATGTATGTATGTATGTATGTATGTATGTATGTATGTATGTATGTATGTATGTATGTATGTATGTATGTATGTATGTATGTATGTATGTATGTATGTATGTTATGTATGTATGTATGTATGTATGTATGTATGTATGTATGTATGTATGTATGTATGTATGTATGTATGTATGTATGTATGTATGTATGTATGTATGTATGTATGTATGTATGTATGTATGTATGTATGTATGTATGTATGTATGTATGTTATGTATGTATGTATGTATGTATGTATGTATGTTATGTATGTATGTATGTATGTATGTATGTATGTATGTATGTATGTATGTATGTATGTATGTATGTATGTATGTATGTATGTATGTATGTATGTATGTATGTATGTATGTATGTATGTATGTATGTATGTATGTATGTATGTATGTATGTATGTATGTATGTATGTATGTATGTATGTATGTTATGTATGTCATGTATGGCGTCTCGTGTAAGGAAAGGCAACCGTCATCGCCTGTGCAGCCGTCCCTTCGCGTCGGCAGCCTCAATGTCCGCTCGCTTGGAAACAAATCATCGTCAGTGCAAGAACTAATATCGTCGTCAAAATTTGATATATTCTGCGCTGATGAGACCTGGCATGAAGCCAGCAGCTCTCCCTCCGTAATCCTTTCAACACCTGGTGGCTATCTCTGCGTTGATCAGCCACGACCTCTCGGTCCAGACGAGAGCCGTTCACATGGTGGGATATGCATCTTTCATCACAACAATCTCCACTCAACCAAGCACGAACTGGGAGACATTACTTTCAGCACATTTGAACATCTCGCCGTTCTCATCACTTCGGGGTGCCAACGGCTACTCGTCGTTGGCCTTTATCGTCCTGGTTCCCACAGAGCAACATCTACTTTCTTCAGCGAATTTTCTGAGTTTCTTTCGCATTTATCGGTACTTTCCATTCCAGTCTACTTACTTGGTGACCTCAACTTGCATCTCGACGACATTGATCTCTCTGCCACTAAAACCACAACACATCTTCTTGACTCGTTCTCTTTTGTACAGCACATATCTGTGCCAACACATTAACAGAGGACACACTCTTGATGTCATCATAACACCTACAGATGCTCTCATCCAAAACCTCTCCATCTCTACTCCCAGCCTCTCGAATCACAGTCTGATCAGCTTCTCCATTGATCGACAAATAGCGTCATTGACTCGTGATGTTGTGAAGCGCCGATGCTTCACAAACTTCAACTTGGAAACTTTCACCGAGGACCTTGCTGCGACAGAAATCTTCAAAATGGCGTCTACACCTCATATTTCACCAGATCCTGAGCAAGCCTTTCTACTCTACGACTCCACACTCCAGGACCTACTGGATCGCCACGCTCCTCTGCGCACCATCAACATACGACAAAGAGCAGGATGCCCAATGCCCATGGTTTGACGCAGAATGCTCAAAATCGAAAAGGAAAACCAGGAAACTTGAGAGACTGTATCGTCGTTTGAGGACTCTTGAAGCTCGAGAAGCATGGACCATACAACAAGTACAACAACGACACCTTTTCCAGGAAAAGCGTGCGGAATTTATTCGTAGACGGCTTGGTGAAGCACAGGGCGGCAAGAACACTTGGAACATTCTGAACTCTCTCCTCCATCCAATTCCTCCAGACTTAGATCAAGTTAATAATGTCAGAAATAGTACTGCAAACTCTCCTCCTCCTCCTGAAATACCTTTGCTTACTCCCGCCTCTCTGTCAACCTTTGATTCTGTCACTCCTGTCTATGTTGCTGACCTACCGATGAAATCCACATCCAAACACTGTGAACTTGACCCTGTGCCTACCTGGATTCTAAAATCTCAACCTCACTTTTTTGCTATTATCCTAGCTTTCCTGATCAATCTTTCTCTTTCCAGTGGCACACTTCCTAACTCTCAGAAAAGAGCAGTAATTCGTCCTCGTCTTAAGAAGAGTGGCCTTGATCCAACTCTCTGTTCTAACCCTAGACCTATCTCTAATGTCTCCTTTCTATTCAAGATGATAGAGAGAGTAGTTCACACTCTATTCTTACCTCTCTGCAAATAATCTGCTTCCGTCTCTCCAGTCGGGATCCAGGCAATTCCACTCCACGGAAACTGCCGTCCTGAAAGCCTACAAGGACCTTGTTCTTGCTGCTGATAAAGGATATGTGACTGCTTTAATACTCCTTGACTTCTCTGCTGCGTTTGACTGTGTTGATCACTGCATACTGCTTAAAGTCTTGCAAAATTCCTTTGGCATCTCTGGCACCCTCTTTAACTGGTTTCTATCTTACCTCTCTAACCGCACTCAGTATGTTCGCATAAACCTCCTCATATCATTTATTACATCTGTGCTCTTTGGTGTTCCACAAGGCTCTGTTCTGGGGCCACTACTGTTCATTCTCTATAGCTCTGCACTGTCAGCCATTGCCTCGCGTCATGGTATAGAAATCATGTTTGCTAAGGATGCTGATAATACGCAACTCTATGTACATTTGCGCTTAATTAAATGACGTTGCAGATGCTACAAAGAGACTTCGAACCTGCATTGATGACGTCATACAATGGAGTCTGTCTATTCGCCTTAAACTTAACCCTGGCAAATCTGAGCTCATCTGGTTTGATCGTTCTTCTAAACTGCTACAGTGTGCTGAACTCTCACTCTGTACCTCCTCTTCTCTACTCTCTCCTTCGTCTACTGTGCGGGATCTTGGAGTCATCCTTGACTCGGCACTTTCCCTCAAACCTCAGATAGCAGCTATCTCTCGGGCATGTTTGTTTCATCTAAGGAGAATCAGACAGCTCCGCTCTACTCTTGACTCAGCATCACTGAAAACATTGATTCACTGTCTTATTCAGACGCGACTTGATTACTGTAAGTCGATACTTTACGGTCTCCCTAAATGCACACTTCTTCCTCTAACTAGAATACTTCATCAAGCTGCAAGACTGTCTTGGACTCTCTTACCGTGACCACATCACACCAGCTCTTCGCTCTCTACACTGGCTTCCTGTAAGTGATCGCATTCGCTTCAAGCTGGCACTCCTCGTGTACAAAGCACGCACTGATCACCTGCCATCTTACTTATCTTCTATGATCACACCGTGTAACTCTGTTAAGGGTCGCTCTTCTCTTCGATCAGCATCCGCTGGAAAGTATGTAGTTACTGGCACACATCTTGTTTTTGGTCGACGTTCTTTCACATTTGCTGGTCCCTTCATCTGGAACTCTGTGCATCCTTATGTTCGTGACTCCCCTAGCGAGACTGTCTTTCGCTCTAAACTGAAAACTTTCCTCTTTGAATCTACCTATATATAGTTATTAATTGTCTGCCGAACTTCAATGTGCACTTCTGAGCTTTGTAAGGAGGGCATTATCAAACTTCAGTTGTATTGTATTGTATTGTATGTATGTATGTATGTATGTATGTATGTATGTATGTATGTATGTATGTATGTATGTATGTATGTGTGTATGTATGTATGTATGTATGTATGTATGTATGTATGTATGTATGTATGTATGTATGTATGTATGTATGTATGTATGTATGTATGTATGTATGAATGTATGTATGCATGTATGTATGTATGTATGTATGTATGTATGTATGTATGTATGTATGTATGTATGTATGTATGTATGTATGTATGTATGTATGTATGTGTATGTGTGTACGTATGTATGTATGTATGTATGTATGACATACATACATACATACATACATACATACATACATACATACATACATACATACATGTGTACGTATGTATGTATGTATGTATGTATGACATACATACATACATACATACATACATACATACATACATACATACATACATACATACATACATACATACATACATACATACATACATACAATACAGTACATACATGCATACGTACATACATGCATGCATGCATGCATCATACATACATACATACATTGTATGTATGTATGTATGTATGTATGTATGTATGCATGTATGCATGTATGTATGTATGTATGTATGTATGTATGTATGTATGCATGAATGCAGGCATGTATGTGTCGGTGTTTAATTCTGTGGTAACTTTAGGGAGTCCCTTGTTAGCGCTGAATACCAATCATTATAGCAAGTGCACATACAAACAAACAATGCATTTGCACTGCGCTTTTCAAAGACCTATTATGGTTAGACCCATTGTTGTTCTATAGGGAAAAAATTTAATCGGCGAAAGCGGTGCGTGAGGCAAAAGAAGTAACCGCCCCAAGATCGGTCCAGGCTCATTTGGAAAGTTCCTTGTCGGGCCCTTAAAGGTCAGATGGGCGAAGGTCTTCTGAAGCTGATGAAAGATAATGAAGTTGGAGCAAGGCATCATGGTAAGATATAAGGATTGAAATCAAATATGCATATAAAATGTAAGCACTTTGACTGCATAATAAAATCGTTCATGCTTAACTGATGAACCAATTATGAGCAAACCTTTGATTGAGTTCTACGATACAAACCTGGCAGCTACAGTTGTAAACCTACATGTGGGCTCTAGATGTATCATAACAGTATATCACGGTACTTATTATTCATTAGCCGCACTGTCCATCCAAATTATTGAAACCCGTCACTGAGTCGTGTAAATGTTCGCGATCAAAATGCATTAGTCATAGGCAACAGCAACGCATACCACAACTTGATTTTGCTTATGGGTTTAGGCACGGAGGTCTCAACGCAAATTGGCTTTTGAAGCGGTCGCTAGAAATCAGATTTACTGCAAACCCTGGCTTCTATACAATAGCTTCACTTTTATTTAGATGTCCTTGGCCCTGTTGTCAACTACGAAAACCTAAATGTGTTTGGGAGGTAATCTAATGAGAGCTTTCAACCTGATTTTGACGCTGGTAATGTAAAGAGGAATTGCGGTGGAGGCGAAGCAGCATACGGTGGGCAGAGACGAATGGCGGGGGTTGCGTTGTCTGCAGACCGGCGGGGAAAGGACTTAGTGCTGCATATGTGTAAGTATGGTGCTGGGAAAGGGATCACAATCATACAGGGTACGGTACGTGTATACAATACTATACATACAGGGCATACAATGGACATGCATTATGAGACATAATGTCAAGAAATCTAGAGCAGTGGCATTCATCATCAAGTCGTCATATAACCGATAACCTATGTGGTTGAGCGACTGGTTCAGTCTGGATGTTTGTCTAAATTATATGTCTAATTTTGTTCTTCTAACTGTCTTCAGAATCAGTTATAAGAAACTTATTTTTATCCCGCCAATTGAAGCCTACTGCTAGCCAAAAATATTTTCGGGACACTACCATATCCGGTAATGTTTACAATTTTTTACGGGACACATTGTGCAAATACCGGACTGTCCGGTTCATTACCGGACACCTGGCAACCATACTTTCATCCGACGACGAATAACATGAGCAAAACCCTTCGTCTCACTTAAGACCAATATAATCGGCAGAAAATAATTAACACACGAAACCTTTCGTCTGCATTTCGCTCATTCTTTCATCCATTCCTTCATTCATATTCATTCATTCGTTCACTCATTCACTAACTCATTCATTCATTCATTCATTCATTCGCTCATTCATTCATTCGCTCATTCATTCATTCATTTCATTCATTCATTCAATCATTCATTCGCTCATTCATTCATTCATTCAATCATTCATTCGCTCATTCATTCATTCATTCATTCGCTCGTTCATTAGCTCGTTCATTCATTCATTTATTCATTCGCTCATTCATTCATTCATTCATTCAATCATTCATTCGCTCGTTCATTCGTTCATTCATTCATTCATTCATTCATTCATTCATTCATTCATTCGCTCATTCATTCATTCATTCATTCGCTCGTTCATTCGCTCCTTCATTCATTCATTCATTCATTCATTCGCTCGTTCGTTCATTCGTTCGTTCATTCATTCATTCATACATTAATTTGACATCCCTCCATAGGGTGTTGCATCATGTATGCCATCATGTATGCCCTGCATTACATTAACTTTCTCTTGCCTGTATTATTACTAATTTTATTGGCTGCGTCTCTTTTCTCTTCTTCCATTCTGTACTAAACGTTTCTGGGTGTAAAAGACCGACACAGACCGACACTGTTTGGGGGAACCTCGTCCATTCATTCGTTCGTTCGTTCATTAATTCACTCATTCAGTCGTTCGCTCGTTCGTTCATTCATTCATTTGTTCTTTCGTTCGTTTATTCGTTTATTCGTTCATTCGTTCATTCATTCATTCATTCATTCATTCATTCATCTATCCATCCATCCATTCATTCATTCATTCATTCATTTATTTATTTATTCATTCACTCATTCATTCATTCATTCATTCATTCATTCATTCATTCATTTGGTACCCCTCCATGGGGTGTTGCCAAATGAATATTGCCATGTCTAACTGCCCTGCATTATAATTAGCTCTCTCTCGCCTGTATTATTACTAATTTTATTGGCTAAAAGTCCTGCGTCTCTTTTCCCTTCCTCCATTCTGTACTAAAAGTTTCTGGACGTAAGAAACACACAGACCGACACAGACCGACATTGATTGGGGGTAGCATCGTCTCTCTCTTACTGAACACATCCATTCTCGTGTCCTTTTATCGATGTACGACGCATTATTTGCAAGGCTGTTTGTTGATGATCATCGCCTCTCAGAAACAATATCCGAGTGACGACCAGGCAAATTATCTTCCAATAATATCTTAGTTATCTGCACTGGCAAGCGACGTTTCGCCTGTAACATGTCTTAGCACACAAGTGTAGCCTAAACAAAATAGCCACCCAGTCGATAACAATAATAATACCGTGTCGCGAAGTTATTATAGGCCGCTTCGATTTTCTCTTGTCGGTTGGAATGGGTCGATGCCGAGTTTTACCTGAGCGTAATAAGCTTAGGCTATATTCAATTCTTATCAGTCTACAGTTGCTAATAGCCGGCGTCATTGTTAAATTTATCGACGAATTTCTTAGCGACCGGCAGACCATTGGGGAATGCAAGAGCATCTCCTCGCATTCAATTGCTGAAGTCACTCAATGCCAACCTTATAATATTATGTTTACTTAATCGAGCGCTACATGACTTGTATGTCTCCATTTAGGAGAGCGTTAATGCGTTCATTAATGCCTGTCCACTTAAACGCTGGGTTTCCTCTTTCAGTCTACTGTTTCCTTTCAGTATCATCGAGAACAGCATCAGCCGTGCGGGTCTTCCTTTCGTTCGCCTGCTGAATGCACGAGGTCGTATATAGCCTAATAGAACATAGTCATCGAGTAGCCTACTGGATGCTTAGCAATACCGTTGATCAGTGTGAACTGTGTTGAGTGACTTCGTCCAAGTTAGAAAGAGTTCTTACTAGAGTTAATTATTTTCTACAGGTGAGGTCTATTATAGGTTGACACAATTAACTACATGTGTTTAGAACGCTCGAGGGACTGTGCGAATTCTGTGAATGGTATGACCAGATTATGTGTTTGCAAATATGCTTTAAAATAGCGGAAACTGTGACATAGCTTCATTGGTCTATATAATATAGGCTATAGGCTATTTCTAAGTACTTATTACTCAAATATAATACCGTAGATTTTAGAGTTGTATTGTAGGCCTATTGTACATGTACCTGACCATTTATAAAGCGCTTCTCGCAGCGAGAGCCTTTCAGAAGCGCTCCCAGTGCGTTCAACCCCAAGAAAAAAGGGTCAGTTTTCCGATGAAAGAAAGACGAGGACACGCTATTATGTTAGATTGAGAAAGAAAGACTCCATAGTCAATTATGTCAACCTACCCCTCAACACTTAGACTGTTGCTCATGAGGCGCTGTGTGACATCGTCCGAGTGTGAAAGACTTTTGACTGGAGTTGATTGTTGTTCAGTGGCGGCGCTAGAGGGGGGGCTAGGGGGGCTAAGCCCCCCCCTAAAAATGGCCATCCATGTTTTTTTCCATGTAAAAATAAAAAATTTGGACGATTTACCCCCTTTAGCCCCCCAAAACTGAAATCCTGGCGCCGCCACTGTTGTTGTTAGTGTTGAGGGGTAGGTTGACATAACTGACTATGTTTAGAGCAAGAATCCGAGTGACTTCTGTGAATGATATGACTTGAATACATGTGTGTGTGTGTGTGTGTGTTCATACTTGAAAATAGCGACAACTATGGCATAGCTTCATGTAAAGTTTAATTTTACTCGGTCATAGTTATCGCAAATACTTAGATGCTTAAGTTATACTGCGCCATCAATGGTTTTGTTGGCCACATGGTAGGCTATACAGTCCAATAAAAAGACTTTATTTTTATTAAAAATTCTCATAGAAGATGAATGTACATAAAATATGGTTTTTATTATACTCTTACTAGATGTGTTACCCGGCGTTGCCCGGGAAATTTAGGGTTTTCAACACTACTCCTCTGGGGTACCCAGCGCTGACCGATGAATTTCAAGTTTTCGCCACCCCTCCACCCACCCCCGCTTCCCGAAAATGCCAAACATGACTCGGGTGTGTGCTGACTGCGGCCTAATACAGTTATTGCAGGCTGTCTGTTCTGTTCTGTTGAGAAACGGAAATTATTATTGGGCGAAAATGACAAATCATGCGGACTGCCGTCTCTTTACTAATAATATATCCGTGACCTGCGTTCTTATAGGTCTACATAATTGTTTGCTAATGCCGCGACGCGCCAATTGTGATTAAATCTGATTAAAACGCTAATTTCTCGGGTTCTGAAGTGAATTGAGAGCTGAAAATAGTCACCCTGACCTTAATTAAAGTTTGGGTAAGAATCAATTGCAAAAATGTTGGGACACCGACGCTCTGTCATTTCTGAGCGTTTAGGGTCAAAATACACCCGAACATACAAACATACAAACGGAGAGACAAACTTTGAGACAAACTTTGAGAAATATATTGAAGATCATCCAAATGTATTTTGTTTGACTCTGCTATTACTGCCTCCATTCAACGTAGAGTCACCAGGGAGTCTTTCCTTCTCAATCTAATAGGATATAATTCACAGAAAACGTAGGTCTATTGGCCTAAATAAAACGTTCCTATTAAAAAATAACCAGCATGCATGTATCTATGAATATGATGGCAGTTCATTGTCATGCGACGACATTCTTGACTTTTTATTGGCCGCTGTATTGTTAAGAGTTCGAGCAGCGGTTCCCAACCCGTGGCCCGCGGGCCAAAAGTGGCTCGCTTGGCCTACAGAAATGGCCCGTAGCATCTCAATGAATTAAAAAAATATAAGCTTATGTAAAAATTGACAATTTGGACATGATGGAATATATAATTCTTTTCTATTACAAATTATTTTATTTGGACGTTAATAAATCGCATCAAACATTCTATTTTGATTAGATTATAACAATTTTAGACACCTTTAGTCAATTAAATCTTAGGCTTGTGGCCCCATAATGTCCTTCAACTAAGAAAAAGTGGCCCTCGTCCCCTCCAAGTTAGAAAAGGTTGGGAACCACTGAGTTGGAGGATGTGCATGTCGAACTTCATTTATATGCACGATCGTTTAGGCCTACATGTATATTCTTCTGGGGTCTTTTGGCCTGTGCTGGATTTTACCTCAGTTTTCGAGCATGACTTTTCCTGTTACCTGTAAGAGATATTCAAAAATTCTGGCGAATTAAGCTTATACTGAATGTGTTTTCTTCACAAAACGTTTTCAGCTTCAAAACGCTGCTGCCGTGTGAGACCGTGTCAGACCTGGATTTATAATGAAAGCCTTAAGAAATCAAAAGCTATTCTAGATTCATTGTTTTTTTTAAATTTCTTAGTCTTTAGGAAGTGAAGTAGGCAACAAATCAAAAATTGAATTACTGTCATTGGATACGCCTCACCAACTTCAGAATTTCAATGGGAGTCCCTAATTAGTGATTAAAACTGCATAGTTCTTAAGTTGCAGGTCGTAATTATTTGTCGTAATAATAAGGCTTCTAGGATAATAGTTTTTTTAAGTCATCGCCTAATAATGCACTTTCATTATTTCTTGATTCGTGCAGTTTTTCAAGAGTATTTCTTGGGAACGCATTGTTTCGGGGTCACTTCGAATATCATAACGCACTTCTTGTACGGCGATGCAAAATCGGAAGAACTCCATAGCCGCGATTATAACCTGTGTCTAAATATTCATATTGGCTTCCTTACCAGCAGGAAGTTCGTTATAAATAGGCTGAAAAAGCAGAAATTATTTACAGCTGATCAAACCACAGTTTTGCAAGTCTAACTTGACACCCAAGCATTAAAAACAAAATCGTCTCTGGTCGAATATCTAGAATTGTTTTTAGTAAAAAGTGAATTCGTTGGTGGCAGTGGCGTAGGCAAGGGGGGTTTCGGGGGTTAAACCCCCTCATTGGCTCCGGAAAAAGGTTTTTTAAAGGTTATTTTTCCATTTAAGTAAGAAAAATAGCAAAAAACAGGGTTTCCGGCCATAACCCTCCCCCATGAAAATTTCCTGGCTACGCCACTGGTTGGTGGACGTAGATTGTTGCAGTCTCTTGATGTAGGACCGACTCTTTCATAAAACGTAGTAGAGCGTGTCATTGGTAGATGAATAACTAAGAGAATCAACACAATTTGGTTCACTTAGTACACATATTTGTAGGGCGCGGTGATGCAGTTCGTTGTCTTGCAGCCGCAGGTTTGCCAGTTCGAATCCACATCAAGTCGCTGCGTAGGGACCTTGGGCAAGTCCTTCACTGGCAATTGCTCAGCTCTTCAGCGTGAAACTCCGATGCAGTGTCCGCTCTGTAGTCGGGAGCGCCTCTGACTAAAGAGCTTGGAGGGGCGCTATGACAAGTGCACATACAAACTGACGTCTTAGTGACGACAAATGATCAACGGTCAATGTCAGAGGCCACTTAGTCTAGGTCGAGGTCCCTGGGCGCCATTGTCAAAGTGCTGTGCTCTGAGTCAGAGGTACTGGGCGGCTCTAGGGATCCGGGTCCCTGGGCTCTGACTCAGAGCCCAAAATTTTGACACAGGTCGCAGGTTTCTTTATCCAGTGACCTTTGTCCTGAACTTCGATCCATTGTGGTATCTGGGACTTCAGTGTAGGCTACTACATGTAGGCTAAGTAGACAAAGAAACAATAACGTTGTTATCCTGCGTCTCCTAGTTATTCATCTACAGTGTATCTATTCTACTAGGTCTTCCACGATGCAAAGCTACCTAATCCAAATTACATAATTTTTCTTATCTACAATAGTCTGCTTCTCTCGCTGACTGAACATTGCTCCGAATAGTACACTTAATCCAGGACATGTATTAAACCCGCTCCTCCCTCCATTAAGGCCCCAGCCTTATTCCATGAGGCCAAGACTACATGACCGAATCATTCCTAGGGCGGACAACCTTACGAGAAAATCATTTTTGACGAGGATGCTTTATCATATTTATATGTAATACCATAATAAACTACCGTGCAGCATAAATTGTTGCATATATTGTCGGTCATTAAGAGAACTTTTTTATTACTTAAAATTTATATTGGATTTGGACTTATGATTTTATGCTATTGTAAAACATTTTGACATTGATTGGATATAGAAATGATGTACTTATACCTTGTATGTACTGCAAAATGCGGATAGCAATTGGTATATTAAAGAATATTCTTATCTTATCTTATTATTTGGTTTTGATGTCTTTGGTGCCTTTTGCATTAAACATTACCGCAATGGAAGTGACTTTCAAAGATAATTATCATTGGGCAATGAAATATGGCTGCTTGCGTACAAGATTACCCTATGGTCCTTGCCTGGTGATCATTGTTAAATAGACTTTCTTTGCAAAGCACAATCATACATTTAGTCTAAATATATCACCTTTGATACTCCGTTAAAGCAAGTACATAATTCAATTTGTAGATAAAACTGAAGATGAGTCATCCATTCACGATCGAATACATGATGAAAGGCGAAGTGGATTCAACTGACATCGACGTAGGCCAACATGGCACAAAAGAATCAGACAGTCAACAGGAGTCATTGGTAGAAAGAGGGCAGGAGATCAATCCAAGACCGAACGTAAGCAGTTGCGAGAGTCAGTCGACGATAATCGGTGGATGCCAGACCAATCCAGATGGAGAAGATCTGGAAGCCATGGAAGAGATAAAAGAGGAGATGAATGTAACCATAAAGGAGGATGAAATAGTGAGTTTCTTTAAAATCCTGAGAATGGGAATGAAACGCAGGATGGAAATCTTTGCAGAAGAAGCAACCATTGTCGGTTTGTCTTACCTGGTCAAACCATCGAACCACAAAATTGGTTCCATCATCCGTAAGATTGTGTGGACGATGCTTCTACTCTTTGGAACAGGTTTCATGGTTTACCAGATCTACGACCGTATTACCTATTATCTGACATATTCAACCATCGTCGACTATCGAGTGGCTTACAACCGATCTCTACGTTTTCCAACGGTGACCATCTGCCCCGAATCTCTTATCAGCATGAAAAACCTCATGTCATTGGGTAAGTGAAGCAGTTTTATAATTATTGAATTCCCTTTTAAGTTCACAAAGCCATTTAACTTAGTTGGACTACATACCATTTGTTGCGTTAGACGCATGATTTTCATATTAAATATTTGCATATAATGAATATTTATTTTTCTTTCTTATTTCCTCCTATTTTTCTTCAATATCATTCTCTCCCAATATGAATATAATTATAATCATTGTTACTGGCGCTGTTTTATTTTTATTATTCGCAGTAGTCGTAGTACTTAACCTAGCAGTATAGTAGTAGTTGTTGTTGTTGTTGTTGCTGCAGACGTGGTTGTTGTAGTAGTAGGCCTAGTGGAGGTAGTAGAATAAGAGGTCAGTAGGCTATAATTGTAGACTATTGTATGTTGTATGTTAGATGAGGTGCTATTTATTTAATGAATGAGATGTTGTATTCATTTTGAGATTTAATTTTAAACAACTACAGAGCTAACATAAAAATTACGAGAATGCAAGAATGACTCAAATAAGACTTACATAATAAAAGGAAAATACGATAATAAGAACATCGAAGTTGAGCTTAATAGCGCACCTACCGACAATAAACGACTCTCATGCTGAAGTCACAAAAACTGATCATCAGCCACAAAACGATTCGGGTAGGACCATGGTTTCCACCCCGAATGCGTGTTTTTTGTCCTCCTGGGTTTGCATAGCTTTTTGGGGCGTGGGCTGGTCAAGTTCTACATCGAGGTCTTACCCTTTAATGCCGAGATGGTAGTAAGTCAATTGCACAACCGAAATTTACACTGCACACTGACTGATAGAGTAAAAAATGGTCCCCATTATACAATTGCCACATACAATTAGTTTCAAACGTTTGACGTAATTATCATTTATTCCGACATTAGACATTCGCCACCTTCGTTCTTGTTACACACTCTTTCACTGTCTTTCTATAACTAGAATTTCCTTCTAATACGTCATACGTCATAGTGTCATAGTCCGACACTACACCCATCTCGGAAATGGTGATGAGACCTTTTTCTGGTATGATACATACTATTGCTAATACAATGGAAGATGTTTGCCCATTACCCGGTGTGATATACCAAATATATAATTATAAATAAAATGTAAATGGGGACCAAATTACTGACCCTCAGAATATAGCAACTAAATTCAATCATTTCTTTACAGACATTGCACAATCCATTGTTAATGAAATACCTGCTACAAGTAACTCTTTTCTCTGCAACTAAATATCTCAACCCCTTCCACACTATTTAGCATTAGTCCCTTCTACACCTTGTGAAATATTGAACCTTGGGCACACCATTCGCACTACGAATGTTAAAGGAGTCGATGGAATTGACCCTGCCATAACCCTATTAACATCACATAAAATCGCAATTCTGCTATCAGAGGTTGTTAACTTTTCGTTTACCACTCCATGGGGTATAATTCCTCTATGCATTGAAAACTGCCAAGGTCATAGTTAAGACTTTATTTCGAAACAGATTATAGCACCGGCATCGATTTTCGAGACCCGCTATTGTTGGGTCTCACCCGGGTCGCATATACCCGAATCCCAAGCCTTATAACACTTCAGAGATATTTTATTCTCCCCCCGGAGGATCTGTTGCAGAATAAATTCGCCCCCGGAGACTATATTCTGTAATAAAGTCTTTCAGGTGATGGTGTCGCCAAACTCTTGGTTAGCCCAAATGTCCCTCTATGACAGGATATAATTTAAATCCAAGGTCTTCTGAAGTTATTGAGACTCGCTGATAATGGCTAAGACTTGATCTTTGACACAACACCGGACGTTTTAATGGAGTGTACGTTTTTCGGGAAAACAGGATATGTAAAATGTTCCTGTGGTTGGCCAGCTGCCGTCATTGTGATGGAGTTGATTTAAGCCAAATACTTCATCTTGTGTTGTTGTCCATCTAATCCAAAATAGAGTCCAATCTTAAAGAGATTTAAAGCTGTGTGGGATGGTGTGACTCGTGACATCATCCGAGTACTGGAAGTCGTATATATGCGCTACTGAAGCCTCCCATGAGAGAGTGATCAGTTTTATCAAGTAGACTGCTGAAATTAAAGTCAATTTCAGAGACGACTACCAAGAAGTCATTGAGGTGTTAATGGTTGTCCTTGGAAGTCAGCCCTCAATAAGAAACTGGAGAACTCAATTTACCATGCACGTTGAATGGCCAGGTTACTGCATGCCATCAAAATAATTATAACAATTTAACAATCAACGTGAAGTATTCAATCTAAGGGAAAATAAAAACTCAGATTCATCCTTTTGTGTGATTGGGTGCCCTCCTTCACTCGAAGGCATCCTCTTGCTGCTGAAACTCCAGGACAAGATCTGTCAATTTTGATTGATATAGGACTTTTGATTCAGAGGACTATTATTTGTATGAGCTCAACGTTGCTGCCATGGATGTTCTAGAAAATTATCAATACTTAGTGCCTTTCAGATGAGGCTGAATGTCTGACACTGTTATGCTGCGATCTGCCTGATATGGTACAGATAAGGTGAAGATTTTTACAGAATGACTGCAAAAAAGTGCAAATCCTAGTAAAAGGATGTTGACGGTAGTGCTGCGATACAGAAGGAGGGAGATTACCTGGGCGAATTTGCAACCCAGTGAACACTGACACTACTGCCACGCCTGAAATTTGGTGATTCCTTTTTATACTTATACCAGTGCAATAGCCTGATGATGATGATTATCAGCAGGGTAGGGCTGAAGTCGGCAATAGAAAGTGGTAAACGACATGGCTGAGAGAAGTGTGAAGTTGTTCAATGAATTAAACTGACTCATCACTGATGAAGAAGAAAGCAGTATTTTCTCCAAGTGGTTGAGTCAAATAGGAAAGCTGTCCCCACTCAATCAACAAAGAAATATGCTGTTGACACTGTGCTTGCAAAGCCTTCTACAGTGTAGACATCATCGTATGTTTGGAGTCATAAAACGAGAACGATAGACATTCGTGGATTTAACGATGTTTTTGACATTTTTGACATTTTCCATATTTAAAACCTACTGAAATTTTATATTTCAAGCTCACCAATTGTTTAAGTGTCACACATATTGTCATGTTACAGTAATGTATGATCTATCTTGAAATAAAGCACAATTGTAAATGGAATATATGCTCAACACATTTATTTCTACAACTAGCTGTACCCTGCCACGCGTTGCTGTGGCTGAAAAGACCGTCCATCCCTCCCTCCCTACCTCTCTTCCCCTACCTGCCTCCCTCCCTCCGTCCCTCCCTCCCGTTCCCTCCCTCCTTCCCTCCGTCCTTCCCTCCCGTTCCCTCCCTCCAGTTCCCTCCCTCCGTCCCTCCCGTTCCCTCCATCCATCCATCCCGTCCGCTCCCTCCCCTCTTTCTTTCTCCCGCTCCCTCCCTCCCTCCCCTCCCTTCCTCCCTCACCCCCTCCGTTCCTTACAGCTACGGTATGCACGGCCTCATTGGAATGCAAATGGACGGCGCGGCCTCATTAGAATGGAAATGGACGGACGCGTGAAAGTGGAATTAAAAATTGTGTTTTTTGGTCGCACGCGCGGATTAAAAAAAAACATCCGCATACACGCGTTGTGTTTTTTTCCAAAAAAGCATATAAAACCCGTCCGTTCGAACGCTGTGTGAAAATTTGAAAAATCACAGTTAGGGCCTACAAATAAATGCGCTACAGAAAACGCGACGGTATGCACGGCCTCATTGGAATGCAAATGGATGGCGCGGCCTCATTAGAATGCAAATGGACGGACGCGTGAAAGTGGAATTAAAAGTTGTGTTTTTTGGTCGAAAAGATTGCGCTTTTCCCCAAAAGGCATAAAAAACCCGGAGTTGTTCGAATGGAACGGTTTGCGAAAATTTTCAAAGCAATCGGTTCAGAACTCTCCGAGAACCGATGTAACAAACGGTAACTTTTTACATTTTTATTTATATAGATTAACGTCTTTTCATTGGCCCATGCAAAGTAAGACAATCGTTGAGCACCGCCTTCCAGTTGGAATAGGATGCTGAAATTTTGTCTCAATAATACTATTGATAGGTCTAACAAACTGGGAGGGCGCCCTGGTTTTTAGCTTGAACTTTATTTTTTACCATGTATCTGTGAACCACACTAGCCTAGGGGGTCTTTTTTTGGCCCACCCTGTATATATATATACAAATTATATTTTCCTAAGTGTCACCACTATCATGGAGCATAGTAGTAGTTGTTGTAGTGGTAGTAGTAGTAGTAGTAGTAGTAGTAGTAGTAGTAGTAGTAGTAGCAGCAGTAGTAGTAGTAGTAGTAGTAGTTGTTGTTGTTGTTGTAGTAGCAGTAGTAGGCCTAGTAGCAGAAGTAATTGCAGCAACAGTCGTTGTGCGCAGTATTAATCTTCGTTTAATTAGACAAATCAGGGTGACACACCGTACCCAGTTACATGTCAATACACTTTAAAAGTAAACAGCAAAATAATGTGCAAATAACAATGTCATTAATGGGTGTCAAAGAGAACTCTCGAAATAAAGTTTCAGCAATGATGGAAATTATAATAATGGTAGGACTAACAATTCAATCAGAACCCTTATCAAAAGTCTATTTTTCTCAACTTCGTAACTTAGTAATCAGCAATTACAATAATAATTCACCCTACAGAAATAAGTCATTCGCATTTAGCTTTACGTCGTGCATTAGGATAATAACATATTCAAAATGGTACTTTACATTCGTTTTAGTCCTGTCTGAATAACGTGCTTCAGGTCCTGTGGTTCAGGGCACCGCTTCAAACCGTTATCCGCCTGTCTTGTATATGGGAATTGACGATGAAGACAGAATGCCAACCTTTCAAGCTACGGATTTTGATTGGTCGTTCATCTACAGTGTCATAACCGTCAAAACGGTGGCCGTTCATTTCGCCGCCGATCATTTCGTCGTGTTCATTTCGTCGCCGATCATTTCGTCGAAAATCATTTCGTCGCGTTTCATTTCGTCGCGTTCATTTCGTCGTGTTCGTTTCGTCGTGTTCATTTCATCGAGTGTTCATTTCGTCGCGTTTCAATTGGTCGCACTCATTTCGTCGCGTTCATTTCGTCGTTTTCATTTCGTCGCAAATCATTTCGTCGCAAATCATTTCATAGGGATGTCTCTGTGCGAAACCATAGGCCTATAACTGCCAGATGTGTCAAAATCATTTAATCATTTAATCGTATTCTCGATATTTCTAGAGCGCCCACAAAAGGAAGGTCGCGGGAACCAGCTTATTCACAAGCACTATGTCAAATCAAATTGGTGTGCAAAGATCAAAAACACAAGAGATGTGCGGACGTTAATATATAATTGCTCTATGAATATTATTATATTTCTGTTTAACTCAATTTACGCGTTTCAAATAATTATGTGGAGATTGCTGCGTTACAGTGAATTGGCATATCACATACCATCTCATTTAGAACATAATTATGTGTTGGAAAACAATGTCATGGCACTTTCATTGTATTCGTCGCAGTTTAAATCGTCTCATGTATATCGTCGTCAAATAAGTTCGTCGATTTGTGTGTCGCCAATCAAACGAAAATAACAGTGTAGAGCTATGGGTACATGCTAATTTATTTATAACAGTTTAGACAAAAATTATACATTCACTGTTAATACGCAACTACAACAATATAATATTATGTTATTGCTATATCCACGACGAAATGATTTGCGACGACATGAACACGACGAAATGAACACGACGAAATGAGTGCGACCAATTGAAACGCGACGAATTGATCGGCGACGAAATGAACACGACGAAACGAACACGACGAAATGAACGCGACGAAATGACACGCGACGAAATGATTTTCGACGAAATGATCGGCGACGAAATGAACACGACGAAATGATCGGCGACGAAATGATAGGGAACCGTCAAAACAGAGGATTGGATACTCGATGTAAGACTTTTGATCACATTATGGCGCCATAGAAATTGTCGTCATTATTATTAGTATTATTAGTATTAGTATTAGTATTATTATTACTGCAGTGGTTCCCGAACGTCTGTGGTTCGAGACCCACGAGGTTTTTCGGATTTTTTATTTTTCGAAAAAATTAAAAACGGCCCAAAAACGGAAACGTAAAATAGTTTGCCTTTATTACATCTGAAACTTCATTTTAAGCTTAAAAACTTTGCTTATGCAAGTCTATCTTAATCTGCAAATAACACAACTTTATCATTAGGCCAAAGTTAATTCATATAAGTAGGCCTAACATTAATTTACCACAGATATTGTTTCTTATAACTTTGGTTTGATAAGAAATTCAGAAAAATCAAAGGTATTGAAATCTTTTCAAATTTAAGTTGTAAACATAGGTCCACACAAGTTCATGCTAATCGAAATAGCAAAATCGAAATCTACTGAGAAGCTAAGACCATAGAATCTGATGTGCACTAAATTATATAATTTTGTGCATTTATACTTAAACTTGCTACTTATAAATATTAATTATAGTGCCAAGAATTTTATGTCAAAATAAAAAAGCAACTTTTATTTCTTGTAGGGACCTACTGTCCTACTACATGTATTTCTCAAAATAGTGAGGACTTAAATAATTACATGATCACACCATAGTTAGCTGAATCCTTAAGAGAACGGTGAAAACGTATGAAATATCAGACAAAATCTAAATTAATGAAAATTATAATAGACAGTAAATAAATAAATAAAAGTTACATAAAAAATAAAAAACGTTGAGAAAAATAAAAATCGAAAAAACGACGTTTCTTGGGAGAGAATAAAAAACGGATAAAACTTTTTTACAACTATGCGCTCAATTAATCATCATCATCGTCGTCGTCGTCGTCATCAGTGCTGTTCCTGAAGCAATCCAATTGGCGGCGATGGGTACGTTAGTGATCCTTGTTGTCATGGGTAACGTGTCAAATTCGCTGCAGCGCTTGGTGAAGATAATATCCTCACTTATAATATAAATAATATTATCATTTTACTCTCGAGCCAAATTCGTTGTCTGCTTTTGTTTCTTTCTCCTTCGAATTGCTTCGGGTTCGGTGAGCTGGCATTCATTCTCTCTGTTGAACTGCAGGGCTGAAAGTGAGCCGGGTCGGTCCGGGTCAGTCCCCCGGCATCGATTTTCGAGACCCGCTATTGTTGGGTCTCACCCGGGTCGCATATACCCGAATCCCAAGCCTTATAACACTTCAGAGATTTTTTATTTCCGTAAACTGGAAGTTGGATGAACGATGAAAACATGATATTACTGCTGACGTATTGCAGTATCATTAGAAGCTGGATGAGCATATTAATTAACAGAAGTAGAAGTTGGATGAGCGACGAAATCATGGTGTTATGCTAAATTGTAACCGTGAAACTAGAGGCTGGATGAACGATCAAAATATTTTTAGTTGAATTCGAAGTTTGACGAATAACGAAACTGTGATATAGTAGAATTAGAAGTTGAACGATCGATGAAAAAAATTACTGAAACATGTTTTAAATAATTTTACGATGCTATACGGCTTGGGATTCGGGTATTATGCACCCGGGTCGCTTATTCACCAAAAATAAAAATCAGACTAAACAAAGGTCATCAACTTTTTTGGCAGAGAAAAAAGGACTTTTTTCATCATCGACATTTCGGTCGGATGACTTAAAAAAAGGTCGTCAGAATTTTTTACCGGCAAAAGATGGAAAAAATTTCCGGCGACGCTCAGCCAAAATTCTCGCGAAAGTTCCAGACCTAGTAACTTTCGAAACCACTTTCAGTCCTTAATTGAAGTGGGCACACACCTTCTAGGTGAATGAAAAGTTAAACGGTTGATCAAAATTAGACTTTGTTTTGCTCTTATCGAAGTATTTCCAAAAATATTTCAGTGTACGTTCGGGAATCAACCTTGCGATTCAAGTGAAGCCCTTAAAGAGATAATGACTGCTAATGGAGTTTGTTTATCATTCAACCCAGGTAAGCGAAACGCGGTTCTCAGTGAACCAATTAGATAATGTGAAAGAAAGTAGAGAACATTTCACATAGTAACACTAAATAACGGATTCGTTTCGCGATTAATCTTTTGAAACACAGTTCAAAAGCGATTCCCCCTGCATGGATCCTTTGACCGTTATCTGAGGCACCAAAGAGGCATTGGATAATGGTGTTAGCCTTTGTTCATCCACTCATTCGTTCAAGACCAGCAACAGTGAAGCGCGTCGCTGCCTGATATAAGTACATGTAGCCTACGCGCACAGGGGAAGTTCGCCCCGTGTCAAAGTGAAAGGTGGACCTGGTTATTAGCCTATGACTGTGTGGAGTGGCAATGTGCCTTGAGACTGGCATGGGTCAAGTCAAAGAAGCAAAACCAGACCAGTGTACCGAAACCCTGTAAGCAATTCGCTGAGGGGAAAGGCGGCCAGTGTCCAACGAGGCGTCTCACTGAACTCAGAACCCGTTCGAGGCATTCAAACTGCCAGGCTGGTAGAACAATACAATACGAGCTGCAATTGTCAATTCAGGTGATGACAAAGAAAGAGATACGGGTAGCAGAAGCGAATGATCCTTAGATGACTCGTAGCTGCAATAAGCTTATGTAGCATTTCACAATATTATTTCTGCCACCTGATTATAATGATCAAGATCGATAATATTGCATCTCGCCTTTTTAGAGCAAACTTCTCTTGTAGGATCGGATTTGGATAAAGTCTGTAGTCTCATGAAAAGACCCCCATGATGTTTGTTGCAATTATCTTGGCCAGAAGCAAGAATTGTAGCGTCAAAAACCAGTGGGTGGTCTCACTAAAAGTGATATAACTTTAATTTGTTCTGTTTGAAATATCGCGATGAAATCTTGTGTAGATATGAATTATTGTCATTAAACTTGTAAAAATTTGATTTCGAAATTCTTAATTCTGGCCAAGATAAGTAGCAAGAAAACGTAGGTTGGGTCTCTTTTATGGTCCACACTGTATAATATATATTGTCAGTGGCGGCGCTAGGGGGGGGGGAGCTAGGGGCCCTAAAAAGGCCATCCATTTTTTCCCATGTAAAAATAAAAAATTTGGGCGATTAACCCCCTTTAGCCCCCCCAAAACTGAAATCCTGGCACCGCCACTGTATATTGTAATGTAAGTGATGGCGAATTACGTGACGACTCTTCCTGGAGCCAATAACGGACTTCGTCTTGTGCTGTGGGTCAACCAGTCGGATTCTTACATAACCGCGACTCCAGCTGTTGGATTCAAGGTAAGCCTACTATTTTTTAGCAATAATTCTTTAATGAACTTTCTTCGATGCCTTGCTAAGTAAAAATTATTATAAATGCGTTGCTTTCATAAGTGTCTTTTAATGCAATTGAGAGCTGTTTTTAAGGAATTTTTGGAACTGCACATTGCACAGCTCCTTCTTTCCTTTCCCATCATCCATGGCAAATTACTTCCAATCGCATGACAATGAGAAACTAGTTTTAACTTTTCAGAAGTGCTTCTACAACTGCACAAATCCATTTAGAACTGCACATTTTGTGTGCAACTGCACGTTAAAAAGTCCTGATGCGATTTTATTTGACTAGCCAGCTATGGAGTGAAAAGCCAAACTCAACGCCGCGTTTTAATCTAGGTTTCTCTATTGGAAGTTCCAACAGAACGAAAATGTTTGTCCCATGAAAATTTAACAAAGACGAAGTGATAATATAAAACATTCTTCCAGCTTCCATTTCTTAAGCGTGTTATCATTCATTCAGCTTCTGTAATATATAAATTACCTTGATCCCGCTTCTATTTCTCAAGCGTTTTATCATTCATCCAGCTTCTATTTCAGACATATAAATACCTTCATCCAGCTCCATTTCTTAAGCATTTTATCATTCATCCAGTTTCTATTTCAGATCTATAAAAACATTAATCCAGCTTCTATTTAATATATATAAAACCTTCATCCAGCTTCCAATTCTTAAGAGTTTTATCATTCATCCAGCTTCTATTTCAAATCTATAAAAACATTAATCCAGCTTCCATTTAATATATATAAAACATTCATCCAGCTCCCAATTCTTAAGAGTTTTATCATTCATTCAGCTTCTATTTCAGGTCTATGAAAACATTAATCCAGCTTCTATTTAAGATCTATAAAACATACTAGAACGAAATACCTTTAATTTGACGCATAAAGTATAAACAAATGTTAAAAATTGGCGAAGTTATACGCGTGCTAAGTCGGGACATTTATGCTGGACCACCCTGTATACTATAAATCAGAAAGTGTGTCCTTCTCTGTTTATGTCTGTCCCAAGAAAGGCTCTGAAACGGCACGATTTATATGTAGCCTATTATAATAGTATGAAACATTTTGTAAAATATTTTCATGCGAATTTGTAAATCAGTGCGACAATTTTCAACTCTCAATCTACATTGTAAATTTCGATGCATCAGTAAAATACATCACGCTGTTCTATCACAGGTTGTTCTGCACGATCCATATGACGAGCCCTTTGTGCCGGACCTTGGATTCAGAGTTGGAACTGGCGTTTCAACATCCGTCTCCTTTTCACTTAGAAACGTAGGTTAAGCGACATAAAGAAATAGCTCCAATGGGCGACCGCATAATTATGTTGTTGCATGAGGGGGCAAAACACGATGGCAACGGAAAATTGTTTGGACAGAGCTTGAATAATGCAAGGCAGGAAATCAAGAGCATGGTTATTTTTAAAATTTGTAAAGCAAATTTCTCAATTTTGCCTGGTGTATCATTAGTAGCATACAGTTCTAATAAACTAAAAAGGAGGAGATAAAATGGGTGGCAATTTTCCAGGGTTTGGCAAGAGCCCTCTTGCCCCTATGTGCGGGTGCCCATGATATGGCCTTGATCTCTTTGTGGGCCTACCATTTATTGTAAATATTATTTTCATATCACTGCGTTGATTGGGCATTCTGTTTAAGATCTTATTGAAGACTTGTTTTTATCCAGGACTAGGCTTTACTGTGTGCCACAGATTAACGATTTCCAGACTTTGTCCATCCTAATAATTATTGATTTCGTACATAAGTTGAAAAATAGCTTCAAGTTCTGTTTAAGTGAAGCTTCAATCTTCATATAAGAACGTCCTTCGGAACTTCTTGACACGACGCATCCAATCGCCCATCCCTCCGGTAGATCCAGTCTGTTCTGACCGGCTGTGAGCGTGTCATACCGACCGTGCCACTGGTGTCGCTCTAGCTACCGTCCGTCATCACCAAAGGACACCAGCGAACGGAGCGACAGAAGGAGGATTGGTCGGCGAACGTTAGGCCTACAATGCGGTGACACGAAACGGAGTATCCCCCCTGAAAGCTATCCGGGGGGCATATTAGCATTCTCTAGGCGATTTCGTAAGCCGGCTAGAGGAATAGAATGATTACATTGTGGAAGAAGCGAAGACCATAGGGGGAGAAGGTAGTTGATGTTAGCAGTTATTGGTGAAGCTGTAGGCTATTAGCTTCACCAAAAACTGCTAAAGAACCAACGGAAAAATCTTAAGAATCTAATGACGACACTAACCCTAATACTAAGCCTAACCGACCCTGACGACGCAAAAATCTGAAGAATCTAATGACGACACTAACCCTAACACTAACCCTAACCGACCCTCACGACGCGAAACCTTACCCTATACGCGAACGACACCATGCTTAAATTTACCTATAAAGAGCCGTAAAGTGACACATAATTACCTGTCGAAATGTTCCTCCATACGTAGGGTAATTATTTGTAAGAAATTTGAAACGTTTTACATTGCAATTCGTGTAAAATCGTGAGAGCCTGCCGACGCGCACGTGTTGTTGACAGTTTAGAAAGGGATGGTGAGAAATTCTACTCCACAACCTTCTCCCCCCTATATGGTCTTCGCGTCTTCCACAATGTAATCATTGTATTCCTCTATAGCCGGCTTACGAAATCGCCTAGAGAATGCTAATAAGCATCCGGGGGGATGAATTAATCTATCCCCCCGGATGGAATTAACCGGTCTATACTATCCGGGGGATAAACCGTTCTATCCCCTTTTTTGAAAAATGCGCATAGTAAAATTTTTTATGCTGTAATCAAAATTTAAAGTGACTCTAATTGTTTAAACTGTCCTAAGTAATGCTCAGATAAAGGCAACTGGAATTTATTTAGTGACTCGGGGTGTTCTTAAGTGTTTTAAATGTTTTAAGTGCTCTAAAAACAGGGCAAAACAAATTATCTAGTAGGAATAAACATACCTGTTAGTGTCATTGTTCAAAACAAAGCAGATGAAAATCAATTTGCAACAAAATACACGCGGAAGCGGTTTTTTCGACTTTTTTTTATTTGGGGGATGCAATTAATACGGGGGATACTCTATTTCGTGACAGCGGCACATTAATTATTTCCTTTTTCTATTTCCAAGCTTTTTATGGATGTCGTTGACGAATACATCGGGAATGTGTATGGTTGTATATATAATTCTTGAAATGAATGGATGGACGGGTGCGTGGATGAATGAATGAAATATTACATGGAAATTCCCGACAAGTATAATCATATTCCATTTCAATTTGGTTAATTCATATAATGGTTTATTTGTTATTGTAGCTCACCATGTTGCCCTCGCCGTATGGTGATTGTCGTGATGGGAAAAACTACACGTATCAGAAGTGCATGATGCAGTGCGCGGATGATATCGTACTTGCCTTTTGTCAGTGTCAAATGTATGGGTTCAGCGGTAGGCACACACTTTTGACATTCAAAGTTTTTGTACTTATGTCTCAAGTGATCGAACTTGCGAGTGTCGCCGAAATATTTCCATCTTTTGCCGACCAAAATTTCTGACGACCCTTTTTTAGTCATCCAGCGAAATCTCGACGAAATTTTATAATTTCGCCGCCAAAAAAGTTGATGACTTTTTTTAGTCGTGACGCTCAACGATTGGGGGGGGGGACAAATGCATGGGCCGTCCCCCAACACCTTCATTGGGGGACCGTCCCCCTGCTCCCTAGGTCTCCGCCCATGCTCGCTTCCAATCAGTCAGTGGGTCCAGAGACATGAAAAATCACCGAGGTGCTTGTCCGCCATGACGCCACGAATGGCGCAATTGCAAAATCCAATATGGCCGCCGCCGACCAGATTGGGAAATTCATCTTTTTTATTTCTTGCAGTATTTCACTGTATTTGTAGCATGTACGTGTAATTCCTCTAATGGTACTGATTCAGTAATGCAGAATTCATTCATTTCTGATATTGGGTTTTTTTCATCCGGGGTCATATTTCTTCTGTTCAAATGACCAAACGGTTTCTCTAAGGTAGGGTAACAGCGCCGAACAAAACCGCGCAGACAATTCCTAGTACCAAAGACCACACCGAGACAAGCGCGCACGATGTAAGTGCGCAACTTTCTGGAAAGTTTGGAAGGCTATAGCCTATGTAACGCAAACTAAAGATCAGAAAACGCCTATAATTATGCCTAAGTTATTGGCTAGGTCACAACAACGTGCAAGTGAAACGCAATATTGACGAGGATTTCAGAATTCTGGTTTTTATTTGTATACATTACATAGGCCTATATTGAATGCATTCTTGCATTATAGGCTATGTCCAATTTAATATATTTCATTTTTTTCTTTACATTTTCTTTCTTTAAATTTTTTCCCTTTCTTTCCCTTTTGTGCTTAAAGTTTGGCTGAAACAGACCTACTTTTAAAGAAAATACTTGCTTACTTACCTACTTTTCGAGCGTTACGAACGTTGGCGACCATTTCCAGTTTAAATATAATACTCTAGCACATAGGTCTCAAGCACGCGACCCGCATGCGGTCCATGGATCCGATTAATGCGACCCACGACAGCCATCTGGCGTTTTTTTTAAAGAAAGAAGCCTAAAAACCGATTCTGCAGTTTTTTGCGATCTGAACCAATGCTCAAATTGTTTTCTACTTCTTTTACTGTCCCGCGCGTTTCTTTTTAGCAGTGCCTTTTAAGGTTAAACTTTAAAATCACTAGAAGTTCTAACAGACGTATACGTCCATGATAGATAGGCCTACTGACTCAGTATCTATTACTGAGCTTTCTGCCTAACAGACAACCCTCTTTAGTATATTGAGCGTAGGCTTCCGTTTTATTCATCGACGATATTGGCGCATGCTATGTCCACTCAATATTATATAATAATTATATACGTCGATGATAAATCCGTCCAGAAGAGAATCCAGACATTCGTGACTGCATCAATTTTTACTTGTTGCTTTTTGAGCACGTCTCTCGTGTTCTTTCAAGCTTGGAGCAAAATAAGATATGAAACGGAATTTAGTCAATGTCAGAACCTTCTTAATAATAATGATGATGCCATAAACATCAATAGAATATTTAGATTTTATCCACCTGAGTTAACCGATTAGTTTCAGGAACAAAGTCTAAACAGATCTGCTCCATTGACAAGTTCTACTCCTGCGTGCGTAAAGCCATTGTATGGGGGATTTCGTCCGGTGCATTTCGCACATGTGATTGTCCTCTTCAGTGCCATATACCCACCTATCCATTATCAATCACTACGAGTCCTCTGTCAGAGCATTTCCTCAGTTACATGTCGCAAAAGACTCAATTCAAGGGACGGAATCTGACGATGTCTAAGTTGAGCAAGGAACTCGTCTACCTGGATATCTTCTACTCTGATCTGAACTACATCGACATCCAAACAACTCCAGCTTACAATTTCCTCACACTGGTTTGCGACATTGGCGGCGCATTGGGACTGATTCTTGGAGGCACAATTCTTACCATTGCTGAAGTTTCCCAGTTCTTCATTCAACTATTCATTGAATTTATTACTGGTGCTAGGTTCGCTAAGATGCAACGCCGTTGAAGAAGGGAGATCCTTATAATTATGGACAGAAGTCATTAACATTAATTCTTAGATTAATTGAGACGGTCGATTCAGTGTCCATTATCCCTTGAAACAGAAACACGGAACGCACAATATTTTTTTTATCTTGCTTTGAATGAGTTAAGTGCAGCTGAAGAATGTATTTATGTTTATATATTGGTTATTGTTTGTTTGACATTGTAGTATGGTGTTCTTAGTTAAGCTGATTCAAGCATTCTCTAATAATTTTGATTATCCAAAATTTCTACTGAATTGCACAAATTTTGACTGTTTCATATCATATGACGTGATGACACTTTGCAAAATGTGAGTAATGAGTGCAGGTCTGTGCGAACTTTATTATATACACGTGGTACATTGTTATCAAGAACCAATAATTAGGAAATCGATGTTCAGCACGGCATTTATCATAGTATATTTTTCATATTTTCGCATTAAAGCCTTACGTGTGTGCAACAATTAAAACGATTTTGTCTGTAATTACCTGTTGCATGAGTCATAATTTTATGCGCCCCAGTTCTCGTCGAAATTCGACGATTAGACTGGTTGCTCGGTGCGATTGGCGAATCTCCACATTCGCCTTCCTATCTGCCTGTTATTATCTACCTCTATAGGTTCATTTTGCTCGTACTACTACCATGAAGAATCAAGCCTTTTCTGTGGTTGGCCCAGTGGTCTGACCAATAAAGCGTTGCTTAATAAATTTCTCAATTCTTTTTCTTTTCCCTTAGCTTGCTTGGAAACACTCATTTATGTGCAAGACAGTTCTGCCTGGCGACAGTTAATCGATCGACCTTCAGATCAAGCACTGAAAATTTCTTTTAAAGAAATTTCAACTATTTTCAGTTTCGACAATAATATTATTATTTGCACCTATCTGCTGGCTAGTTGGCCTTCTTCAGGATTTTCAATGTAACACTAACTCGATGTGGTCATGAGTATAGATCACATCTTGTATTAATTATAGGCCTATCGATTTTATCCAGTATGGTCTCCGCTGCAGTTATTCACATTTGTACTACCAGACTATTAGGAAGTCCACCTCAAGCCGTCGCGTATAGGACCTTGAGCAAGTCCTTCACCCGCAATTGCTTATGAGCTTCGTCCTCGTCCTCCGACGCAGTGTCCGCGCTGTAGTCGGGAGCGCCTCTGGGTAGGGAGCTTCAGCGCTATTATAGCAAATGCGAGAAGTAAATAAATAGATAAATAAACCGCACAGAGAGAGAGAAGGTTTCGGAAGAAGAGTTTCGAGAAGAGGACGAGAACGATTTGAAGTTGGAGTTTATGGACGTAATGTAGGAATTGCTGAACTGTAAGCTTACTGAATTGATTAGAGTATGCAAAACGATCTAGATACAAAATGTAGCGGTAAAAGCCTTACACGGTTTATTCACAGTGATCTATTCTTAACATGATATTATTACCTGGTTTGGTTAAATATTCCCTGTGCTGCTAGCTTACTTGTAAGTTTGGTAAAATTAATGTGTGCTCATGATAGACACCACAAATCACATGCAGGCCTATAACATGCCAGTTAACATGCCAGTCTGTTCTCTGGAAAATAATATTGTAAAGCTCGACAGTGGGTAAAACTGTCACGACTTGCAAAACATCGCGGAAATCGACAGCATGAAATCGTCTGTGAAATGTAATTTGTTCATTTTCAAGTGGGGAAATAATTGTGATATAAACAACTTGTTTTTGGAAGAGAGTTGCTGTTAATTCCATGATGACTGTATGCGGGAGCCATAGGATCCAGGAAGACGCCACAGTTGACCAATATTCTTCGTTCCTGTCGTCGATGCCTCGAGTCGCGACCAACCACAGAGAATCTGAAATCGTAAGAAGAACATCAGATTAAAGCTCGATAGTATGTGTGTGGTTTAACAAGCAGTTTCCACATCTCAATAATTATAGGTCAGGTCACTTTTGCCCGGAAGTGATCTTGTTGCTGGATCGAGTTTAGAGAGCATTAATTAATGTTCCAGGTGGTTTAAAACGTTAGACTGCTGATGTATTAAGAAAAATTTTGCCGGTGATCTTGACAGGGCTTTTTTAACGTGCAGTTGTACACAAAATGTGCAGTTGCAAATGGATTTGTGCAGTTGTGGAAGCACTTCTACACAGTTAAAACTTGCAAAAAGGTCATTGTCCGGCGATTGGAAATAATTTACCTTAGAGGATGGGAAAGGAGAGAAGGGGTTGTGCAGTTGTAAAAATTCCTTGAAAACAGCCCTGGATCTTGAATTAAGAATTATTCAATGTAACAAGAAAAACAAGTTGGTGACTTAATAAACCGAATCGATATGGAGTGGGCGCGTGCGCAGTGGGTCAAGGTCAGGCTACAAAATGGTAAACACAAAGCGGGAGTCTAAGTTTGCAAAGTTTTGACAGTTAATTACAATCAATCAATAAACTTAGGAATTATAATTTCTTGATGTGCCAGCTCACTTTGTGTGTGCACTTGTTATAGCGCCCCAAGAAGATTCCTAGTCAGAAGTGCTCCTGACTACAGCGCTGACACTGAGTTTCACGCCGAAGCGCTGACTGTATGATGTTTCTACCATAAGAAAGTTAGACCTTCAAACTGAAAGCTGGAAATGTTAAGCAAAAGTGGGACAACAAATAAGACATTTCAATAAAATGATGCATAATATGGATAGACCTATAGGCCACCTATATTTGTGGGGCGCGGTGGTGTAGTGGTGGGTTCGGTGCCATGAAGCCGAAGGGGTCCAGGTTCGAAATCAACCTCAAAATTCTCAAATCGCGGCGTTAGAACTTTGAGCAAGTCCTTCACTCGCGATTGCTCGGGTTTTTCGGCTCGAAACTCTGATGCAGTGGCCACGCTGTATTCGGGATCATCTCTGAGTATGGAGCATTACGGAGCGTTATAGCAAATACGAGAAATAAAGAAATAAAATATAAAGAACAAGTAAATATACCTACTTGTTATTATCGTCCGCTCGATCGACTCTGGAACCGAACCATCTATCCGTTGGTGGAAGAACTCATATCACAGAGAAGTGCGGGTTCGAGTCACTTGAGGCGGTTCCCAGAAAATCCAGATCGCGTAGAGTGTGGCGCAGGCGACTGTCGCGTTCCTCAAAATCGAGCGTTGGCTGGATGGTTCCCTTAGCATTTCCCTTACAACACAGACGGTCATAAAGCAGGCGAAGAGTAACATGAAAATCGGTGCAAATATGCTAGAAACCAACCACCAGCCTGCTCGACCCAAACTGTTGACAACTTCATTGTTTAGTCTCCTTCCGATGAATAATATTGCAGCTGCAATCGGAAACAACAGTGCGGCATATAATTCGAGTGTAGAGGCGTCTGGGAGAATGCTTAAGGACAGGAGAGGAAGAGGTTTTTCTTCATGAACATCCATAAGAAGGCCAGAACGCCATTCGTGTAGCCTATAGTCTACATTCTGGACGTTTCTGCGACGTTATTATTATACGTTTCTATGGTGATAATTGTGACGAAATTCCGTACATGCTTGTTGTTCTTTTAGCGAAAAATGATGTCGACAATCGATTAACCTCTTGTATAATGCCGTATGACGTCACCTCCAAATGATGGAATTACAAGATTTTAATAATGGACTCTTAATTTAAAATGTTCTCTAGGCTTAACGAACGGTGTAATTGCAGAACACGGGACCGCTAGTTTTTAGCGATTTTAGTATAGTATCTAATGACACTAACCCTAACACTAACCCTCACCGATACTCACGACGCTTAACTTGACCCTAACCCACCCTCACGACGCTTAACCTGACCCTAACTGTTAAGAAAGGTAGCCCTACACACTCTGAAGGCGGCAGTTTCCTTCTCAAAATTTTGTCGAAACAGATTTAGCCAACGATCATCAGAAGGCTTAGTTTGGGGGAGGGGGCTCCACGACAACTGCATGGTCTACAGACAACTGGTCTAACGACAACTGTTCTAACAACAAATTACTGGTCTACAGACAACTGTTCTAACGACAACTGGTCTACAGACAACTGTTCTAACGACAACTGGTCTAGGTCTATAGACAACTGTTCTAACGACAACTGGTCTACAGACAACTGATCTAACGACAACTGGTCTAGGTCTATAGACAACTGTTCTAACGACAACTGGTCTATAGACAACTGTTCTAACGACAACTGGTCTACAGACAACTGGTCTAACGACAACTGGTCTAGGTCTATAGACAACTGTTCTAACGACAACTGGTCTATAGACAACTGTTCTAACGACAACTGGTCTAGGTCTATAGACAACTGTTCTAACTACAACTGGTCTACAGACAACTGTTCTAACGACAACTGGTCTACAGACAACTGATCTAACGACAACTGTTCTAGCGACAACTGTTCTAACGACAACTGGTCTAGGTCTATAGACAACTGTTCTAACGACAACTGGTCTACAGACAACTGATCTAACGACAACTGATCTAACGACAACTGTTCTAACGACAACTGGTCTAGGTCTATAGACAACTGTTCTAACGACAACTGTTCTAACAACTGTTCTAACGACAACTGGTCTACAGACAACTGTTCTAACGACAACTGGTCTACAGACAACTGTTCTAACGACAACTGGTCTACAGACAACTGTTCTAACGACAACTGGTCTACAGACAACTGATCTAACGACAACTGGTCTACAGACAACTGTTCTAACGACAACTGGTCTACAGACAACTGATCTAACGACAACTGGTCTAGGTCTATAGACAACTGTTCTAACGACAACTGGTCTACAGACAACTGTTCTAACGACAACTGGTCTACAGACAACTGTTCTAACGACAACTGGTCTACAGACAACTGATCTAACGACAACTGGTCTAGGTCTATAGACAACTGTTCTAACGACAACTGGTCTATAGACAACTGTTCTAACGACAACTGGTCTAGGTCTATAGACAACTGTTCTAACGACAACTGGTCTAGGTCTATAGACAACTGTTCTAACGACAACTGGTCTACAGACAACTGATCTAACGACAACTGTTCTAACGACAACTGTTCTAACGACAACTGGTCTACAGACAACTGGTCTAACGACAACTGTTCTAACAACAAATTACTGGTCTACAGACAACTGTTCAAACGACAACTGGTCTACAGACAACTGTTCTAACGACAACTGGTCTACAGACAACTGGTCTAACGACAACTGTTCTAACGACAACTGTTCTAACGACAACTGTTCTAACGACAACTGGTCTACAGACAACTGTTCTAGCGACAACTGTTCTAACGACAACTGGTCTAGGTCTATAGACAACTGTTCTAACGACAACTGGTCTACAGACAACTGATCTAACGACAACTGATCTAACGACAACTGTTCTAACGACAACTGGTCTAGGTCTATAGACAACTGTTCTAACGACAACTGTTCTAACGACAACTGTTCTAACGACAACTGGTCTACAGACAACTGGTCTAACGACAACTGTTCTAACAACAAATTACTGGTCTACAGACAACTGTTCTAACGACAACTGGTCTACAGACAACTGTTCTAACGACAACTGGTCTACAGACAACTGTTCTAACGACAACTGGTCTACAGACAACTGGTCTAACGACAACTGTTCTACAGCAACTCGAATTGATGAAAATAATAGAAGCTGGTTTTATGAAAAAACGTTAAATGGTTTTCTAGCTTAATTGGAAGCTGTTTCGATGGTTTTCATTCATGTATTTCAACATGCATCCAGCAGCCTAATCAGTGCATCGACAAACTTTCTTCCCAATAAAATTTTATGAAACACATTGTGTCGTCCTAAAATCAATTTATGTATCGAGATAATATTTAACCCATTAGTGCCTAGCGTCCCCGTTTTGGGGACGCCTATTTGGATAGAGTTATTTTTAATATCAAGCAATACTCAGTATTGCTAGTCATTGTGGCCGACGGTCTACTAAATTATCTTTCAAATGAGGTATAATAAGGCTGATTTTTGTTTGTTTTTGCATATGCCAGATAGATTTTTATTTCGATTTTCCGAAATTTATAATTTTTTTAATTTATCAATTTAAATTTATATTATCAAGAAAAAAACCCTGCTGCAATCGAAAATGTGAGTACATACCCGTGTTATTTGTGCTGTTAGCTACCTGTGTAAATTTTACAGCATTGATTCATTGTTGGTTAATATCTGTGTTACGCCCGAGAAGACCGTCCCCATTTCGGGGACGCTAGGCACAAGTGCCCCCTTCAACTTTTACATAGCAATAGGTGACTTTCAATGTGTTTGCAACTACAGTGATATATGCACAGGAGTTTTCTTAGCATGCCAAGCCCAATCCTGATTGCAAGCAAGCGTGAAACTCATGTAAAACCCATATTCCCATGTGAAACATGTGTGAAACCCATATGGAGTCCATCTAATACCCATGCAAATGCTGGAAGGGAAGACCACTAGGCCTAACTGTAAGTGACATTGTCGCAATGCAATAAAGAGTGACAAGGACTCCTAGAGAATTTACACAATGTCATGTCCTCCAAATGATCCAGATAGTTCTGAGGAATTCAGATTTCAGATGTATCCATGTCAAGGAGTGGGTTGGAGTTACTGACAACCAACTTGGTAAGTTTGACCAGTCGTTGTCAAGCTTTCAGACTACTTGTCTCCAGCTGATGACAAAATAGCCTACACTGTATTTTGACAAACTAGTTTACCGTGCTAAATAAGATTGAATTCTGAGCAGCATGAACATCCAGATACCTGGACAGCTAGCACCAATCAACATAGGACTGCTGCTGCAGTATCCTGTTTAGCCTATCTCAAGGTCAAGAATACAGACCGTGATGCATTTGACTATAGACTGGATTCAGCGCCAGGAATAACGTTGACTCGTTGGAATGACAACAGGCTGGTGACACTCCTAATTGCCAAGGCATCGAAACACTGAGCACTGCAAGAAATTCATCACTGTTCAAAAGAATATTTGAAAACACTTAGCCATAGGCTATCGAGCACAGCAACAGACTGAGCATGGATCAAAACCATCTCATCTTGATGAGATGGATCAAAACATCACCACATATACATAAAGCGTCTCGGTCACATCCAGAAAATGGTGACACTGCTGTCACACTAGGCTCCTGATGTTGCTTATAAACTGGATGTGGAAACTGAAAGTGTTGGGAATAGGCTACAATATTCAGCAGCTACACGGGACTTCGTTTCATTATACGCACTGCCATGTGTTCCAGTATTAGTAAGACAGTAACTGTTCGGCTATTTACCACCCTCCTATTTAACAAAAAGCTGTTTGAGATCTATTTCCATCAGATTTTATATGGAAAAAAAATCAATCCTTTCAGTCTAGTAGAATACAGCGTTGCTGGGTTGCTGCTGTCTAAAAGCGAGGCTCGAAAACCATAAATTTGCCAGTTTTCTTTGATTATTTTGAAATTTTTTCATAATAATTATATAGCAAACAATGAGTTATACTTTTGCAATTTGATTTCTTTAGCTGCAGCTATGCTTATTTTCATGATTAAATATATGAAACATATATGACACCTTCACAGTTGATTTATGCCAGCCTGGAAACCATGTAAAAGTTGACGGGGGCATTTGTGCCTAGCGTCCCCAAAACGGGGACGGTAGGGAAAAAATGGTAATAAATAGAAAAAACAAATTTAAGGCAAAATGGTGTTTGACACTGATGTTCAATATGGCGAAGTGACACTATTTTCACACTTTCATGAAAAAACAAAAAGTCAGGCACTAATGGGTTAAATTTAGGCATGTAGCAGATCACGAAGTTAATTCCTACCAAGTCTTATGCACCATCGCGAAAATTATCGCCTTGGAGAACTAATATCGTTACAACACATACAAACTATAAGCATCGAGATAATTTTTTGCACTCTGTCACGATTCTGATTAGTGTTTGGCCTTAATTATTATTTGTTGTCGATGTTGCAATTATATCCGTCACAAGTTTTTATGTGAGATGGATGTATAATGCAATTTTAGCAATACATCATCAACGTCATCATCGTCATCGTCATCATCATTATCATCATCGTCATCATCATCAGCAGCAGCAGCAGCAGCAGCAGCATCAGCAGTAGCATAATCGCAATCATCATCTTCTCGTCGATTTATGATCTCACACCAGATCAAAACATGCCTTGTGATATAAGTAAGATAGATAAAACCTGGACACGGGATATAGTGCTGTTTGGGCATGAGAATCTCACAAACGCGCCTTCTCTGGGTCGCGCCTTCTCTGGGTCAGGTTAAATGGTATTAAACGTCATTTGCAAACATAGACTATTAGGACAGGTAGGGAAACACTGCACAGCAGACTATAAATTGCCATTGAGGCGATTACACAGATTCTGTAGCATATGATGTCGTCAATGCAGTCACGAAGTCTGTTGCATAGCAATGCATTATGAAACCTCGTGCACATAGTTGGCTAACATCAGCAATGATTCGGCACAGAGGTGGATTTTTTTCGTGCGATGACTGACATAACAAGGGCGTTATAGAGAATGAGCAACGGGGACACCAAGACAGAGCCTTGTGGGACACCAAAGAGCACAACGTGTATAGATGATAATGTGAACATTTATCTTACGATGCAGTGATATACACAGTCGAATGCAGCAGAGAAGTATCCCTTGTCAGCAGCAAGAATAAGTTCATTAGAGACTCTCAGGACGGCTGCTTCTGTGGAGTGAAATTGACTGAAAAGGCGTAAGAGTTGACCTGTGAATGAACTACCCTGTCAATCATCTTGCACAGGACAGAGACATTGCAGATAGACATACAGTCGGAAGAGAGAGTGGGTTGCAATGTCGTATTTGCAGACGGGGTGACAACAAGATACTCCGTGGTAGCCGAAAACCGCATTACATATTTTAATGTACTTAATGACCAGACTTAATGACTCGGTGAAGCATAAGAAACTCTGGACAGTGCTAACAGAAATGGGAGTAGACAGCCAAGTGGTGAAGGTTTTTAAAAGCCTGTATGACAACCAGCAGGCAGCGGTCCGCATAGACAAGGAAATCACGGAATGGTTCAGGATTGGAAAGGGGGTGAGGCAGGGCTGCCTGATATCACCACTGTCATTTAACGGGTACTCAGAGAAGGTGATGAGAGAGTCTGCGGATATACTTAGCGGGATCGGAGTAACGGTAAGCGGACGGACAATAAACAACTTGCGATACGCGGATGATATCGTACTCGTCGCTACATCAAAAGAAGCGCTCCAGCAACTAATGGACAGAGTGAATGAAACATCTAAGAAATATGGGCTGGAAATAAATATCAAGAAAACAAAAGTGATGGCGGTGAGCAGAAATCGAGAGAGGATAGCGATCGCATGTAATGGAGGAATCTTGGAGCAAGTGGAGTCGTTCCGGTACCTAGGCGTCATAGTGGAAGAGAGTGGAGATGGAGGCAGGGAGATTAGAGCCAGACTGGGGATGGCGCGAACGGCCATGGGGTCTCTGACTACGCTGTGGAAGGACAGAACCATTGGAGCAGGGTTGAAGCTAAGGCTTATGGGGTCACTGGTGTGGCCGGTGGCGCTGTACGGCTGTGAAACTTGGACGCTAAGAAAGGAAGACAAAAGAAGAATATCAGCGTTTGAGATGACAACATATAGAAAGATGCTGAGAGTCAGCTGGAAGGAGTTTAGAACAAACGAATCTATACTGGAAGAGCTGCAGCCGGAGCGGCGCCTGCTGGAGGTGGTGAAAGGAAGGAAGCTGAACTACTTCGGACACATAATCAGAGCCGACAAGCTGCCGGCATTCATAATGTCAGGGCTATCTTGACGGAAAAAGGGCTCAGGGAAGGCCGAGGAGAAGATGGATGGATGACGTGGAGGAATGGACGGGGATGGTGATGGCGGACTGTGTGAGGACCGCGAGAAACAGAGAGCAATGGAGGAAGATGACGTCGTCGACTCTGATCCCCGATCCGCAGCAATGAGGATGGTCACGACGGACGAAATGCTTCGTTCCAGTGGCCGAGGGCAACGACGACGACGACGACGAATGACCAGATGTAACTGAATCACTTGCTCCAAGATTCCTCCATTACATGCGATCGCTATCCTCTCTCGATTTCTGCTCACCGCCATCACTTTTGTTTTCTTGATATTTATTTCCAGCCCATATTTCACCGCCATCACTTTTGTTTTCTTGATATTTATTTCCAGCCCATATTTCTTAGATGTTTCATTCACTCTGTCCATTAGTTGCTGGAGCGCTTCTTTTGATGTAGCGACGAGTACGATATCATCCGCGTATCGCAAGTTGTTTATTGTCCGTCCGCTTACCGTTACTCCGATCCAGCTAAGTATATCCGCAGACTCTCTCATCACCTTCTCTGAGTACCCGTTAAATGACAGTGGTGATATCAGGCAGCCCTGCCTCACCCCCTTTCCAATCCTGAACCATTACGTGGTTTCAATACTTTTATTATGCATAATAACGTCTATCGTCTCGGAATCTAGTGCACACTGATTTCAATCGGTGGCCCCTCCCGAGTAGGCTATATCTGTCAACTAGGTAATGCATGCACCCAAACCATAGAAAATTAGGCTACATCTAAACTTTTAGTCACTTTTGGCATGAAAGGCAGGTGGGAATTGGTCAAGTATAATAATTCTTCGTCTAAGACTTGTGTCAAGAGCTATTAAATATGTATCAATGATGAATAGTCTCTGCTGGTCTTTCGTTCAGTTAGCGCGAGACTGCCAGTTAGGATAATCATCCAAAGAGCTGTATCAGGAGAATTTGGTCGCATTAGTAACTATTGAAAGCTAATGATGGCATTTAGTCCTTTCCGTGTCCATGTAGTCAATATTGAAAAGCAAAACTACCTGCCTCGGATAAAATAGTACTGGAAAAATGTGCAAATGTTCCTGAGAGGAAATGAAATCCATTTAACAGAAAATATTAAAACGGATGCCAGACGTAAATGTACGCAATTTCAAATTGAAAAGAACCTTCTCGAATAAAAATAAAGCTTAAACCTATGCATAATGTGGCACGTCGCGTCACAGGGGCCTTTATCTCTCGAGTTTTGCTCATGTGCATTTTATTTTCATTCGCACTGCTTGAAGTACACCCTTTGAGGACAAGTGATTCAAACCCTCCCAAGCAAAGTCGATCCCGTATGGACACGTAAGACAGGAATTCCAACAATTGTTGAACCAATATCCCGCTTGATATTGACTTGCGCAGTTGTTCGTAGCAATTCTGTCGTTGTCGTCATCCCAGGTCGAGAACTTCATCCCACCGTGGAACCATTTGGACGACACGGCAGTATTTGTAAGCGAATCTCCGGAATTTCCGCTGAATCCTGAGAGTCGCAAGGCGTACTTGTTGCTTTCCGAATCAAGAGAAAAGGTGGCATAATTGGCGTAGTACCACTGTCCGTTTGTGTACATCTGTAAAATAAGGATGTAAGTTGCATCATACAGAGTCAAACCCTTTTCCTCATCAATTTATTCCACCCAGAGCTATTCTGCGTCTCAGGAATAAATGTAGTGAATGCTAACTTCCAGATGACTGTGTATGTGCCTCCAGTTGTGGAAAAGATACAATGACTAAATGTCCCTATGTAAAGCTGATGTAAGCCTAGCCCCTGTCCAATAGTATCCATTATATATATGCCTAAGATCTGAACCGCAACGGAAAGCCTCAAATTTCAAAAGCGTCGATCTAAAGCCTGCAGGTGCACACTGCACAGTTCCAGTGTTTATTTGCGAACACTGTGTGGAACCAGAGTGGTTGTTTTGAAATGCCAGTGAAGAATCATAACGAAACAATCTTGCTTACAGAAATACCGAGATAATTACCTAACTTTACTAACTGAATTTTTGGGAGTCTAAGTTTATGAATACCTTCGAGGCTAAGTCTATACATTATGTAAGTACCTCGATGCGAGTCTAAGTTGATGAATACCCCAATGCGAGTCTAAGTTTATGAATTATCGATGCGGGGCTAAGTTTATGAATGCCTCAATATGGGTCTAAGTTTATAAATAGGCCTACTTCAATGAGAGTCTAAATTTATCAATACTCCGATGCGTGAATACCTGGATGCGAGGCTAAGAATGAATGAATACCTGAGTTCGAGTCTAACTTGGTGAATACCTCAAGGCGAGTCTAAGCTTATGAATACCTCGATGCGAAGGGTATACTCGAGTCCTCTTTCGTTGGTCAGACGATAGACATTTTCATTTCCCAGCCAAAACTCGCCTCTTCCTATATCTCCAAACCCATTCTTATAGTCGGACCAGCTTCGATAGAAGTCCAAGGACCCGTTAAAGCGATGCATTAAGATAATCCAGTTGTTTACGATGGGGAGAAGAACAAGACTTTCCCCAGAGCCAGCAGCAATTTCTAGTTGGACCGGATGTCCTACGAAAGACAAATCACGCCTCACACTATCTCGAAGAGAGTTGCGAGGCCATTTTCACATCTAATTATTACGAATACACTAAGCTATTGAACTCCTCTGCCAATCAGATTTGTCAATATGCATGCAACGGTTCAATGTAGTTGCATTTAGAGGCACTTTTGAGCACGTTGGAGACGAGAACCTATAAAAAAGCGTTTACTATTTATTGCTTTTAAAGCCTGAGGGATCATAATTATATACCTCGGGCGCTAAAATAATAATAATAATATTGATGATGATGATGATGATGATGATGATGATGATCATGATCATGATGATCATGATGATCGTACGAACAATAATAATTATAATTATATGAAATCCAAACGTCGCGTTCCATTCGCTTTTCTACAGGGCAAACTTCTTGTGCCATATGCGCATTATAATTCTGCCAGGCGCAGACGTGCTTCCTCTGTTGCTGGTCCTGTTGTCTTGAATGGGCTTCCTTCATACCAGCGCCTACTGTAAACTATCACTTCGGCACACATTCTATCGCAATCTTAAAACTGTCCTCATAAGCCGATGTTGGGTCGGGAGTGCTCCTGAGTAGAAACCTCGACGGGGTGCTATTCATGAAATGAATACGAGAGCCAGGTCGCATGGTCAGAAACAAAGTGTGGCCTGGCCAAAAACAATCGTACTGGAACAGACCGCTTGTAATCAAGGTGGCAGACTCACTGGACATCGCCCAAATTGACGATTACCAATCAAGAACACCTCAAATCAATCGCTGCGTTTCACACCTGCGACTAACTTGTTTGCACTTCCGATGTCGCCATGCGAATTGCGTCTGGACAATGAAGCTGTGAGATTAGTGGTAAGCCTCCAACTTCCATCGATTCGCTCTCATAGGGGACTCGCGGAGGACATTCGTTGACAATCTCTCGGAGGAGACACATGGAAGAAGTCGTCGCTTCACTAGTGGCTGTCGATATGACTGTTCGTTGACACAATAATATATTATCGTGTTTGAAACGAATTCGTGTCTTCGAGTTGATTCTTGACGGACTGGAGAACACGTACGCTAAGCCCTTCGAAAGACGGCGGGTCGGGGCCGAACTTACGCTCCCTCGGAGCGACGCGCCAGCTTCAGACCACCGGTGTAAAGGTTCCAAATTACCCCTCCTAAACATTATCCCCCTGCAAACTGTAATTTGCATCAATCATCGCATTTATTGCACTAAAAATATCAAAAAATCATCCCGCTTCTTGTTTTGGTCTGAAGATTTTCATCCGTCATCCCACTTCGTGGTTTGTTATCAATATTTTCGTCTGTAACTAAAATACTAATCGCCGCTGAAGTTACATGGAGACATGGCTTCAAGGCTTTTTTCCGATCAAAATATTGATAACAAACCACGCAGTGGAATGACAGATGAAAATCAGCAGCAGCAGCAGCAGCAGCAGCAGCAGCAGCAGCAGCAGCAGCAGCAGCAGCAGCAGCAGCAGCAGCAGCAGCAGCAGCAGCAGCAGCAGCAACAGCAACAACAACAACAACAATAGGCTAATAATAATAAATAATAATCAGTTTTTTTTAGAAACTACTGTAAAAACGCAGAAATGCTGCATGAGACATGAAACTTTTTAAATAGGCCTACAAGTTGTGAAGAGGAACTTGGATGTGAACCAGAGGTAATGCTCAGGATAGGCAACAAATAATGGAGGTAAGATTGTTGAAACAAACAAATAGCAGGAAAGCTATATCAATGATCTGCAGCGCATACCTTTATATAGGCCTACGTAGGCCTACATGTATATGATCTGATTGACCCAGGAGAGCGCGCCATCTTTTCGCACCAGCTGCAGGTGTTTCTTACGGCGTGCTCATCGTCATCACAAACGCCGACATTTCCGGTATCGGAATTTTTACGCATTTATATTGAGAAATCAAACTGAAGAAGGCTCAGCTTTTAACCATCTCGACAACTTACATTGGCAGAGAACAACCAGGAGTGGCGGACAGCAGACGGTCTACTGTCCGCCACTGGTTGTTCTCTGCCAGTGCCAGTCCCAAGCCTGGATAAAGGAGGAGGGCGACACTAATCATCTTTGATATGGCGGTGTCGTTAGACATGTAACAAGCAGCTACTCGCGTCGTAATCCTGGAAAAAACACCTGATAGGCGGGGTAACTTATTTCCTTGACATATCGTTATTCAATTGCATGTTTGACTCTGTCGTCATTGACGTAGACGGAATATCACTCGGTCACTTGTGACAGAGTAAGACGCCGCTTGACTTCGGTGTGACAACGGTTGGGCATTAGACTGAATTTAAGTTATGGTGGATCTAAATGTTTATCCTGGACACCGGTGTAAAGGTTTCAAATTACCCCCTCCTAAACATTACCCCCTGCAAACTGTAATTTGCATCAATCATCGTATATATTGCACTAAAAATATCAGAAAAATATTCCCGTTTCTTGTTTTTCTGAAGATTTTCATCGGTCATCCAACTTCGTGGTTTATCAATATTTTCATCTGTAACTAAAATTCTAAACGCCGCTGAAGTTACAATGGAGAAAATTAATGGCTTCGAGGTTATTATTTTTTTTCGGATCAAAAAATTGATAACACACCACGAAGTGGAATGACGGATGAAAATCTTCAGACCAAAACAAGAAGCGGGATGATTTTTCTGATTTTTTAAGTGCAATAAATGCGATGATTGACGCAAATCTAGTTTCCGGGGCGTAATCTGAAACCGGTTTCAAGTTACCGGGGGGGGGTAATGTTTAGGAGGGGGTAATTTGAAACCTCTACACCGGCTTAGATATAAAATTCTGAAGAGGGTGCAAAAGACTCAGTGTTTTATATGACTGCAAGTGCTTAGTACTAAGATCGTGATAGATAAACAAGTAGGCTACATGCAACCTTACCAACTGCGAATTTCCACAACATTTGGGCTTGCTTCTTGACGGCGGCGTCCTGTTCTCGGAGACGTCCGTCAATGGCTTCTAGACTTCTCAGAGCAGTATCGTGTTGAGTTTTTGTTTGCTGACATGAAGAATTAAGGACCTCATGTATATGCTGAATTTGCTCTTTTTGCTGCTGACGAATTTCCTCAACAACCATTTGCCGTATGTTATCTGCTATAATGCTGTTCGATGATGTCTCTCCATTTTCACAGCCCTGTACTGTGCACTGACCCATAACTGGAAAGATGCTGTTGTGCGTTAATATTGCAGCAATCTCTACTAAGTAATAGGCCGCATAACTGAACATGGTGACTATAAAATTTTGTATTATTAAATCGACTACGAAAAGTACAAGAACGTTCACAGACCGCTTCTGTCTGACTGCATAATTATGTTTCCGATTATATTGTAGCCTACATGTTCATACTGAACTGAAAACGAGACCTTCCAGGCTCGCGCTAGTCGAGGCACTTGCACCCTACCAGTTTCTATTTCCGCTGAAATGAGATTAATGTGCTAATTGTTCTTCCTGGTCTTGTGTCGACGATAAGCAGACTTCTTCGTATGATATGACATGGCTGCTCGAATAACCATTAACCATAGCCACACTTTTGTTATTGACACCAAAAGTAAAAGTAGGTCTATATCACAGATGTTGTAGGTTACAAGTAAAACATTTGGCTTATAGGGAGAGAGTCCCAAAAGGGCATAAACCCAATTAGCAAGCATGCATAGATAGGCCTACAAATAAAGTGAGTGATTTGGATAGAATCGAAAGTTTATGTTTGAATATGCCTACACAGATCAGAGTAAAGTTTATACACAAACTAACCAGTTTACTAGTTGACTGATGTGAGCATGAGGCAAACTTAAAAATGTTAAGATTAATCTTTGTGAGAATGTTGATCGGAGGTTACGAGAAGGCCTGTAATATTTACGGAAAATTCAATTAAACATAGCAGAAAGAAAAATGGTATGTTTTCACGAGATAACGAGCGAAGACTAAAAAAGGTCATCAACTTTTTGGTCGAAAAAGTCTTTATAATTTGGTCGATGAAAATATTGTCGGCGCCACTCGCAAGCCGAAAACCCACGTTATTTTTTAGCCCCCCAAAAAACTGAAACCAAACTACGCCCAAGGCTCTCTGTAATTACTTCAAATGGCCACAGAAGTGTAAAGTGGTGCAATAGTATATTCCAGTGGGTTATGAATGTTGCTTGCATCAATGGCTTGATCCTTTGCAAATGCTACTGTTCAAAACGAGAAGCACCTGAAAAGAGAGACCGGATCCTTTTTGGATTTGTTCCCAAGTTTGCCAGTGTCTCATTGTAGTAAATAAGCTTTCTAATTATTATCAGGTCTGAAAGGCAGTCATCCATCAAGCACACGGCCTAATACTCAGAAAAAGGATGGCTAGACTATTGAAAGAGTAGAGTAAAGTGACAGGTGCTTCACTAACTGATATGGACAACAATCGGGTACCTGCCTTTAAAAACCACCAGAATCCATCATTCGCACCATGTGTGATACGACGTCAACTTGTGCCCCACTTCCCAAAAGAACTGCTGTTTAGACTACCATACCAAGCAGACGAGCTGGATTCCTCCCCTCCGACTCCCCAAATGCAGACATTATGGCTGAGGCTGCCCTCCTCAAAGCTATAATTATTGTTGACAATGATCATGTTCTTCATAAATTTTTACTCATTATAGACGTCCTGGTAAATACAATCTGCGTCCTAGGCCGCTAGGCGACATCCATTTGAACTAACCAATAAAAACTTCATAACACTTATAAAAACGTTTATTAGGCTTTATCCGCAACTCTCTTTGTGATTGTTAACTGTCGCGTAATGTCGACCGGTTATTCTGTCAATAAATCGAATATATTATATTGACCGAGATTGCTCTAGAGACGGAACTTAACAACAATTATAATTATAATAATTATTATTATTACAATAATGATTATGACAATGATGATGATGATGATGATGATGATGATGATGATGATGATGATGATGATGATGATGATGATGATGATCTGGGGCGGATCCAGGGAGGCAATCCGGCCATGGCCTCCCATATAGAAATTTCTTTATTTTTTACCATCTATTTTGCTCGGAAAGAATACCGACAGAGGCGCTGCGCGGAGAAGTGGAGGGAACGAGGAGCAGCTGAGGACGACCAAAGAAGAAATGGATAGATACCGGTAACGTACTACCGGAGGACATAGAAGACAGAGGAATGGAGTTAAGAAAGGCAATAGAACTCGCAAGAAACCGGCCGAAATGGAGAAGTTTTCTTAGAGCATCATCGTCGGTGAATACTTGACGGAGGAGAAAGAAAGAAGAAAGTCTATTATTGAATATAATCTTTAGCACGGTCATAGAACAATACTTCGTCGAAAGAAGGTTCGCGGTTGACATGATGACACGCACCGACCAATGTTGAACATCAAAGCATCCAAATATTCAAATAATAAATGCAGTTGCAATTTTTTAAGGTCTTCGCTGAGCGAGGCATTCGTAAATGCAAACATAGGCTGTAACACGATTTCATAATTATAGTTAGGCCTACCGTAATAGGCCTACACTAATTACTATAATAATGATCGAACACATTTTTCTGTGAATTGCAATGGTCGTGTGAAACCCTTCGATTCATCACCAGTGTCTGTTTGAATAATGCTCCACTCCGTTTGAGGTCGTCTCGTGTAAGGACCTTACGTGCTAGGCTAGACCTATCTCAAGAATGAGTCAAGATTTGAATCACTTAAAATATTAACGTCCACCTTCGAGCGTCGTAGGCCTGCGATCTCAAATAGCCTACAGAGGCTGGTGAGACGCAGTCTGCATGGTTTCACGACAACTGGTCTACAGACAATAATACTCGTCTAACGACAACTGGTCTACAGACAACTGATCTACAGCCAACTTGTGCACGAAAATAACGCATGAGAAATAGAAGATGGATTAATGGGGGGGAAATCAGAAATGGAAGCTGGATAAACGTATTTTTTTCTATGAAATAGAAGGTCTATTAGCTTAATGAAAAAAACGCTTAACTGGATGAAGATATTTCACCGGTGAAATAGAAGCCGGATTGACAAAGAATAACGCTTAAGAAATGGAAGCTGGATGAAGGTTCTTTTACAGGTGAAATTGAAGCCGGATTTATGAATGGAATGCGAAATGAAAGCTGGATTCACAATTTTCATACATGTATTTCAACATGCGTCCAGCCTCCATTTCAGATCTAAAACTAAATTAATTCAGCTTCTATTTCTCATAAGTCGTTTTCGTGTGCGAGTTGTCTGTAAAGTGTAGACCAGTTGTCGTTAGACGAGTTGTCTGGAGACCACTTCTTCTCAGACGCAGGCCCGGCCTTAGGCATAGGCAAAGTAGGCAGTTGCCTAGGGCGCCGCAGTCTTTGGGGGGCGCCGCGGCACTGGCGATTTTTTTTACACTATATTATTTTAAACTAAAGACTTTGGAAAGAATTTAAGATAATTATAGATTTCATTGCACCAATTCAGGTAGGCCAAATTCAATTTCAAGAACAGCATGAATTTTATATCGACTCAAAAAATTCGATTTTAACGGCATTCTTTACTCTGTGCTCTGTTACTCTGTTAATAGACCCGATGTCTATGGGCTAATACTGACCTAGTGACATTTCGACCGAATACGCCTACAGCTGAAGAATTGTTGTGTTATGTATAGTCGTCGTGTCTGGGGTGAATCTTTTGATCTTAAAAATTAAATGATATCAAACAATATGATTCCATGAAGCGTCAAAAGTTTTCGGGTGCCCAAAGCGGTAAGAAAAAAGAAGAATAAGTCAGAATAAAAAGAAATACGGGTCGGTTTCTAATTATTTAAACAAAACTGGGACAACTTTATCTGCCAATGTTAGCGCCCAGTTATAGTAATTCAGACTACACGACGCTCAATTTCGATAGTGAAGATCGGGGCTGGTCTCAGGCAAAGCAGGCAGTACTGTTGCCTGGGGCGCCAAATTCTAGCGGGGGAGTCATTTGCACAAAAATGTATCTTAATAGCCTTTTTCACTTTTAGCCATTGTGCACGAAATTGAATTTTTATCTCGCCTTCAGTGTACTAATAAAAAAAAAAAATTACTCAGCTGAGTGTAAAGGCTCTGGATGGTTCATCTTTTGATTCTGACTGGGCTGAACAATTGAGTTTGAGTGGGGATCTGAGAGCGCGAACTGCATGCTTTGCCTAGGGTGCCCAATGCATGCTTTGCCTATGGCGCCAAATGCAAGCTGGGGCGCCAAATGCATGCTTTGCCTAAGGCGCCATTTTAGCTAAGGCCGGCCCTGCTCAGACGAGTGGCTTGTAGACCAGTTGTCGTGGAACCGTTTGAGACATTAGGCATAGAAGCAATTCATTCATTCATTCATTATTAGCATTTATATAGTGCCCCTTCAAGAAACTACTCAGAGGCGCTCCCAGCCCAGCCACGACAAAAGAAAAAAAGATTTAAGGGACTTAAGGAATAAGGATTGACTGGTCAGGTGGAGGAGATGGAGGTTAGGGGGGAGGTCATTCCAGATTGACGGCCCCACAACCGAGAAGGCTCGACACTGTCTGGTAGCCAAGCGAGCCCGTGGAACAAGCAGTTGTCCCTTCGCAGCAGAGCGAAGGGCCCGACGCGCTTCAATATCAGAGACTGGGCGACAAAGAATGCGCAGGTAGGATGGAGCGCAACCAAGGATACAACGTGAGACCAGGGCAGCAATTCGATAATGGATGCGTTGGGCTATTGGTAACCAATGCAGCACATCACGCATGTAGATAGAAACAGAGGAAAATTTAGGGATTCGTCCAATGAGCCGGGCAGCAGAGCGCAGAACCCGATCTAACCGACCCAGAACCCCAATGCAATGCAATTGTCGTGCAATGCTTCTGGCATTAGGGGATGGATGTGTAATTGCTGTTTTGGTTAGGTTTGGTGTATGGGTTAAGCAAAATTAAATATAATAATTTAGGCCTACTCTGCATTTCTAACCCGAGAGCCTTCCACTGTCCTTGACTCACCTGGCTACTGTTTCAAATCTTTTGAATGCGCCTCAATCACTCTCAAACTCCCGAACTCAAGCCTAACCATCTTCAATGTCTACCGCCCTCCCTCCTCCTCCTCCTCATACTCTAAACCTAACTCTGTCTTCTTGCAGGAATTTACCAACTTACTCTCCACTGCTGCCACAACTCCTCATGAATTCTTGATCACAGGGGATTTCAACATACATGTTGACAACCCATCTGACTCACTTGCCCCCGACTTCCTCACGCTCTTGTCATCTACTAATCTGGCCCAACACGTCAACTTTCCCACCCACTCTCACAACCACACACTTGACCTCATCATCACATCGTCTCTCTCAAGGTTATCGCCAAACATATCTTTCTCGTTTGATACTCCTTCTGACCATTACCCCATTTTCACACAACTTAACCCTCGAAGTATGTTGGGGTCCATATGGACCCCAAGCGTGTTTTCAATTGAATAAAAATCGGTGATGACATGCACTGAAGAAACTGAAATTTTATGACTTTTCATCATATATGGCGAGTAGTAATTCCTGCAAATAATTAATTTCGACACCACTTGCGGGGCCAGATATGAGACAATTATACACATAGGGGGGTTGGGGTCCATATGGACCCCAATGGTAATAATGCAATTGGATACTGCGCAAAGTTCTATTTTGCAACTCAATTCGTGATATTTTACATTGCAGTGTCGTTGGTTCAATTTATGTCATGTTTTATAAGACTATATTCAGGGCTTAAAGTGTGCCTGGACGGTCATGGACGGCGTCCATGCACTTATTTTAAAATATGAGCGTTGTCCTGCCGCTTATTGGTCAGCACAGTCTGGAAATGTAAGGGGCGTCCAGTAGGGCGCCCGTTAAAAATTAAATTCCGAATTTCCTGTGTGGTACCCTCTCATTTTGTTGTCTATCATGAGAGAAGTTCCAGGTAATTTTTTAAGAATTTTAGATGCATGTTTAGAGGTAGCTCAACGTATGTGAAGTTAGCAAAATACTTTCCGACAGCATGTTTTCTCACTTATTTCACAATTATTTAATCACTCAAACCTTTTCCTATGCAGTATCTACACAACACTGTCAAATGTTAATCATAACTGAACTATTCAGAATATTAAAAACGAAACTGCCATAGCAAAGTCCATGCAGCAGAGTTTTTCATTTCTTGAAGCAGTCAGTCACTAGTTATCAGTGTCCTTTGTAGTTGTATCATCGCCGACAAGAAGTGACTTTCTGGCTTCTGGGAACTTGGCTCTGTGGCTTGAGACAACCAGCAGCAGATATTGCTTCTGTTCCTCGCTTTTTGTAATGGAGGTGTTGAAGCCCTGTATCAGCTTGACAGCTCGCTCTGCTCGGTCATTTACCACTGCCAGGCTGTTAACATATTTCTTGTTTAGCTGGAAATCTTCAAGGATCTGCCACTTGTCTGGATCTCCCTGTTCGAGGAAATCAGCATTCAGTCCAAGTATGTAAAAGAAAGACATGGTACTGCTTGTAACAAAGTCATCAAGTTCCTTTTCAAGAATGGCACTTGGCTCCATCTGAATTCTTTTAGGTGGATTTTCGGAACCTTGCTTCTTTAGAGCGCTGATCATTTTCCTTTTGGTGTTGCTGTTTACAGCATCATCAAAGAATGCAAGGGCAATTAGTTCTTCATTCAGGTACCATAAATGTATCAGGAATGATTTGACTGCCACACCCGAAATGCCCGTGTTGATCATCTCGTACTTCTTCGCTAACTTCAGAAAGTGAAGAGCATTGGCTGGTGCAGTTGCTGGACTTGGGCATAATGTCCAAGCTTTTGTGTGCAGCAGGCAGCAAAACAGGCTCATGTCTCTCAATGCGGTTTCTTCACGAGCTGTTAATCTGAATTGCTTCTTGAACATACCAAATTTTTACACAGTACAGCAACTTGGCCATCCATCGTGCTCTGTGCATAGCTCCAGGGGCCATAAATCGAACACCACGTGGTGGAGTATCGCCGAGAAAGACTACCGTCAAATCTAAAAGTTCACGCTAATCATCACGCGTGTTCTGACCGGACAGAAGAACTTGCTTTGCAAAAGTGACAACATCGTCCTTCAATCCGACAAGTTTCGTAAGGACTTCAAAACAGATAGGGTCATCAATTGCAGTCTGATATTGGCTTCTGTCAATTTGAGGCCAGGTGTCATGAAAACGCTTGAATAATCCAATGTCAGGTCCAGATGATGGACCAAAACAGTGTTTGAACACATCTCCGACTACAATTTCGTGCACATGGTGTCGGCATGCCAGGTTCAATAGATTCCTGCTAAGTTTTGTTTCTATCAAACCACAAGCTCCACGTTGTCTGCCAGTATTGGATGCTGTAGTATCGAAGCACATGGCCTTGACCTGAGTAGTTTCATTGGCTATCTGGGTCTCAGTTCTGCGATACATTTTCTTCCTCAGTTTATGCCATCTATAAAACATGTCTTCCAGCTTTTCAATGGCATTGCGTTCAAGTGTTGTTGGAATACGGGCCATTGACCAAGCGAAGAACGTCATGCACAGCAAACCTTGATCGAACTGTCTCTGACTGTCTTAGCAAGAATCTTGTGCTGATGGAAAAACACGGATAGCACCTGACGGTAGGTTGGAAGCTTCATTCCAGCAGTAATATTAAATCACATTAATCAGGCTGAATAAATTAATAGCACAGTAAAAAGCATGCATAATGTGAAGTAACATGCAGTACACAAAGAAAATGGAAGAAGTACGAAAGATTGCGATACAGCAGAAACTTTAGTCATGTGGAGCAACCAATAAATATTAACATAAAATTCTGAAATTTCACTCTGTCATTGTACTGAATAGGTGTAACAACTTCAGAGGGTACCGCATAGAAAATTACGAATTTCAAATTTTTTCATTAGCCTAACGGGCGCCCTAGCGTCCAGGCACTTCTTTTGGAAAGGTAAGAGGCGTCCAAGCACTTATTTTCCCACAGTTTAAGCTCCGAATATATCGTTTTATTATTGTCAATTGTATGCATATGTACCTATTGGTATGCTATGGGAAGACAAGGCTTTCAAAATGTGCTGAAATAGCTTGATGGTCCAATTGGATTTTTGTTGCACGTAGGCCTAATGACAACACTCATTGCGACTTATTGAATCGTTTTCTCTCGCTATAATTATATAAATTCTTGAAATCATTGCTTTGATGACAAGAATGCACACACTGTAAAAGCACATTATGGCACCAATTCATGACGTCTGGGACAAAATGGATTCAAAGACTATATCGGTGGCACTCGGCGCTTTATGCAACACCAAGACATTACAGTCGATGAGCAGTTGTTTGTTCTTAGAGGACGATGCTCATTAGGGTGGAGTGAAAAACACGAATATTAGAAATCGAAAATCCGATAGCAATAAAAAGTTGTCTTATGGTATGGGGTCAAGAAATATCAAAAAAGTTTTGAAAAATATTAATGTCTTCCTTTGCCCCCAGAGGGCCAAAGTTTCGAAAAAGTGGAGTTTTTTGAGAAAATTGCAGGTTTTCTTATGAAATATTTTTAGTGTAAAATAATTAACCACCAAGCAATACATCGTTGGAAAGAGCCCTTTAAACTGAGTAAAATCATATCTTAATTTCAAGAATATTCACATATTTGTAGGAGATATTAACTTTTTAAGATACCCCACGTTCGCGACATGTCGCTATGTCCGAAAGTGGTAAAACACTAATAACTTTTTTATCCTTTGCGATATTTCAACTTGTAATATGTCATTCTATTCAGTTTATGACAGTCTATCCGACGGTGCATTTAAACTTATAAGAACCTTCCATTAAGAATTTCAAAGCTCATGAAACCCTACAAAAATGAGGAAAACTAAAGGAAATGTCCTCAGAAATTGCAAAACTTTGAAAAAAGTGTAGATAATTTTTTACATTGCAGCCTGCAAATGCACCACTGACAATTGCAAATGTACCAAAGCCAGAAAGGTTCCAAGAGAGGAACAAGAGTCCTACATGATCAACAGACAATTAGAGTTATGACGATTAGCCGTCAGGATAAGATTATATCAACTTCACTAAAGAAGCGGCATGATAGAAAGAGAAAGGAGACCATGCGCCTATAAAAATATGTCGTAAACGTCTGGATTTCGTGAACGAACAAGCATTAGCAGACAGCAGTGTTCAAAATAATGAAACGGACAGTGAAGTAAATCCAGTAAAGTGTAAAATCTTGCCAGAAGATGAAACCATGGATGTGTCAGAAAAGTCAAGACCTATAGTATAGGCCTACCTCACAAAATTAATGAAACTAAGCAAATGAAAAAGAGATTGTCGAAGCTGTCACGACTCTGTGACCGATATGGAACATCGGATATAGCAGGTGCGGTCATTCCAAATGCTGTACTAGAAGACCTTGGTATTCCAACGAGTGCTCTTTTCCTAATTTCAGTGTTCTATCTTTGCGACCATCAAAGTTCAATGTTTCAGTTGAATCCCTTATTTCAACTTCCTGCATTGCAATCTGTCTAGTGATTCTTTCACACGTCGAAGCTCATAGCGATCGATCACATGTTTTGATTCGATGTGTGAAAGAATACCAAGGTCTTCTAGTACAGCATTTGGAATAACCACATCTGCTCTATCCGATGTTTCATATCGGTCACAGAGTCGTGACAGCTTTGACAATCTCTTTCTCATTTGCTTAGTTTAATTAATTTTGTGAAGTAAGCCTATACCCGGCAGAGTAATGGATAACACCCTGGCCAAGAGTGCGAGAGGTAACGAATTCGAGCTTCCGCTGGGACAACAGCTTTGTAGGTGCTATTAGCGCCGATTATTATTGCAAGCTGTCTGTTAAGTCAGTATAGTTAAGATTTGTGTATTCTGTAATCTGAGTTCCTGTAAATATGATTGTTTCAACTGCATATAAAGTGTACACTGCAACCAGTTACGTTCTGTCAACCGGATGGTTGACTAAACGAAAATTATTATTGTTATTATTATTATTATTATTATTATTATTATTATTATTATTATTATTACTGCTACTGCAACTGCTGCTGCTGCTGCTGCTGCAGCTGCTGCTGCTGCTACTGCTACTCCTACTGCTACTACTGCTACTACTGCTACTACTGCTACTACTCCTACTGCTGCTGCTGCTGCTGCTGCTACTACTACTACTACTACTACTACTACTACTACTACTACTACTACTACTACTACTACTACTACTACTACTACTACTACTACTACTACTACTACTACTACTACTACTACTACTACTACTACTACTACTACTACTACTACTACTACTACTACTACTACTACTACTACTACTACTACTACTACTACTACTACTACTACTACTACTACTACTACTACTACTACTACTACTACACGTCTTGACTTTTCTGATACACCCTTGGATTCATCTTCTGGCAAGATTTTACACTTTACTGGATTTACTTCACTGTCCGTTTCATTATTTTGAACACTACTGTCTGCTAATGCTTGTTCGTTGACGAAATCCAGACGTTTACGACATATTATAGGCGCATGGTCTCCTTTCTCTTTCTATCATGCCGCTTCTTTAGTGAAGTTGATATAATCTTATCCTGACGGCTAATCGTCATAACTCTAATTGTCTGTTGATCATGTAGGGACTCTTGTTCCTCTCTTGGAACCTTTCTGGCTTTGGTACATTTGCAATTGTCAGTGGTGCATTTGCAGGCTGCAATGTAAAAAATTACCTACACTTTTTTCAAAGTTTTGCAATTTCTGAGGACATTTCCTTTAGTTTTCCTCATTTTTGTAGGGTTTCATGAGCTTTGAAATTCTTAATGGAAGGTTCTTATAAGTTTAAATGCACCGTCGGATAGACTGTCATAAACTGAATAGAATGACATATTACAAGTTGAAATATCGCAAAGGATAAAAAAGTTATTAGTGTTTTACCATTTTCGGACATAGCGACATGTCGCGAACGTGGGGTATCTTAAAAAGTTAATATCTCCTACAAATATGCGAATATTCTTGAAATTAAGATATGATTTTACTCAGTTTAAAGGGCTCTTTCCAACGATGTATTGCTTGGTGGTTAATTATTTTACACTAAAAATATTTCATAAGAAAACCTGCAATTTTCTCAAAAAACTCCACTTTTTCGAAACTTTGGCCCTCTGGGGGCAAAGGAAGACATTAATATTTTTCAAAACTTTTTTGATATTTCTTGACCCCATACCATAAGACAACTTTTTATTGCTATCGGATTTTCGATTTCTAATATTCGTGTTTTTCACTCCACCCTAATGCTCATTTCGTCAGTATAATTATGAAGTCTAGACCTGCCAGGTAGCCTATGGGTTGAAAGTGTGGGTGCCTTGTGACTCATCTACAAGTTATTACTCAATATTCAAGTATAGACTACACTGGTAAAGTTTGCAATCAACCAGAAAAACAGGGTGAAAGAATTATCCGCGATCTAGTTGATGTCATATATCCGTGGCGTATAATGTGACTTGGACAACTTCTGACAACTTCTTCACATCAGTCCCTCTGGCTGATAGTTCGACAATAATTATTAGACCTACTGTGGAAGAAATTTATGTTTGTAGGAATAGTAAGGACAATAAAATTTTCACCTCATTGTAACATTCAACAAAGCCACAGGAATTGCGATTTTTTGTTAGAAAGCAAAGCAATAATCTCTGTCCGGGTGGTCGGACAATTCGGAGCCGGATAATTCAACATAATTATACATCTGAGTGATGGAGATGGGTATGAAAATTTGGCTTAAAAGTGCAATCCCATCACCAATTTTGGCAGCTATGAATTGTGCTATCCGAATTGTCCACTAGGAATTGTCCAAGTCCAAATTGTCTGCGCCCGAATTTTATCCGAAATGACCGTCTTTGAATTGGCCGCTACGAATTGTGCCTTCCGAAATGTCCAGATCCGAATTATCCGGCACCAAATTGTCCAGCTCCGAATTTCCGCTCCGAATTGCACACTCCGAATTGTACACTCCGAATTGTCCTGGTTCAAATTGTCCGCGCCAGAATTTTGCTCGAAATGACCTATTCGAATTGGCCGCTACGGATTAATTGTGCCTTCCTAAATGTCCATCTCCGAATTATCCAGCTCCGAATTGTCAGCTCCGAATTGTCCGGTTCCAAATTGTTCGGCTCCGAATTGTCCGGGAGCCCACGGCCGCTTGTGCAATTGTTTCTGCACAACTCTTTATCAAAAAGCAGTTGATATTAACATTGGGGTCCATATGGACCCCAACACCCTAAGTGTGACTAGCTTAGCGACATACTACGAGGGTTAACATACTACCTACTCCGCGTCCTGATCCCGTCTCTCATTCTTTCCGCCGCATCAGCTCCATAAACATTGAAACCTTCAAGCACGATCTTGCCTCCTCAGACCTCATTCTAAATTCTCCATCCTCTCTCGATGACCTCCTGTCCTCCTACAACACCACTCTCTCCATGATCCTTGACAAACACGCTCCTACTATTACCAAATCTGGTTCTCACTCTAACAACCCTTGGTATAACTCCTACCTCCAGGCCTTCAAATCTTTCCGTCGACGCCTTGAGCGTACTTACAAACGAACCCATGACCCTCAAGTCCTCTCTGCTCTAAAGGCTGCTACAAACAAATACCATCACCTTCTGGCAATGGCCAAGAAGAGGTTTTACTCCTCACTAGTTCAATCACGATCTTGTAACCCTCGTCTTCTCTGGAAAACGGTAAACCAACTCCTACATCGGAACTCCTCTAGCCCACTTCCAAACTCTCTACCATCTTCTTCAATCGCTGACTCATTTTGTTCGTTCTTCTCTGGCAAAGTAACTACTATCCGTCTCTCTCTGCAATCACTCCTCTCAGAATCTACCATCGATTCACCTGCAGATACACCCTCCTCCACTCACGACCTTCCGTCTTCCCCACCTCAATCATCACTATCTGTTTTTAACCCAACATCAGAGTCTGAAGTGTCCAATTTATTACAATCTCTCCCAAACAAGCAGTGCGAACTCGACCCTATACCTACCTCCCTACTGAAAGAGTGCGCATCTATCATTGTCCCCATCATCACAAAAATAATCAACCTCTCCTTATCCACTGGCAACTTTCCCCTCCTCTTCAAACATTCTTTGGTAACCCCACTTCTAAAAAAACCATCACTTGATAAGGAAATCCTTTCTAATTATCAACCTGTTTCCAACCTGTCATTCATCTCTAAACTAACAGAACGTGTTGTACTCTCTCGCATCAATGACTACTTGACTTCAAATTCACTCCTTAACCCAAATCAGTCCGGCTTTACTAAAAAGCACTCCACCGAAACACTTCTCACTTCGCTCTACAATAAACTTGTCTCTGCCATCTCTTATCAACAAGTCTCCTGCCTTTGCCTCCTTGATGTCTCTGCAGCCTTTGACACCATCGACCATAACATACTACTCCAAAGACTGTCTTCCTGCTTTGGCTTTACCGACACTGCTCTCCTTTGGATTCAGTCTTATCTCTCATCACGCTCTTTCTCAGTCAAAACACTTGAAACGTCTTCTCAATCATGCCCTCTCACCTGTGGTGTTCCGCAAGGTTCTGTCCTCGGGCCCCTCTTGTTCATCCTCTACACCACTCCACTCAGCTCACTCATAAAAGCATCCACAGTCGACCATCATCTATATGCTGACGACACCCAACTATTCATCTCTTTCTCTCCAAGCAGCAGCTTCTCTGACTCCATAGATAATCTTCTCTGTGTGGTCAACCAAATCACCTCTTGGATGACCTCAAATCTCCTCTGCCTTAACCCCTCCAAGACAGAATTTATACTAATTAGCCTCAGAGAACAACTCAAGAAAATTCCTGATCCCTCTATTTCCTTCAACAATGACTCTTCTTCCAACCACACTTTCTCCGCAAATTCTCCTGTCCGAAATCTAGGTGTAATCTTTGACCAGCATCTTAGCTTCTCCGACCACATAACCCAACTTTCCCGCACTTGTTTCATGCACATACAAGATCTCCGCAGAATCCGACCTATGCTCGACTTTAAAACTGCATCCACAATAGCCACATCCATAGTTCATGCGAAACTTGATTACTGCAACTCTCTCTTCCTAAACATTGATATAACCCAAATTAACCGCCTCCAAGCTATCCAGAATGCCCTCGCCCGTGCAGTGACGAAAACCCCCAAACGTCACCACATCACTCCTGTCCTGAAATCACTTCACTGGCTCAAAATACCTGAACGCATCGAATACAAAGTCCTCTCACTCACTTACAATACACTTCAATCATCCCAGCCGTTCTACCTTCGTCAGTTGTTCACCATCCAGCCACCTCGTTCAACACGCTCCTCATCCTCCATTACACTGCTTCGCCCTCCCATCACTTCATCACTGAAATTCGCAAACCGCTCCATAGCCATTGCCGTTCCACCTCTCTGGAACAAACTTCCGCCAGCACTTCGGCAAACTTCCGACCCATCATACGAACTCACCAAAACTCCACCTCTCGCTATCTCCCCACAGGTCTTTCACTCAAAACTGAAAACATTGCTCTTTCAAAAATCCTATCCTGATTCTTCCTCTTCTCCTCACATCCCCCGGCACTTCAATTCTAAACATCACCCACCTTAGTCGTCCATTCTATCTGCCTGCCTGACTCTCCGGACTTGACCCGCTGCCTATCGATTTTGTTTTGATTGAGCGCCTGTGAATAAGCTGGTTCCCGCGACTTGGCTTTTGTGGGCGCTGTAGAAGTCTCGAGATTACGATTACGATTACGATTGTAGCCTCCGTTAGCGAGCTTCATCTTATCGCGACACGGTCGCCATCTAGCGAATACTAATGTTAGTCACAGAATTACCGCCAATTGCGGACAGCATTCGCCTCATCTAACACTATTTTGTCACTCAACAATAATAATAGTTCACACCAGAATAATTATTTTCCTAATTTTGATACCTCAACTATAGAGGTGTTCTCCTTAATATCAGTACCATTAGTACAAATTTAGTGAAATTTGAAAACATTAGAGATAGCTCGGGACATCGAGCTTTCGAAAGGAAATAATGCGCTAAATAATTTGTATGTTATTCTTATTTCAATGTTCCTTGTTGTTAGCACTCTTACCGCGCAACAAGTTAATGCATAAATTGTACAAGTCTTTATAATAATAAAAAAGTAAGCGATTAATTCATTATTATTTTGTTACTGCAGTTAATTACTACTTGCATGATCCTCACCTACACGATGGGGTGAAGACGGGTGTAGGACATTAACCCCTGGACAAACCCCTCTGGCCAAAACCTCCGATTTAGCATAGGACAAACCCCCGAACAAACCCTCTTCGGGGTAAACGTGTAGGTAATCTAGCGTTTTAGCGGAATAAATTATTCACCATTGCATGGGATTTAGAGTAACTTATGGCATAGAAGTTGGATTGACGAAAAGAATTCTTGCTAAATAGAAGTTGGATTGATGAAAATAATTTTCAATTCAATAGACGGGATTTATCTGGAGAGGATGGGGCTGGGCTGGGACGAGGCGGAGGAGGTGGCTGGCGATCGTGTGTAGTGGCGAAGACTTGTCGACCAATGCTCCGATCGGAACAGGAGGAACTAACTAAGTAAGTAAGTAAGACCGTGGGATTTGCGAAAACATTATTGCTGAAATTGGAGCTGGATTGATGAAATCTAATTGTAATTTAAATAGAAATTGGATTGATAAAAAACAGTTATGGTTGTTGAAAAATAGGCATACCTGGGAACGGCGGTCCCAAATTATAACATTAAATAAATCAACCTGACGTGTCGTAATAGCGCGGTGTATAGGATGGGCGCATAGAAACGATGTTTCTTTTGCACTCCACTCTTATAAAACGCCCAGCAGATTTCCAGCGTCACGAGCTGTTTGTAATGCTGCACTACCACGCTTGATAAATAGAAGCTGGATGAAGACCTGTTACAGGTGAAATGGAGGCTGGATTGATGAAAAAACTCAAGTAAAATAGTAGCTGGATGAAGACCCTTTACAGGTGAAATGGATAAAACGCAAGTGAAATAGAAGCTGGATTGACGAAAATAACGCATGAGAAATAGAAGCTGGATTGATGAAGAAACGCTAAGAAATGGATGCTGGATGAAAAACCCACACTTTTTGCCCATCCAATACTCCACACTATCGATTTATGGAATTTTATAATTTGGGACCGCCGTTCCCAGGTATGCCGAAAAATAATGATGCTGCGCCAGCCCAAAAATTTGGTATAATTTATTCCGCTAGAACGATAGATTACCCCTCTTCTTTGTACAAATAGCCTATTTCTGCAGTTAATTGATAAAATCACAATTGTAATCTCCAAATTTCTAAAGCGCTACTCGAAAGCCAAGCGCAGGGCACCAGCTTATTCACGAGCGTTGCGTTGAGTCAAAAGAGTTGCTCGTAAGAGTAGTCCATGGCCGTCCGGGTCGAGTTATCAGATCAGAGGGGCGGAACAGCTACTAAGGCGGGTGTCGTCTGAGCTATTGGGTTGATGAATAATGACTTTTAAAATAAATATAAAAACTTTGTATTGATGAAATATAGTTGTTGGTTAAGTAGAGGCTGAACAGGAGATTGATAAACAGCTAGATTGATGAAAAATATACTTGCCAAAGTTGAAGTTGGATTGGTGAAAAAATACTATAAATGGCAAATAATTTACCATGCAAATCGCATGTTTGCTTTTTGTTTATTACCATGTCTGTACATCAAAATGTGGATAGCAATTACTCAATTGAAGAATATTCTTACCTTTACTGATCAAGTCAAGTGTATATGTATGTTTTGCCCTTAGAAAGTGAACCTTTATTAGGTTACAAATTATATGACTTAGTATTGTACACTGATTTCTTGTTTTGCAATATTAAATGACAATTGTGTAAAATGCATTGTATGCAGTATTATTTAAATTGCAAAAACAAATGTTCCGAAATTCTCCATTAAATTCCAGCAACCTGTCGTATGGAATAATCTCCCAATAGACATTCGAGATAAACTAGTTTAACTCATTTCAAACATATCTTATGTGTGCACACAATGTGCTTTGTTTTCTTAAAATAGTATGAGGGATTACTCATGCTATTGATAGTTTATTTTTTCTTTTTGATGAGTTTATTTTTTGATCTTTCCTGTGTTTTTTCCTGTTATGTTTGTTTGTGTTCCTAAAAATTGTCTTTTTGTTTTTTTCATAGTTAAGTAAATTTGATGCATTCTAATGTTCCCTACAGGTTTACTACTCACTGTTCATTGTCTTATTGTACTTCTCAATTGTATTTAGGCCCCCTACTTAGCGGGACTTGTCCCTTTTGGTGTGCTTAATATTGCTACCACGTTGTTATTCTGCCTACTCTTTATGTGAATTTGCTTAATTCTGATTATGTTTATACTTAGTTGCATGTATAACTATGTATGATTGCAATGGGATCAATAAAAAATGCCTATGTCTAAAAATGTCTATTTCTAAAATACATTGCAGCACATAATTTAACCCTCAGGCTACCATGCTTTTTTTGTAACACTGACTACCAAGGGGGGGTGGTTACCACCCCCCTGGATTTTGGGTTTGGTTTGAGATATCATAACTTGTAATACACCATTTGATTCAGCATTCATTTCTGCACAAAATGGTATATTTAGATTTAGAAAATATGAATGCCCCTCGAAATTATGAATTTTTTACCATGGGTACCCGTCGATTTCACAAAACGTATACTTACGCATAGGGAATTTATTAGAATATGTGTGTTTTAGACATTATTTATATATAAAAAATAGTTTACATATAATAAAGTCCAATGTTCATCTATAAAAACTAGTAATAAGTCTGTTTGATGTTCAATCAAAACAAAAAAATGTTATAGCTGCTGAAAAACGTTTACGCAGACATATCTGCTTGCGTTGTAAAAAAACCCAACATTTTCACACATTTTAATTTATTTTGAGCACTTCCGGTCATCAAAAGACAAATTATTTAGTATTAGAAAATAGCCCTAAATGCCCTCTACAGAATGGCATAATTTATTTCTATTAAAAAATAAATTATGAATAAGTTATAATAGAAAAAACATGACAATTTTATGAAAATAAAACACCTTTATATATATTTTAATTTATTTTGAGCACTTCCGGTTGTCAAAAGACAACTCAATGAGCATGGAAATGTAGCCCCACATTCCCTCTATAGAATGGTATAATTTGTGTCTCTTAATATTAAAGGGCAGAAAAGTTACAGACGATATTCTAGGGGGGGGTGGTATCCACCCCCTCTGGTGCCTTTGGTATATCGGGTGTAACTTTTGAACGGTAGGGGGCATCATCAACATTTTTAGCTCAAAATGTGTCCCAATGAACCCTCTACAGCTACCTATTTTTTCAAAATTTTATTCCAGACGGAACACGTTTGATTTGCGAAAAACCTAGGGGGAGGGGGTGGCAACCACCCCCCCTTGGTAGCCTGAGGGTTAAGTCATAGTTTGTTGCTTTATTACAGAGATGGCGAATAATCTTAGTACAAGTGGACACACCGAACAGTCTGATGTTCCAGAGAAAAAAAATCGCGTATGGTTGATTGGTGAAATGTTAAACAAAATAACCGGAAGTAATCTGCCATCAAATAGGCAAGTCTTGGGCAGATATTTTCAGCTGCACTCCAACGAAAAAATCACAATTCAGGGAAGTGCTACGATTACGGCAACGGAGGTCATCCATCTCTGGGAAAAGGCGAGAATTCCCATTCAACGGAAGTATCACATAATCAACAAAGTAAAGGCTCTGCATGGAAAATGGCAGTCTTTGCAAAAAAACGCTTTACGTAAGACTGAAACGCAGCGGAACAGAGAGCAGCTATTTTTTGACATCCTCGATAACTTATTTGACATTGCACACGCTGATGCATTGACACTCGTCAAAACTAACGAAGAGAGGAAATTTCTGGAAACCCAGAGGGAGAAAAGAAGATGTGGTAACTTGGGGCCAGTCAATAAAAAGATTCCAAAACAAGAGAAAGGCATCTATAGTGGTGTGAACAATGAAGTCCAGAGGGATAAAGGAAGACATGGCAAATTAGGGCCAGTCAGCAAAACAATTCCAAAAGAAGAGAAGGGCATTTGCAGTGACGTGAACAATGAAGTGCCAAGGGATAAAGGAGGACATGGTAACTTGGGGTCAGTCAGCAAAAAGATTCCAAAACAAGAGAAGAGCATCTGCAGTGGCATGAACATTGAAGTCCATAGGGATAAAGGAAGACATGGCAACTTGGGGTCAGTCAACAAAAAGCTTCCAGAACAAGAGAAGGGCATTTGCAGTGACGTGAAAAATGAAGCACAGATGGAGAAAGGAAGACATGGTAACATGGTATCAATCAACAAAAAGATTCCAGAACAAGAGGAGTGCATTGACCCAAGTTCAGACGATGAACAGTCTGATGTTCCAGAGAATAAACATGGCATATGGTTGATTGGTGAAACGTTGAGCAGAATAACCGGATGCAATCTGCCATCAAACAGGCAAGTCTTGGGTAGATATTTTCAGCTGCACTCCAATGAAAAAATCACAATTCAGGCAAGTGCTACGATTACGGCAACAGAGGTCATGCATCTCTGGGAAAAGGCGAGAATTCCCATTCAACGGAAGCATCAGATAATCAACAAGATAAAGGTTCTGCATGGAAAATGGCGGGGTTTGCAAAAAACCGCTTTACGCAAGACTGAAACACAGCGGAACCGAGAGCAGCTGTTTGTCAACATCCTCGATAACTTGTTTGACGTTGCACACGCTGATGCATTGACACTCGTCAAAACTAACGAAGAGAGGAAATTTCTGCAAGCCCAACAGGAGAAAGGAAGACATGGTACCATGGGGACAGTCAGCAGAAAGCTTGCGGAAGATGAGGATAGCATTTGCAGCAGCACAACTGATGATGGTGTTTACAATGCATAGAGAAGGAGCAATACACATAGAGTAGGAGCAATGTGAGCAAATTGCATATGCCCAGAGAATTTTGGCGAGATGTAAAGACAGAACTTTGTTAATTCGGCTTCCGCCCCTGTCCAATAGCAGTCAGGATCTAGCGTTATTGTGAGTGCGTGTGCTGTGTTTTTGCAGCATTCGTCAGCGAAAGAAATGTCAACAACTTTCTCTTGGCTCGTTGCCGAGTTAAATAATGCAGCCAAGTGCGACGTTGCACTGATCCAAGAAGTGCTTACGTATCAGTAAGAACAGACGAAGTTGAGCTGCTGGACTTTGAGAAACATAGGACATTGAGTGTTTTGCTTCCTTGAGTCTGGGTGTATCCAGATGCAAGGATGCAAAAAATTCAGAAGGTGAATAGACATTATCAATTAAATGAGTGTTTAACATTGACCATTTTGTGAAACTTTTGGCACATTGAGCGACTGACGAATTAATTTTTTGCAGAACTTTATCTAATGGAATATAACGATTTAAAAGCGTTAATCGTGTAAAATTTAAAACTTTTCTTTTAAGTTTCACCATAACATGTGTAATTTTGCAAAGTGTTTTATAAAGTGTCTGTTGAAAGGAAACCATCCAAGGATCCTTGGTGTGTGCTGTAGAGCATCACTGGTTGAATAATAGCAGCATTTTCCTCATTAAAGTGGGTGTTCCATAATCCATACTGATAATTTGGTAACATAACTTTAAACTCCCGTGCCCAGATCCAACAATGAAGACAGTCTTATTCACTTTGACAATAATTTATTGTGGGTCTTGCCGTCTGGAATGCCACCCCCCCCAACTCCATTAGTCTTGCAATTGATGCCAAGGCTAAACTCCCCTGCTTTGTGTACATGTAAGTCTCTCAAATCCTATTTTTTTAGCTGTGGCTAGGCTAGGCTGGGAGCGCCTCTGAGTAGCTCACTTGAAGAGGCGCTATACAAATACTCGAAATGAATGAATTTAAAGATAAAGCAACTGAATAATTTTGATTTATTACTCTCCAACACCAAACGTAGATTATGAATAATACAACAACTCATGCAGACAATGGTACATAACAATGGCTATTCGTCAACGTAATCAAAACCCTACTTTCACATATCACTAGTCACCCTCAGGAGTGGAGAAGTAGAAAATAAATTGCTGGAAAAATCTCTGAAGGTAGGAATCTGAACTCGGCACCTAGACTACCTGCCTATATAGACTGCAAGGTCTTGTCACCAGAGTACAGGCTCAAAATACTTGCAGACACAACTGACATCGTATCTACCTAGAATGTCCAATTGAGGAGTAGGGGTTTCAATTGAGATTACTTAGGGTAGAACATGGATAAAGTAATCAGGGCTGTTTTTAAGGAATTTTTAGAACCGCACAACCCCTTCTTTCCTTTCCCATCCTCCATGGTAAATTACTTCCAATCGGAGGATAATGACCTTTTTTGCTAGTTTTAACTGTACAGAAGTGCTTCTACAACTCCACAAATCCATTTAGAACTGCACATTTTGTGTACAACTGCACATTAAAAAAGCCCTGATACAGTTCGACCAAGACCAGTATCTGACAATCAATCAGTGTGAGAATTGTGAAAAAATAACTGGGGTGTTGGACCATTATCCACTTGGAATTGGGGTGTGAAAACATACTTTACTATGGGGCTCTAAGAAATACTTGGGGGGGTTGAAACCCCACAACCCCGGCAATTCTCACCCAGCAACCAATGACAAGTATTTTGCATTCATATTGTGTTCTACGTCGCACACATGGATGGATCCAGATTTGACGAGGGCTTATGACAATGCCCTGGAAAAAAAAATTTGTGTGCATAATACAGCTCTGGTATCAATTGTTAGCTCTAAGCAATTGAGCATTTTTATGATCTACTGATGGTCCAAACACTAGCGGCCTTAGCAAAGCTTTAACCCACAACACAAGTGTAGGATGGAATAGATAGTGAACAGACTGCATACTTTGTATTAAAATGGCCTAATTAACTCGATACCTTACATCCTTTTAAAGACTCTTAAGAAGCAAGTCCCTTGTTAAAAGATACTGGATCGAGGCCTATACAAATCAAGACAGTTTGGTTTGGTTGAGACTCAATGTAGTACCAAAGACCTTAAAGTTGAAACTCTATGGTCTTTGGTAGTACTGCCATGTGCTATCGTGTTTGAGGTACAGCTACCCCAAGGAATGGAACCGGGTACCAGCATCAGTCCGAACTTTTCCCTTCCTTTAAGAACATCTCAAAAACACTTTCTCACAGACTTTCTAAACAACTAGATGTGTAATGGCTCTTCACTTGGTGACTGGCTAACCAAATAATAATAGTAATAATAAAAACAATAATAATTATAATAATCGGACATTCCAAGCACGAAGGAGCCACCGGGCCTGATCCGCACGGATGGCAAGAGACCGGACGGAGCAACACTGGTTCCCTGGGCGAGGGGCAAGTATGTCGCATGGGATGCAACATCCATCCACACCTGTGCTGCCTCCTACCTCAACATTTCGGCTGCAATGCCCGGTGGGGCAGCCGAACACGCCGCAAACCGGAAGTGCGCCAAATATTCAACACTCCCGGCCACCCACGACTTCGTCCCCATCGCCATCGAATCGCTGGGCCCCATCAATCGGTCAGGTCGCGAATTCCTGTCTGAGCTGGGGCGCCGTATGACCGCCGCTTCTGGTGACCCTCGTGAGACTGTGCACTTATTCCAACGGCTATCGATATGCACTCAAAGATTCAACGCCATAGCATTCAGGGGCACTTTCACACAACCAACCGGAGTCGAGGACGACCAGCCATACCAACAATAATTGCATTATGTATTAGGCTTTGCATGCATCTGTGGGAATACAATTAGCACATTTTGCTAGTGTCTAGCCTAGTGCTCACCGTTAATCAGTTCCAGCCAGTTGATGTTGCTCTGTTGGTTTTGAAAATAAATGATGGTTTTTTCATTATAATAATATGAATAAAAAAAATAGTAGCAACAGCTTAGCTAAGCAACTGCAACATTTCCAAAGCTTTGTTGATACATAGGTCTGTCAATTCCACGTTCTGCTCCATCAAATAAACGTCCCGTTGGAAACTACAAAGATATGTGTTCCAGCCACATTAGTCTATGTACCTCAATCAAAAGAAATGTCTGGCACTAGCAGCAGACACTGCACTGAATAGGAGCAGTGTAATCAGAATGAAAACAGAAGAAATAAACTAAAATTCATTGTAAAGCAGGGCTCTGCATGCCCATAATCTCTCAAGGTTTCTCATCGTAACAAAACAGGGCGACATACACCGACACAAAATGGCTTAACGCAACACAGAAAGTCTTGTCCAACCATTGTATCTTCAGGTAAGAACACAGCTGCAGTTGTGTACAAACTGAAAGATTCTGACCTCCTGCAGTGGACCGTTTCAACATCCAACGGGACAGTTTAACGGCTACAAGCATTGACGATAAACGAGCAAAACACGTTGAAACAAACAAGACCACGGTTATTTTCGAATTCACTGGACTAGAATTCATTGGACAATTATACAGAATTCAACAATGTGGGGAAATTTGAGGAAACCATCCACACAGCTTACCCTGCCACCCAAACAACAAGGGCAACTAATTACGCGGTAATCAATCGCCCCCACTTGGTCACTCAATGGAATCATTCCAAATCACTCCCGCACACAAGGGCTGACGAGAGAATTTCCAGACCACCCTAGGCAAAAAAGTCACGGGCCACCTAAACTTTAAATCTAAGGCTCAATGAGCAAGAAATCCTTTATAAAGAAATTGAAGTGATAAAAGTGCAACATGTACAATCTACAATTTTATATTTATTTATCCATTTCCATAGCACCCCTTCAAGCTTGCTACTCAGAGGCGCTCCCGACTACAGTGCTGAATCGGAGTTTCACGCCGAAGCGCTGAGCAATTGCGAGCGAAGGACTTGCTCAAGGTCCCTACGCGGCGCCTTCAGGTGGATTCGAACCTCGAACCTTCCGGCTTCAAGGCAACGACGTCACCACTACACCACCGTGGCCCACATATATTTATATGTGAAATATGACTTTATTCAATTGTTAACTTGAAGTTTAAACTGATTAAAGTAAATTTCTCAGCAATATTATATTTGAAAAAGCATAAATCATAAACTTTTTCGTACAATAACTACTTAGCCGGGCCATAAAAATTTGCCACCCCTAACCCCATCCCCTCTCGGCAGCCCTGCAGCACACAGAACGATACCAGCGACAATAGCAAGACTCTTCTACGACAAACTAGAGACAATCTAGAGCAGCAATAGCACCAGCACCAGGCACAGTTGAAATGAAAAGCCAGCGAAAAAAATCTACATTGACTGGTCATCAAACATGTACAAAATGTTCATACCACAGATATCTAACGTCACAACTTCTTCGACCATTTCATAAACTAAAATAAACTAGAAACTTTGCATCAACAATATCAACTGGTTACTTTCAAATAATTAATCTACAGTATCTTTGTAAACAGACAACTGCCGTCGTTTCTATATTTGGTGACGAATGTTTTCACCGATGAATTTATTTCTCAAGCAAGGTTTTCGAAAAAACAACAACGCAACATTTGAATCAACAACGACGACATCAACCCAGCGCAAATGTTGCAGTACAAATTTTTTACACAACAAACAACTGGACAGCAAATAAACAAGAAAATATCAACAGAGTCCATTTCATATAACGTACAATTCACCAAACTCACAACGACAGTCCGGTCTTTCTACTGCGCTAAAATAAAATTGGCTAAAGAATTTCTGACGGTTTTAATATTTAAACCACCAACAAAGTTCTACGAAACTGGATCAGCTATGACCTAAAAATAAAAGTTTCCTGCAACAACTGCAATGATCAACTGTTCTTTCTGTTATTTCTTTCGTCTCAACTGTTCAACTCACACAGCTCCGAGATAAAGTCTCGGTAAACAAACTGTGAATGCAAGCCATGGTGTCAACTTGGCAGAGAAGTCAGTCATGATGTTGGAGACCATCAACAGTCTTTGGTGTTTAGTCTTTCACACCGCAAATCCTTAAAAGTCGATGTTCACCAGCAAATCCTTGCAAGTAGATGTTCACCAGCAAATCCTTAGAAGTAGATGTCCACCAGCAAATCCTTGCCCAGCTTTAGATGTTCATCCATTTCTTACGTTCTTGAGTGCTGTTCAAAATACATTCTACATCACCAGTTCCACCGCAACATTGCTAAAACGGTCTTTAAATTAAAAGAGGAAACGTGCACGGCAACTCCACGCACACAATCCACAGAATCCATTCCCTAAACGACGTCTCGCATCTCATTCCGTATGCGTCTTCATATGTCTCTTCAGACTGAACCGTTGACTGAACGTTCGTCCGCACGACTTGCATTCGTACGGTCTCTCCCCCGTGTGCGTTCTCACGTGCTTCTTCAGCGTCGACGGGTCTCGGAACAGCTTCTCGCAGTAGTCGCACTTGTACGGCTTCTCGCCCGTGTGATCTCGGATGTGCTTGTTAAGCGTCTCGACTTTCTGAAACTCCTTCCCGCACAGCTTGCATAAGTACGGCGGTTCCGCTCGGTCGACCGCGAAGTCCGACCTGACCAGATACGGTTGACCGAACGGTCTTTCGTTAAGGTCGTACGGATAGAAATCCTGCACCGCGAACGGATTCTCCGATTGCATTCTCAGATCCGGAGCGTAGCCGAGCGATCTTTCCGTGGACGACTCGACGCTCTCGTCGTTTTGATATTGCGTCTGCTGTTTCAGCGAGTTTTCCCACCACTTGCGATAGTACGCTCTCTCCTGCCGGTGTATCCGATCGTGAAGTTTCAACACGCCCTTCGTACAGAACGTCTTATTGCACGTAGGACAAGTCTGCTTGAGAGCGACGTGGCAACAACGCACGTGCGCCCTCAGGTAGTCGTCCCGCGAAAACGACTTGCCGCAGAGTCTGCACTTCGGTGGCCTCTGTCGGTGATGGACTCGAGAGTGCGTTCGCAGCTGGTACGATCCGTAGCAGGACTTGCGACACACTTCGCACTCGTAGATGGTCTCTCGCGTGTGCTTGCGTCTCGTGTGGATCTTTAGTTTCGTGTAAAGGGCGAACGACTTGCGACAGAGTCGACAGTTGTAGCGTTTGTCTCGCGAATGGATCGACTTGTGCTTCTCGAAGACGTCCAGCGACTTAAACGACTTGCCGCATTTCTCGCAGACGTGCGGCTTATCTAAGTCGGTGCGAGTCGCGGATCGACTCTTCGGACTTTCCTGCTGCTGGGGAAGAGACTTGCGTTTCACGTACGTCGATCCTTCGCCGTGACTCTTGATGTGCATCTTGAGGTTGTGCAGGTGGCTGAAGGACTTCCCGCACGTGTCGCACATGTACGGCTTCTCGCCGGTGTGCACTCTGTGGTGGATCTTGAGGTTCGTGTGGAAGAGGAACGACTTCTCGCAGAACTGGCACTTGAACCGCTTCTCTCCGGAGTGCGTCTGAACGTGCGCCTTCAGGTAGACGAGAGTCTTGAACGACTTCCCGCACGAGTCGCAGAGATGCTTGTCCGACGCGTGCGTCAGAGTGTGACTCTTCAGACTCGCCAGCTCGCTGAAAGACTCGCCGCAAGACTTGCACTTGTACGCATTCCCTCCGCCGTGCACTTTCATGTGCAGCTTCAGGTGGTGCAGGTACCTGAACGTACTATCGCACTGGTCGCATCTGTACGGTTTCTCACCGGTGTGAACTCGCGTGTGCAGCTTCAACGCACTGCAGCTGTAGAATGATTTCTCGCAACAGTCGCACTTGTACTGCTTCTCGCCGGAGTGCGTCTGCAGGTGCGTCTTCAGGATCATCAGCTTCCCGAACGACTTACCGCACGTCTCGCAGACGTGAGGTCTCTCCTTCGCGTGGCTCGCCGCGTGCTCCTTCAGACTCTCCAGTTTACCGAAAGATTTCGCGCAGGAATTGCATTTGAACGGTCGTTCTTCGCTGTGCGACACAACGTGGATCTTCAGCGAGCTGTAATACCGAAACGCTTCGTGGCAAGTCTCGCATTTGTACGGCTTCTCGCCGGTGTGGATCCGGCGGTGCTGCTTCAGGCTCTGCAGACTGCAGAAGGACTTCTTGCAGGTCTCGCATTTGTACGGATTGTCCTCAATGTGTTTGTTGATGTGCATCTTGAGGCAGTGCGAAAACCGAAACGGCTTATCGCACAGCTCGCACTTGTACGGCTTCTCTCCCGTGTGGACCCGCGTGTGACGCTTCAGCTTGCTCCGCGAAGGAAACATCTTCCCGCAAGTCTCGCACTTGTAGCGCTTCTCCTCCGCGTGACTCGCCGGCTTTCCCTTCGCCTTCGGTTCTCTCGGCGTTCTCACCGACGCCGTTCTTCTGTTCGTCTGAAACACTTCCGTCTTTCCCTCGAAGTACGTGTAGAACGGTTCCTCCACCGGCGGAGATTCCCCGTACGACTGGTCATCGAACGAGTTCGACTGGTACACGTTCTCCGACGGCGGAGCAGAGTCCGACTGGTAGAGTTTTCCGATCGGTGGAAGTGAGTCCGAATGGTAGAGTCTATCGACGACAGACTCCGGGATGTAGAGCTTCTCGTCGGTCGAAACCAGGTCGGATTGATACGGTTTCTCGTCGGACTCGAGCGGTGGAACCGAATGAAATGCGTTGTCCACGTTGGTGTGGTACAGCTTGTCCTCCGGCGGAAGGACGATGTCGGATTGATAGACTTTCTCGTCGGGTTGGGATTCGTAGAATTTCTCGATTGGTTGAAGCGAGTTGGACTGATAGAGTTTGTCAACTTCCTGAAGCGAGTTCGATTGGTAGAGTTTCTCGACCGGCTGAATCGAGTTCGATTGATAGAGCTGGTTGCTGTCGACTTGCTGAATCGAGTTCGTCTGGTAGAGTTTCTCGTCGGGTTGTTCGTCGTAACCGTGCGTTGCGTTGTTGCTCTGAATACCCAGAAAGTCTCCGTCGGATTTCTCGAACGCGTCGTAACCATATGGATTAAATCCGATGTGGATCCTCCGGTGGTTTTCGAGTTCGTAGACGGAGAAGAACGAGACCTGGCAGAGTTCGCATTTGTACCGTGCGTGGCCCAGCCGGTGCTCCTTCAGACTCGCGAGCTCGGTGAATGACTTGTCGCAGAACTTGCAGTAGAACCTCTTCTCCTTGCTGTGCGTCAGGAAATGCTGCTGCAGCGCGAAGCCGTTCTCAAACGGTATCTTGCAGATCTCGCACTGGAACTGTCGCTCGATGATGTGGCCCAGCGGGAGCGCACCCGGCTCGTCAAACGAACGGTTATCGCCGAATCGAAACCAGTTCTGTCCGGTTTCGTGCGTAGCGTGACCCTGCCCAGACGGACCATTCCTCTCCTGGTTTCCTCCCATCATATTGGGCGTTCTATTGTCACAATCCATTTGTTTATCTCCCATGTAAACCGGTATCTGCCCTTCCGATATGTCAACGCTGCCAGAAGAATCACCGGCGTACTGCTCCTCTCCGGAATGCATTGAGACACTCCTCCTCAGTGTGGAGAAATACTTCTGCGATGTTTCGTAGCCACCCGAGTTTTCCCGAAATGGATTCTCGCCGTCGTGGGTCTTCAGGTGCATCTTGAGGCGACACATGAGCTTGAACGCCTTCCCGCAGACCTGACAGACGTTGCGTGAGTCGTCCGTGTGGCACAGCGAGTGCGTCTTGAGCGCGGACACCTCCGCGAACGCCTCGTCGCATATCAGACACTTGTACGTGCGGATCTCGCCGTGCGTTCGCATGTGCACCTTGAGGTTGTGCAGGTGGCTGAACGCCTTGTCGCAGATCTCGCACTTGTACGGCTTCTCGCCGGTGTGGACCCTCCGGTGGATCTTGAGGTTCGTGTGGAAGAGGAAGGACTTCTCGCAGTGCTCGCACTTGAACCGCTTCTCCTCCGAGTGCGTCTGCATGTGCGCCTTCAGGTAGACGAGCGTCTTGAACGACTTACCGCACGTGTCGCACATGTGCGGACGCTCCTCCGAATGCACAAGCGCGTGGTTCCTCAGCGCCGTCATGTCGGTGAAAGACTCGCTGCACGACTTACACTTGAACGGATTCTCGCCGAGATGCGTTTCCATGTGCATCTTCAGCCGGCAGATCAGCTTGAACGCTTTCCCGCACACGTGGCAGATGTTCCGAGCCTCCTCCGAGTGCGTCTGCGTGTGGCGTCGCAGCGACGACATCTCCGTGAATCCCTCGTCGCAGACCTGGCACCGGAACTGTCGGCTCTCTCCATGCGTCCTCATGTGAACCTTGAGGTGGTGGAGATGGCTGAAACATTTCTCGCACGTCTCGCAGCGGTACGGCTTCTCGCCGGTGTGGACCCGCGTGTGATTCTTCAGGTTCGTGGGGAAGAGGAACGACTTGTCGCAGTAGACGCACTTGTATCGTTTCTCGTCCGAGTGCGTTTGGGCGTGCGCTTTCAAATACCCGGACGTCTTGAACGACTTCCCGCACGTCTTGCACATGTACGGTTTCTCGTCGGCGTGCGTCAGTGCGTGACTCTTGAGGGTTTCCAGTTCGTTGAACGATTCTTCGCACGAGTTGCACTTGTAGCGTTTGCCGCCCGTGTGGATCCGGATGTGCGACTTCAGGTGCTGGAAACCGATGAACGTCTTCTCGCAGATCTCGCACTTGTACGGTTTCTCGCCGGTGTGGACGCGCGTGTGCGTCTTGAGCCGTGCGTGGTCGAAGAACGTCTTATCGCAGTGCTCGCACTTGTAGCGCTTCTCCTTCAAATGCGAGTAGCTGTGGATCTTGAGCTTCTGCACCGTCTCGAAACATTTCCCGCATTTCGGACACGCATTCGACGACTTGCCCTCGTCGTATTCCGACGCCGACGGATCGGCGCTTTTACAGACCGAAGTGTCACTCGAATTGGAGTCGTCGTCGTCGTTGACTTCGTCACGACTTCGTCTGTCGACACTCTTGCTGCGTAGATCTTTTTTCGAACCTGTCGGGTTTTTCCGTCGTTTCCGAACGTTTTCGTTCTTCCGTCTTTTCCGAGTCGATCGCAACCTGCTGCGAGTTTCCTCTTCCCGCTCTCCTCCGGCGGAGTCGTCTTCCTCCTCCTCTTCGTGGGTTTCCTCGTGCTCTCTCAGAGCGGAGATGTCGTTAAACGCAGCGGTACACGTCTCACAGTTGTACTTCTTTTTCGTCGGTCTCCTTCGAGTACGTGTCGTCTGCAACGGCGGAGAATCAGACAACGGTTGTGGTTGACGTGGTTTCATCGTCAACCTCTTCCTGGAACGATCTTCCGCAAGTCCAGATTCCAACGGGTCGCCACCTTCCCTTTTCACCTCGAAGTCCGACGCGTCGTGAAAGTCGGACGAAGCCCTCCCTGGGCGTTCCCGAGAATCGACCTTCCTCCGTTTCGCTCCAACTTCCGCAGCAGAGTCGTCGAACGATCTCTCGGAGGAATTTCTCGTCCGGCGTTTCTCCGCGCCGTGTCTCGTCTCGACGTGCGTTCTCAGATCCAGGAGATACGCGAACGACTCTCCACACGTCTCGCATCGATAGACTTTCTCCGCGAACGGAGGAGGCGACATCGTTTCTCCCAGGTGGCCGCTCATATGCATCTTCAGGCGACACATGAGCTTGAACGCCTTCCCGCATATCTGACAGATGTTCCGAGTCCCGTCGGAGTGACTCCGCACGTGATCCTTCAGATCGGCCGCACCGTCGAACGACTCATCACAGATCTGACAGTTGTACGCCTTTCCTCCGACGTGCGATCTGACATGCAGCTTGAGGTTGTGAAGATGGCTGAACGACTTCCCGCACAACTCGCAGCGGTACGGCTTCTCGCCGGTGTGGACCCGCGTGTGGATCTTGAGGTTCGTGTGGAAGAGAAACGACTTGTCGCAGTAGTCGCACTTGTACCGCTTCTCCTCCGAGTGTGTCTGCACGTGCGCCTTCAGGTAGATCGTCGTCTTGAACGACTTACCGCACGTATCGCACATGTGCGGCCGTTCGTCGTAGTGCACGAGCGCGTGATTCTTCAGGCTGCCGAGATCGCCGAACGATTCTTCGCACACGTTGCACTTGTAGCGCCGGCCCTCGCTGTGCACGCGCATGTGCGACTTCAAGTACTGCAGGCCGTGAAATGTTTTCTCGCAGATCTCGCACTTGTACGGTCGTTCCCCGGTGTGAACGCGCGTATGGATCTTCAATCTCGCCCGGTCGAAGAACGTCTTCTCGCAGTAGTCGCACCTGTAACGTTTCTCCTTGAAGTGCGTCGGAGAACGCACTTCCTGCGGTGGCAACGTCGCAATCAGATCGTCGAACGCCTCCGACGGAACCGCATCCTCCTGGGAGAACGCACAACTCGACTGCTCCAACGAAAGAAGTTCGTTCACCGATTTTTCGTGCGAACCGATTTCATCAAAGTTTTCCAGAATCTGTTCTACGTCGCTTCCGTCCCTCGGTTCGCTTTTGATCTCGTACGAAGCGGGACTCTCGACTCCCGACCTCTCGCTGGAACTGCCGGAGAAGCAGACATCGCCGGCGTGGTTCTGAATGTGCGTGCGCAGTTCGGACGCGCTGGGAAACGACTTGCGACACGTTTCGCATCGGTACTGTCCGAGCACGATGTGACTCCAGGTGTGAGACTCGAGCGAGACGGGATCGTCAAACGACTGCTCGCAGACTTCGCACTTCAACTGCTTCTCGTCGGGAATCTCTTCGATTTTTAAGTCGCCGACTAGCAAGTCCGGCATCGGAGAAGGTTTAGTAGAACAGTCGCCGGACTTCTCCACCTTCTCTGCTTCCGCAAACTCATCTGAGAAGTCGACATTCTCCGCGACCGGAGAATCTCGAACACAGGAAGTCACGTTGGAACGGTGAGGCACGCTGGACGCTTCACGCAAGTCCGGTGACAACGTATCAATGTGTCGCAAGTCTGTCAAGTCTTTCCTTTCAGAAGCTGACGCGTTACTCTTCGGTACGTCTCGCGCACGTTGCACGCAATTCACGGATCCACCGTTGTTCTCCATGTCTGGATAGCCGTGCGCGACTTGCATGTTCCCATTGTCTATCTCAAACTGTTCCTGACTAGCGCTGTCCTCTGTGCTTTCATCATCTTCCCCTCCACAGAATGCTGACATATCCATATCATCCGTATCCGATAGTTCTTCCTTATCAGACCCGGACATGACGTCCTCTTTCAAAAGACAGTGCTAAAATTACACCGTCAATTTTCAAGAGCTTTCTTGGAAAACGATCGCCATGGTATCGTCCAAACATGCTACATTTTCAGAAGTTCTCATCAACGAGCGGCGGATCGGAACTTACGTCAGAAAAACAAAATGAAATGCCTCTCGAGGTACTTTTCTATCCTTCATGACTTCTGAAAAATAAAACAAAAACCGGATAAACAAAAGAAATGAACATATTTTATTAATTACCCATAATACGACGACAACAAAAAGTAAAATTCAATTCAATTTTCTTCAGTTAAGTCTTAGTTTCCCATAACCAAAGAATCACAGATTTTACCAGAAATTTTACAAGCGGTATCGTGAATTCTGGCCGTTCTCAGTGGTATGCCCCACGCTTGGAATGAGCTCCTTTTGTCACACTGTGCTCGTCTCCCTAGTCTCTCTGACTATTTCTACGCAGATCCATTTACATAATTTTTCAACAAAGAACTCACAATCCACCCTTCCCAATAAAGACTTGATGAACAATAATTATCCGATGACTGTTATTTAAAAACATCTACTAACAAATTGAGCCGTAAACTTGTACTAAGCAAGTGCAACCACAAATGTCAATTGTGTTAATGTATACCAACAACGTTATTGGTTGTTTTAGGAAACAAACGAATATAAAATTAAACAATAAAAATGCATCAATTTTTATATGTATATTACGTGGCTGGTAATAACTTGACACGGTTTCAATTGATTAATTGTTTACAAATGATGGACATAATTTGCTGCCAAAGTTGACCAAATCTACAAAAAGGGCCAAACAGAAAATATTGCCAAAAGGGGGTAATAAAAATCTGATTTTACTGCATTTTTTTCGTGGAGCATCGTGGAGTCAACTGATAAATAAATTACAAATGGCAGTTGTCATTTTATGAAAATTCTTCACAATTTGCCAACAAATAAATAAGTTTTAATTGGTTGCCTAACAAACTAAAAGCATAACAACTTCACATAATTCTGTGCTAAAAAAATTAATAAGCCTTAAAATAACAATTAAATTAAATGAATAAGATGGACTAAAAATGTCCTGAGTTTATAATTATGTAAAGAAGCACTGGTCAAGATGCAAACTAATCTAAGCAATCCAATTTTACAGCGGTCACTATCCTAATCCAATTTTACACAAGTTGCAAAGCTAAGTCCAACTGTTCATAATAAAAATGCATCAATTATCATCAGTCATTTTTGTGCTAAATATCATTCTGCAATGCAGTGTTGAGTAATACAAACATCAAGAACAAATTATACACAGTAGGCCTGGAAAGTCATTAACCAATATAATCAGTGACCATGAATGTATGGTGTCTTGTTTACATAAACAAAACCATTCTATCAAATATGTTTATGAACAGCAAATCAGCAGTAATTATTATTGTTACGTTTTAAAATTTAAAAAAGTGCAATTGAAGTTTTAAAACACTGTATTTAAAATGTAAATCTTTATCATAAATACTGTAGATCTAGTAGTCTGCAGTCATTTGATTACATTACAATTCATTTGATTACATTACAATTAAATTCTGCTCATATCTAAGCAGCAAACGTAATAGTCAAAAAAAATTATGTTCTAGCAAATCATGCTTAAAAATAACAGCCTAGGGCAAAAATAAATGCTTGTAAACACATTAATTCCAGAAACCAAGGTTTGAAAAAGTGGGTATATAGTAGGAAAACATTCTAATTAAACTACTTTTATATAGAGCACAAAGGTGCACACTGCACCGAAGTTCATATTCTATGCGAGTATTTATGCCCATAAAATTGCAGAATGTCTGCACAGGTTCACTGCTATGGGAAAGAAATGTATTTTATATTGTTCTCTGACAAACATCAACAACAGTCTAATAAAATAATTTTTTGCACTTCATTCATTCATTCAAGCATTTCGATAGCACCTCTTAAAGGGACTACTCAGAAGCGCTCCCAGCTCCAGCACGGCAAACAGCACAGTTGTAAGTTGAGTAAAAAATATGCTTCAGTAAGAGCACCAGAAAGCAAAACGTAGCTCCTGTGTAAGGTATTCCAGACCACTTAACCCATGACAAAAAAGGCTTGATTTTGCAAATTTGCAGTTCGCGTGAATGGAGTTAAGAGCACCCACTTCTGTGCAGAACTGAGGGGCAGTGACCTTGCCGAACCAGCACAGTGATGCTATACTCAATGCACCGCCAGGTAGGAAGCCAGCACAATGACTTCAGCATATAGCTGGTAGCTAAAAATATAACTTTTTCACTCACATAAAGACTTACTTATATTGAATTTATATATTTATATTGGATTTATATATTTATAATGCGGGGCGCGGTGTTGTAGTGGTGGCATCATTGCCTTGAACCCGGAAGGTTCGAGTTTCGAATCCACCTCAAGTCGCCGCGTAGGGACCTTGAGCAAGTCCTTCACTCGCAATTGCTCAGCGCTTCGGCATGAAACTCCGATGCAGTGTCCACTCTGCAGTCGGGAGCGCCTCTGAGTAGAGAGCTTGAAGGGGCGCTATAACAAGTGCACAGACAAACAAACAAACATTGTATTATAGGATTTGTCGTGCTATTTAAAAATATTTGACCATTTATTGGTTCTATATATAGATTGTGTACGTTTATTGTACCTTATCTGTACACCAAAATGCAGATAGAAATTGGTCTAAAAGATATTCTTATCTTATATCATCTTCACATAGCGTCCCTACAAGATGCGACTCAGAGGTGCACTGGCGATTAAGAAAAGTTTTCTAATGATTCAAACCTGGCTCCAAGTCCCAAACCCGCCACTATACCATCATGCCCCACGCACCATTTCAGTATGACCTTGGAAGCTTGTGGTAAGAGCTATTTTCATTAGCAGAATGCAGGAGACAATAACAAAAGGAAAAAGTGCTGGGTCATGGAACACAGTTGAAGAAGACTGAAGCAATTCAGAGCTATGAAACTAGGAAGCATAACGTCATAACTACCCAGAAAGTGTAAATTGACACAAGGGTTCTTTACTGCATAGCACGTAAACATAATCAAGTAATCACTGACCTATTGAAGAACTGCTGTGTGTGAAGTTAATGCCACTCTATCGTCTGGCACTCTAGGGAGCCATAGGGTGTGTAAACCCGTTGAAGAACCACAGGCACATCAAGCTCTTATTTCACCTGAAAATAAAGCATAAAATTTATCACAACCAGACTTCTTAGATATTGAAATCATATCATAAATCTTTTCTATTGTACTGTATTTGAGAATTTACAAAGCACCCCTTGCAGTGTCGAGCGTTCACATGTATTCCCAGATGTAGAACATTAATCCCTGCGCACAAAAACCTCGGACAAAAACTCCCAATTTAACCTATGTGGAAATAGGCTAAATTTCTGCAGTCAACTGATAAAACTTAATTGGTCAGTTTGTGTGGTGCTGTGTGTCAACTAGTTAATGTCATACGGATAAAAAAAACTCAATGTCATCCCGGTCTGTAACCTAAACTTGTTAGTGTCATAAACTATTTGGAAAAACACTGAAGAGTTGTTAATATCACTTCTCAAGGTCTAAACCTAAAAATGTTAAACGTCGTTCACATTCAAAATTGTATTTATGAATTGAAATGTTTGATCAAACTGAATGCATATAAAAGCAAAATAAACTTTTCAAGTCGATTTTTTTATGTATAGTTTTAATGTTTATAAAACATTTGGACCATATCTTTAGACTCATGAGAAACTTTGAACGACTAGTCACTAGTGAAATAAACTTTTCTTGCAGATGTTTTTATGTATAGTTTTAATGTCTAGTAAACAAATATATACATTAATGTCCAATTCTGGTTTATGTCCTACTCTGGGGGCTCCTGTCCGGGGGATTTTGTTTGGGTTTTCAGTGCACGGAACCAGGGATGCGAAAAAAAATAGAATATTTAAGACAGTGAAAAACTGCAACACGGACCACAGTCAGAATTGTAGAGGGAACTAAAGGGCAGATCAATCGGTACTATAATTTTAATTCACCCTTTTTTTTCGATTTAATTTCGAATTTATTTCCGTGACGTAATACAGCAAATAAATCCAACTTCTAGTTTGTCCAGAACCCTTTTAATCGATCCAGCTTCTGCTTAGACAAGAATTTGTTCGATAAATCCCGTTTCTATTTTGTCAGTAAATATTTTTCATCAATTTTACATTGAAAATTATTCTTCATCAATCCAGCTTCAATTTCAGCAGAATGACTGCACTAACCCTAAAACTAACCCTAACCGACCCTCACGACGCCTAACCTGAGCCCTAACCGACCCTCACGCGCTAAATCCCGCTTCTACTTCGAGAGGAAATATTTTTCATCGAATTTCTATTTCATTATTCGAAAAAAGGGTGAATTAAAATTATAGTACCGATCAATCTCTAGCAAAAGCTCTGGGTCCTCAAGCAGCAATTGGCAGCTAACCACAGGTGAGAAACTCTTTCAATATACATTTTTGGGTAAACGTGCATTTTAGTGTCACAAATAATTTGCCATTGCAAGGATTTCAGCGTTGGTTGAACGCAAGTCGGATTGGGAAGTGGGATTGATGAAAATAATTTTTTACTGAAATAGAAGTGGGATTTATGAAAACAATCATGCTGAAATCGAAGTTGGATCGAAGAACAATAATTTTTAATTAAATAGAAGTGATATTGACGACAAATAATTACAGCCTAAATAGAAGCGGGCTTGATGAAACGAATTTTGTCTAAACAGAAGCTGGGTCAATGGATAGGATTCTTGCCAAACTAGAAGTTGGATTGATTAAAAATAACAATGCTGCAACAAGCGAATAATTTAAGACGTCAAGATACATGTTTACCCAAAATACTTCTATCGGGGGTTCAATAAATTAAGAAAACTTACGTGGAAGGAAAAACTGCAAAAAAGTTCTCACAAAATGTATTTTGCATGACGACCTGCTTGTTGGTAACAGATCACAACTTGTGCCAAATTGCCTTTTTCATTTTAGTTTCAATTTGACATTCATGAATAATTTTCTGGAGCTTGTGTGCATGTTGCCATGGTTACCACCCACTGCCTAAAATGTACTTACTAATCTACCATAGTCATTATTAAAATGAACAGCATTCCAGTTCCTCTGGGAGTCTGGATTAACCATCATACTGCTTTCTGACTGCAAGTGCCCTGAGCTTCTCGAGAATTTCTATAAAATAATAGAAATTGAGCTTCGCCACAGTTAACGTGTAGATTTGTGGGCTCTGGTAAACCTGTAGAGGTACTTAACTAAAAAATTGGTATTATATTGTACTTTGCTTTAAATATGGATGGCAGAAAAAAACAATTACAGCGTGCTTTGCACAAATAAGAATTTGACGTTTAACAGAAATAAAAATTTGAATCTATTTGACCAACGTCGACATCTTAACGGCCGCGCAACGGAAGCGCTCTCTGAACGAACAAATTTATCGCAACAAAAGTCGATTGTGATTCCGTGTTTTAAATGCAAATAAATACACGACTTTGCCTCAATTTTTATCAACTAAAAATCACGCGATTACCAGTAGGCGAGGAATGTAATGCATTCGTCTTTTTTCACTAATGTCCTTTGTTCAATTTTGACAAAATGGCGACTGATAGAGAAGACTGAACGGTGCATTAGGAATCGGACGGTTTAGGCCTTAAATGCACAACTGCAGAAATTTAAATAATTGTTTATTAATATTGTCGGTTTTCTTCAAATTCGTTAGGCTAGTCGTGTTTACTAGTTTGTAAACAAGCGATTATTTTGAGGCAAGACGGGTTCGTCCCTTGATGGTGTCCCACAGGTTAGAATTAGGTTTTATTTCGTCGTGCAACTGCTTTGCCATCTAGTGAATTATAGTCTAGTTGTTGTAGCCGACCATAGATTTAGCCTAAGTCGACAGAAATATTGAAATAATACGAAACGTGACGGGAAAATCCATTCAATTTCTTAGAAAACAGAAATAACATTTTTGGTTAAATTTATGATTGAGCTGAGAGTAGTTTGAATTTAATGACGCCGTGTGAAAACATAGATCCTCACTGTCGCCCTCCTCCTTAAGCCAGGCTCAGAACTGGCACAACTGAGTACATTACGCCTAGGAAAATAATTATACTAGGCCCTAATAACAATAATCCAGATTCGCACTACCGATTCTCTGCAGACGAACGTGGTTGAGGCTATAGCCTACGGTCGTCAACGAAAACGTGGCATATTGTTGCATTTAGGCCTAGGCCTGTAATAGGCCTGCGTTAGAAAAATAGGCTATTATAGGGCCTAACTTATCTGTATAATTCAACATTAGACCTGTAGGTCTAATATTTTTTACTCAACACACATGTCCACAAGTCCGAATTTTTAGAAGCAAAGATAGAGCAGAGAATAACCTATATTTAGGCTACTAGCTTATTTAAGACCAACTAATCGAACTTTGAACTTTAATTATTCTTTATCACTCATGTTAACATCTTCTGCGTTACCAGTATTGTCAGATTGTCTTTTCTCAATAAAAACGAATATATATATATATATATATATATATATATATATATAAAAGCTTTCTAATGTAGGCCTAGGCCTACACGCTAAAGTCGCTTGCTGCAAACAAAGACTATAAAGCCAACAAGAGATAGCCTAACAGCACTTAAACTCGAAATTTCTAAATCGCCATTCGAAAAGTAGGCTAACTTACCCTACTATTAGGTTTTTGAGGCTAGCTATAACTGATAAATGAAAGATTGAAGATCTAGCTAGTCGAATACCTTTTGAAAGTTCCACCAGAAAACACTAACTGTAATATTATAGTCAAAAACCGTTATAAGCAAAACGTTGCCATAGTAGCGAATAGTTGAATTTTGACGTCATAACGTGTATGATAATATTATTATGGCTCTATAATAATGTCGAAGTTGCGGCATGGGCTCTGCCGCTCTTAGTACGTGTGGCTCTTATGGCAAGACGATGGATTATTATAGTCTTGCTCTCTTAGGCCTAATTGCTACTTAAAATCATCGCGTTCTGTAACTTTACTTTTGTAATAATTATTGTTAAGCCTTGAAAACCGAATCCAGTGAAGTCTTTCCATATAATTTTAGACTCAACACCATTGACTTCCATTAATTGCTCGGATTTAGTCAGTCTATTTTCCTATTAGGCAAGGTTTAAAGTGGGTGGGAACGACTTTAGCCACTGCTATTAGACATAGGCCTACGTACCCCGGTCACAAGCGAGGAGTTTCGTCGGACAGCCTATTAGTCTACAGCCTATTAGTCTACAGCCTATTAGTCTACAGCGTCGAAGACTTGCAAGCTGGATCCGCTCCCATCGATCGTTATTCGATCGATCCTGCAAGGGATCGTTGACACGCTTTTACCATTTCTCACAGTTCTGTGCAATCGCTCTCTTCAAGAAGGCGTTCTTCCTATGACCCCAAAGAGGTCCATACTTAATTGTCCCAGCTAATGGTCTTGATAACACTGATCTTAACAATATTTACACCGTCAATAGATGACACAAAAAATAAATGACAGTTCACAGGCCTACGAGGAAGGCAATCATAAAACTGAAGAAAAGAAAAAAGTCCCGGAGAAGATGGGATATAATGGGAGAAATGATAACGGCTGGAGGAGAAGAACTAGGGTGCCTACATAAAGAAATGCATAAATTATGGAAGGAAGGAAAGATTCCAGAGGCACGGACCAAATCTATCTTGACAATATTACCAAAGGGAGACCTGATGGAATGTAAAAACTATATATAGAACAATTTCACTAATGAGCCATGTGGGAAAAGTGATGATGAAGGTACTAAATCACGAAACGTAAGACTTCCGAGAGATGATCATAGTGAAAACACAGAGGTGCAAGATTTTCTGAGCCGTGGATTTGCTTGAATGTTAGGCCTACAATATTCGAGTTCTCTTCAGTGGCGTAACAACCTGGCCGGGGGCCCGTGGACATTCTAAGCCTTGGGGCCCTTATATTAGGCTACCCGTTAGCGAGGCTAAAGAGTAGGATTAACAAGATAGTTATTTGGGTAAAAAGGAAGAGTGATGTTATATATATATACCGTGCTAATTAATTAATTATGGTGTCCTGGTGTCATAGCAATAATAATAAAAAAGACAATTTATATGGCGCCGTTACAAGAGCGCTTTACAATGCAGCTGATGCTATCTTTCATTCGATCTTAAGTAGGCTAATCGGGTTTGCGAAAATGCATTATAGTAGTTTCGACAATTGGGCCTACGATGTAACTTTGGTTATATCCCATTTACCACAGTGTATACGGCTAATATTATACCCGAAAGACACTGTCGAACTGCAATTAGGCCTAATTCTGTTAAATAGGCCTATCGAAAACGTGGTGTAATTTGCGCTCAGATGTCGACTGTTACAGTAGGCCTACTCAAGGTTCTTTCAATACACTGTACCGGTACTAGACATTTTATATATTATAGGTTAATAGAGCATGACAATGCATAATTATGTGTAAATAGTTTGATGATGGACAGAATATGTTCAAGGGTGTCTGATAGGCCCCTACTGGACTGGCTGTGTTGGAATGGGGTGTCAAAATTACGATGACTCATTGGTTGTGCATGGGGGATATTCTGTTGGACTTTGGAACTTTCAGCCTGCATCTGCATGAGTGTAAAACATTTCAGAATGGGAGAGTGAGCTCGGTGAGGGTCAAGTTGGGGTCACGTGTCAATCTTCCATGGCAAACCGGTTGATGTTGTGTCCGGTCCCTCTCCACTCCTAGACATGTACCACAGATAGACAGAACTATTTGGGGAAAAACAGTTGAACCTAGAATGAATGATATGCACTGTTAATGAGGGGGGTTAGGCACGTAGCGCGTTATGGCAGCCCACCATGACGAGCGCGTCTGGTCTTAGGGGCGCTGACATACGGCCAGGAGGGGAGGGACGCCGGGGAGGGTGGTTTACCTCAAGCCAATTGCTAAGTCCACCCATGCCTGTGTCACGGAATATTCTATCCCTCTTAAAAGCTATCCGGGAGTGGAGTGAATTAAGCTATCCCCCGGATGGAATATACAGGTGTAGACTACCCGGGGGATAATGCATTCTATCCAAATTATTGAAAATGTTTATAAATGAACCATTTATGTTGTAATCACAATTTAAAGTGACTCTAATTGTTCTATGTGCCCTAAGCAATGTTCAGAGCGAGGCAGTTCGAATTTACTTAGTGACTCTAAGTGTTAATTCTTATAAGTGTTCTAAATGTTCTAAGTGCTCTAAAACTAAAAGCAAACAAAGTAGTAGGATTAGTAGGAACAAACATACCCGTTAGTGTCATCGTTCAAAAAAGCAGTATGGAAGTTTATTTGCAAAAATAAATGCACGCGGAAGCGGCATTTTCGACTTCTCTTCATATGGGGAGATAAGATTAATATGGGTGGTACTCTATTTTCGTGACACCTGCTGACCCCAGTCTGAAATACTGCACCTCTGAAACAAAATCGGGTCCGATGCCTGATAATTTATGGGTCTATGTGAGCTGCTCTGTTGTTACTGCTAATTCTAAATCAACAGCTGCATGAGGTGTCGCATAGATGTGGAATAAAGAAAATTAAACGCTGCAGAGAATAAACACTAAGCTTATAGCCTACCCTTCAAGACGATTATAACTATTTTCCCAGTAGCCTAATTAAAGTACATAAATGTTTTTAATGAGCAGCTCGGGGCCTCTGTGACCTCGGGGACCCGTGGATTTTGTCCACCTTCGTTACATGGTTGTTACGCCACTGGTTCTCTTGAGATTATTAAAATTAATTTACATTAACACTTTTCAGAGGCATATTCATGAAAAGTTTCACAATTTGGAATAATTATTCAACAGTAAACATGTCAACTTCAATAGCCTGAAAAAAAAGAACAATTATGAGATAATTACAATAAGAATGCTTGAATCAGTCTAAAAATTATTAGCAGCGACACTAGGCTATAGCCTATGCTTTATTGTCGAACAAGCAAGAGACACAATGCGTATTATCATGCGCATATAGAAAGAAATATAGGCCTATTCTTCGTCTGCGCGTAACTCATTCAATGTCAAATAGGCCTAGCATTATTTTGCGTTCCTTTGTTTCTATTCAATCGGGTATGCCTCAATGAATATAACAGAATAAACGTTTCCAACTTAATTAGTCTATAATATTATCCTTCAGGACATCTATCTTTCAACGGTGTTGCATCTTGGCAATTTTCAAACACTGACTGTTGTATTCAGTGACGTAGCAATAGGGCGTGCAACCTGTGCAGTGCACGAGGGCCCGCGGCTGTCAGGGGCCCCCGGGGTCCGAGTCAATTTTTTACTTTAAGGATATTCAGACTTACATCTACAGCGTGCACACCCAGTAATTTTTTGGGTTTCAGCCGGAATGTCCGTGATTAGGCTACCTTATAACAAATATCTTTACTCTTTGCAGTGTTTGGCCGGAAGTAGTTGTACTGACGTAAAAACATAATAATTATTGTGTCATGGTCTACGCAGACGCGTTTAAAATTTATTATCTTTGTAGTAAAATGTGAAATTTATAAAAGATAACCGCATAGCCTATATTTAGGCTACTTGGAAATTGTATATTTTTAACTCTCGTACGGCACTCTTTCTGTCCCCCCAAGTTATGCCTAAATCTTATTTAAGTGGCGCTGCTAAGCGACAAGCACGAGAAGAACGGGTAAAAAATACCGCCAAAATGCAAAAGAAATCCACATTTATGATGTCTGCGGAGAGCGAGCTTGCACCGATGACTACATCAGACATGGGGCAGAATCGAATCGTTTGATCAGTGCAGAGATGGTGGTTGACATGGATATTGACACTGAGCCGAGTAGGCCTCGAACTTCAGAGGCTACGGTAGCAGTGTTACATCACCAATGGATTCAGGCTTGACAGCTCAAAAGTGGTGGATATTTTTGCACAAGAAAAGGCGCGCAAACGAGCATTTTAGCATTTCAGATTTAGACCCCCACCCCGTAGTAGGTCAGCCGTAGACTTGATTGAGTCATTTCACACTTGCCAAATTCGTTACGTTTTTCAGCTCTTTTAATTGACAAACCCAGCAGCTTGGAGAATTTAAGTAGGGACTATGGGTGATTGATGATTAATAATAATACTTCAGGAGATGAAGCAATTTTTGTGATTACTTTTGTAGGGTATTTTAGTTCAATTTTTCTCGGCTGATATGGAAAAGAATATGTTTTATTAGATAAATTTGTAAGAATAATAAAAAATGTGGCTAGTTTATTTTCATTTAACTTTGGTGTTAAATATGCGAATTTCGTAAAGGAACCAAGCGTTTTGCACAGCTTTGTTGTTTAAAATCGAATGGGGTTTCAAGCATTTAAGGGCCCACCACCTAACCTCTGCACAGGAGCCCCCCAAGACCTTGCTACGCCACTGGTTGTATTTTATTAGATTTCCTCAAGAGTTAATATTGAACCCCAGTTTCGCGTGAGACAGGTTTATGTAATAATAATAATAATACTATATGCACCATGGTCTGGCCTATTCTCATGCAATTTGATCAAATACCATTCAGCATCCAGTTTTGCTTCTCAGAATAAGTCCGATAATGAACTGCCATAGGTTATTTACATTAGTATTTACTGTCTTCAACAGTGTTCGCATATAGCCTGCTTTCGATTGTAGCCTACATGGAGGTTACGAAGAACAATAATTATTACAGACAACAGAAGCAGACCTTGATCTGCGCTTGTTAACATGAGCGGAGTTTATCATGGGCTAAGGGGGTGGGTGCTAAGCCCCCAGAAGTCACATAATCAATTTTTACCGTGTAAATGGTCTCTTTCTCCGTACTTAACCCCCCCTAAGAACCTCGGTTAGCTATGGACCAAATTTTTCCACCCTCCCCAACGATAACCAAACTCCGCCCATGCTTGTTAACCACACTCAGGCTACTAAGTGTTTTTTTTCTATTCAATTATTTCTACGTAGTCGTCATTTTGATTGCTGTGCATTGCATTCAATGTCAGATGTGTGTAAGTTCCTTCTGGAGACGATGGTTTGTTGGTTGAGATGTTGCCAACCCTCGGACTGATATAACTTCGTGTGGCGACTTTGTTGCCGACTCTTCGAACTGTTACAGTCATCAACAGTGGAATATTAAAGACAATTGCCATACAATCAAATCAAATCAAATCAAATCATTTATTTGGCAACCAAGAAACAAGGAACAATAACAAATCAAATCAAGCATCAAAGAAAACAAAGTTGATAAATGTAACAAGACGGTACTTAACTATTGACGCCTATATAGATACAAATTGGTTGCACAGGGGACCCGGAAGGTGTCTTGCAACCCCACTAGATGAATCCCCTGGGCAGTTATATACCATGATGATGATGGCCATTAGGTTGCCGTTGAATGGTCCTGGTTTAAATTATAGTCAGACAAAAAAAGGAAAATAAAAAGCAAACATCTTAACTAAAAGCACAGTTAGGCTACACATTCGATTATGATAGGGCCTTTATAAAAATTTGAAGCACAAAAGTCATCGGATAGCCGGGATACTGCATGGGCAACTAGGGATTTTGATATAACTTGAGTCGCCACCAAATTTATTCAAAGAAGAAACAGGTTATTAATAGTTTATCAGTTAACGACTGTGTAATATGAATCAATTATTAGACACAATGTGCAGGAATAAATTCATTAATTATTATCAAGAATCAGGGTACGCAGTCTTACTTTAAAGAGAGAAAGATTAGGTAGCAATCTGATGGAAAGGGGAATCTCATTCCATGATTGAACCCCACTATATTTAACAGAGAAGCGTCGGATATTGGTGTGGGCATGGGGCAAGTGGTAGGAGTCTAGTATGTCTAGTATGATAGGAGTGCACCTCCGTAGTATGGAGGAAGAAGTTCTTGAACACTGAAGGTAATAGGCCATGAAAATATCTGAACATGAAATCGCCTATCTGGATCTGCCTAATTTGGTAAACATTGAGAAGGCTGTATTCATGGAATTTAGATTCTGTCGAAGCTCCATAGGGCAGGTGTCCTTTAAATCGAATTGCTCGCTTTTGGAGCTTGATTAGATTCAGTAGACTAGATTTATAGGTAGAAGCCCAAATTATATTACAGTACGTGAGGTATGGGTATATAAGTGAATAATACATTGTGAGACGAATTTGAGGAGGTAGGCCTACTAGCTGGGAGGTACGGGATAATATTCCAAGGTTTTTAGCGATTTTATTGGAGACAATTTTTATGTGATCTTTCCAGGTTAGGTGTTGGTCTATATATGTAATTCAGACAATTTGTATAGCATCGTCAGAGGCAAGCCACTTCTAGGATGCTTTACACGCATAATGTCAAATGTCAGAGTAAATGTCATGAGCTCGAGAGCAAGTGCAGCTTCAATTGTTTCTTAAAAGTTGATATATACTCCTAGGAATTTGGTTGATACTACCTGAGTAAGTGGAACCCCTTCAATGCACACCCTCAGGTTCCCTGTTGGACAATTCTTTCTATGGGATTTAAAAATTATATAATTAGTTTTATCGAGATTTAACGACAGTTTATTAGCATGGAACCATTCGGCTACATTTTTCAATTCAATGTTAACATCATTAAATAGGGTTTCAAGAGATGAGTTGGAGTAAAATACGTTGGTGTCATCAGCAAAAAGTAGGGGAGAGTCGCCATGAATGGACCACCTAAGGCAAACTTAGGTTTACTGCATAAATGCTACTGAATTTCCAAAAGGAAAACATGCCATATGCTTGGCTGATTGTTCATTTATGTTATTAATAAGCAAAAGACAGAAAATATTCGTGGATTTCTGAGAAATAACTAAACAAATCTGTACCCCTAAAAAGTCCAATCAAGGCAACCTGCTTCCTTGAATGGACCGCATGGTGTCCTTGATTGGACCATTTGCCATGAATGGGACACAATATTTTAAAGACGTTTTTAAAAGGTAATTTTACTCAAAAAGCAAGGGAAACGCTTTAGAACACTTAGTGTTTAACCATACAGTTAAAAATATCAATGCACAATTGGAGTAGCTGAAATCAACTTAATATATGACTGGCATAGCCTCTGCCTGCAGACCAATTAGGAGTACTTTGCCATAATAACCAGCGCAGGTCTAAATATAGACTATATAGACCTCTATATAGTGAAATTATATGGCCTAGCTAATACTGGGAATAAATGATTGTGAAGTCTTACATTAGTACTCCGTTAAATCTATTTGAGTATATCTAATACAAGAAGAATTGCACGCAGTTCGCACAGAGGAACATTATCTTCATCTATAATAGCAGTGTATTGCTTCAGAGCAAATGTTATAAAACTATTAAACCTACAAATGACATTTATTGCATATTTTGAAATTATTCGTTCTATGCCTGTCAGAAGCATCGCCAAATCCCACGCCACACTGTCGACTATTGTTCGATAAAACATACGCCAAAAGAGGGTATTGCAATTGGTTAAAGAATCACAACAGGACATTGCAAGTACCGGTGTCCTTAAATGGACCGCGTGCACCCAATAACATTGCAAGTACAGGTGTCCTTAAATGGACCGCACCCAAATTATCGGTCCAATTAAGGACACTTAATGTGGTCCATTTCAGGCAACAAGGACTACTTCCACTCACACTGTGATAGTTTAACAGGTGTCAGTCTTAGCGCTAAACCGAGTATTGTTGCTTAAACATGAAACCTAGCTATGATTAAAACAAACGTGACTGCAATTTTCAAAGCTTGCCTAAATTGCCTACACTCATTGTCAGGTAGGGCAAAAATTAGATCAAGACTATGTGAAATCTAGTTTTTATCGCAACTAAATAAATGCTTAGAATTCCATAAAACTGATTGCGGCGGTTCGATCAATATTCAATCGCGCAAGAATACAACATTTGAAAACGAAGCAAAAAATGCGTCTAGGGTGTTAAATGGCTGCGGTCCAATTAAGGCAACGGTCCATTCCAGGCAACTCTCCCCTATAAAATGCAATAGAGAAGATGCATTGGGGAGATCATTGACATAGATTAGAAACATTAGGGGACCGAGAATGGACCCCTGAGGAACTCCGAAGTTAATTCGCCGTAGATTAGATAGAACACCATTGCAGGAAACCAATTGGGATCGATTAGTAAAATAACTTAAAAACCAGTTTAATTGAGTACCCCGTATCCCATAAGTGCTTAATTTCTTTAGTAAGATATCATGATTAACAGTATCAAAAGCCTTTGCCAAGTCGAAAAAGATTCCTATTGCATACTGGTTATTTTCAATTGCATTGGAAATTTTATCTTGCATGCTCATCAAAGGCATATAGGTAGAGTGTCCAGATTGGAACCCATGCTGGGAAGGAAAGAGAACATTTCCTTTAGAAAAGAAATTATTTAGACGTTCATACATTGCTTTTTCAAAAAATTTGGAGAAAAATGGCAGTATTGAAATAGGTCTATAGTTAGTTACATCGTCTTTAACCCCTTTTTTATAAACTGGAACCACTTTCGCAATTTTTAATGGTATCCGGTCAAAACCGCGCACACAAAACCGCGCACACAAAACCGCGCACACAAAACCGCGCATTATCATTACCGCGCACGATCATTACCGCGCACGATCATAACAGCATTCAAGTATTTCAACATGCATCTAGCTTCTATGTCAGATCCAAAAATACCTTCATCCAATAAGCTTATTTCTCGTTCGTTATTTTCGTCAATCCAGCTTCTATTTCAAATATAAAAATACCTCCATCCAGCTTCCATTTCTTAAGCGTTTTTCATCAATCCGCTTCTATTTCATATCTAAAAATACCTTCATCCAGCTTTATTTCTCACGCGTAATTTTGTCAATCCAGCTTCTATTTCATATCTTAAAATATCTTCATCCAGCTTCCATTTCTCATGCGTTATTTTCATCAATCCAGCTTCTATTTCACATGTAAAAGAACCTTCATCCAGCCTCAGTTTCTCTTGCGTTTTTCATCAATCCAGACTCCATTTCATCTCTAAAATAATTCATCCAGCTTACATTTCTCAAGCACTGGACCATGCAGTTGTCTATCAACAAGTTGTTGTTTGACGAGTTGTCTGTAGACAATTGTCGTGACACCGCTTAAATTGAAGCTGGATGAAGGTATTTTTTGATCTGACATAGAAGCTGGATGCATGTTGAAATACTTGAATGCGGTTAAGTTCGTGCGCGGTAATGATCGTGCGCGGTAATGATCGTGCGCGGTTTTGTGAATCGCGGTTTTGTGTGCGCGGTTTTGTGTGCGCGGTTTTGTGTGCGCGGTTTTGATAGTAAACCATTTTTAATGATTGGGGAAATACCCCTGTACTAAAAGAACAGTTTATTATACCTGATAATAGGTGGGCAATAGAGGGTAATGTAAAAAGTGCAATGCTAGGATCAATGTCATCAACTCCTTTGCCTTGTGAACAATTAATGGAGTGCCCAAGTCTGATAATTTCCTCTGGGGAGGTTTCACTTAGTCCAAATGATTCGATAAGTGATGATGGCATGTATTTCTCAAAGGTGGTCGTTGTGTTGGGGAGTTTAGCAGCAAGTGACTGGGCTATCTTGTGAAGTAAGCATTAAATTTGTTTGCCATAGACCCAGGATCAGAAATCTTCACCCCGTCAACTGATAGGGATAGGACATTTTTATCTACATTATCATTCGTCCCCATAAGAGTTCGCAAGAGGCTCCAGGTTTTTTTCAAGTTGTTGCTATGCTTACAGAATTCAGAAGCATAGTAATTTTTTTCCGCCTGAATTCTTAATGATTTAAATTTATTTCTGTAGGAAACAAACTTAAGCTTATTGCTATCATTTGGGTCTTTTATATACTTCAGATATAGCGCAGATTTTTTCCTACAGGATTTCAGGAGACCCTTTGTCATCCAAGGTTTTTTGGGGGTGGAATTTCGTCCATATTTATTTTTAGTGAGGGGAAAGAATTCACTGTAGGACTCCTTGTATTTTGAATTGAATAGGTCATACGCCTCATTGGCATTTTGGTTGGCACAGGCTTCCAAAACGGGGGACCAGTCAATTAGGGCAAGGGCTTCATTAAAAGCAGTTTTCTTTGGCCCCGTTATTAGTCGGTGGGTGCCAACAGATGGTTTGTTGCAAGGTAGAGGACCATAATCAAACTGGGCTAGGATAGGTAGATGGTCAGAGATATCGGATGCCAAGATGAATGACTTAGTAAGCTTTGGCGAAATACAATACATAGCAATACATAACAATACAAATCTTGAAGGGGCGCTATATAAATTTATGTGATTGATTGATTGATTGATAGCACCACATCAAGACAGGCTCAAATAACCATGCCATCTGCGCCACAATGAAACCACAAAACCAATTAAATGTGGGGCGCGATGATTAAATTATATGTTCCGTGCCTTGGAGCAAAAAACTTGAAGGGGCGTTATACTGTGTGCTCATTTATACTTGTAATAGTGTCTTTTCGAGGATCTACGTAGAAGCGCTCCAGACTACAGCGCGGACACCGAATCGGAGTTCCCGGCTGAAGCGCATGAGCAACATTGCGAGTAAAGGACTTGCAAAGGGTCCATACGCGGCGGTTTGAGGTGGATTCAAACCGGCAACCTTCCGGATCCAAGGCACCGAATATACCTCTACAACACAACGCCACACCCTACACCACCGCACCCTAAGTAGACTACTCATGTATGAAACTCAAGCGTTTGCGGTATAGGCCTATGCAGCAAATAGAGACTTAGAGGCTCCTGCTGCGTACCAACAGCTATGTTGGTAGTTGGTACGCATCTGAATGCCACATGGGATGCGGATGTCATTGCGCAGTTAGAGACTTCATAGAGGGAAATGCCAGTAGGCCTACAGGCTTGTAGCACGTGTACGCTGTCAATATTATATTGGAAGGTCACAGAGACCTGTGACTTGAAACGTAGGCCATAGACGATCATTGTCGATGCAGAGTGTATGATTAATTAACTAATTAATTAGCAGGATGTAGACAAATGTCATGGGTTCACAGAGTTGTCATTTGGTCTTTTCAGTTCTCTACGGTTTTCGACACTACATGTAGACAATTATCGCTGGCGCTTCTTCAAAGAGAAGTAAGCAACAGGATCTTCATGCTTTATTGGCTCAGACGAAGTTCTCAAAGGAGCGGCAGAGTATCCGGTTGAGGACGGACCATAATTCATTCATTCATTCATTCATTCATTCATTCATTCTGAGAATTTATATAGCACCTCTTCAAGATACCTACTCAGAGGCGCTCTCTGCACTAACTAGCCGAAATGATGCTAAGTTAAGAGTCATAGCAAGCGAAAAAAACAAGTTGCAAAACAAAGCAGGGGTTCAGATGCCCTTGCTAATCGAGACTATAGTAATGAGAATAATTACTTAGTATTACTTATTATGGCATGGAGAAGTGATGGAAATTTAAGTTCTTAAGCTACAATAATCTAGAGTCCAGTAATTATGTGGTGTCATAGTTGTTTGCTTGTTCTGCAACCAAAGCTTTTATTCTTCCTTCCGACGAGATGGCAAGACAATTAATGACAGGAATTCCACGCGAAACTCCGATAATAAAAATTGGAGCAACTTTTTTATGCCTAGCCTGCCTATTGCAGTCACGTCAATGGGCCGTTATCGTTAAAAATTATTATAAAGAAGTAAAGTCATCCGAGGGCCAAAGGCCCGTTGGTGAGGCGCTCATCTCCTTTTTTTTGGCCCTTGAACCGGCAGTGGACGAATCCCAAGGTCCTGGACACGGGGCCAGTGTATCACAGGACTTGCCGTTTACTTCCCAGCTTACGCCGGTACCAAATTATACTGCTTGGTGACAGAGGCACGTGTGCGTAGCCTAAACAACGTACCCAAGGTCGTTACGGACTCGTTACCCGGATTGCAACCTCCCACTCCGTGAGCGAGCGCGTTACCGATCAGCCACCAGGTCGGTAATTATTATACAATAACTAAATGACTGTTAGACTATTTTCTGTAGGCCTAGCCTACAGCTTTGCACCATTCACCATTCTCGAAATGCCGATATAAATAGCCTACGACTGAACTACGAATTGATAATAAACCACGAAGTGGGAAGACGTATGAAAATCTTCAGACCAGGTTTTTTGACGTTCACACGAAACGGAGTATCCCCCTGAAAGCTATCCGGGGGGGATGAGTTAATCTGTTCCCCCGGATGGAATTAACCGGTCTATATTATCCGGGGAGATAAACCATTCTATCCCATTTTTGAAAAATGCGCATAATAAAAAAAATATGCTGTAATCAAAATTTAAAGTAACTCTAATTACATTTTAAGTGTCCTAAGCAATGCTCAGATAAAGGCAACTCGAATTTATTTTGTGTCTCTGAGTGTTCTTAAGTGTTTTAAATGTTTTAAGTGCTCTAAAATCAAAGCAACACAAATTATCTAGTAGGAATAAACATACCTGCTAGTGTCATTGTTCAAAATAAAGCAGATGAAAATTAATTTGCGAAAATAAATACACGCGGAAGTGGCTTTTTCGACTTTTTTTAAATTTGGGGGATACGATTAATACGGGGGATACTCTATTTCGTGACACCGCCACTTGGCTGGGATCGCTCCTGGGTAAGTTTCTTTAAGAAGTTCTACAGTGGCGGCGTCAGGATTTCAGTTTTGGGGGCTGAATTCCCGTGGAGGAAATTTTCCATTTTCAGCCGCCAAAATTTCTGAAGACCTTTTTTAGTCATTTAGCAATAATATTATTGGTCGAAATCTCGTGCATATGGTTTCAGTTTTCAGCGGGGACTGATCATGGAAATGTTTCATTTTTACATGTAAAGACGGATTCTTTTTTGGGGGGGGTTTAGCCCCCCCTAGCGCCGCCACTGAAGTTCTATTTTACCTACATGTTATTCCATGGCATGCCGCATGAATGAGTGAATGAATGACTGCTGAACCTAGTCGCAGGTGTTTTTTAGTTTGACGCTTCTGATTTAGTCTATTGAGAGCATTCACAAAGAATACATAGAATGCTATTTGATAGAGGATGAGTTAGTTGCCTTTACCTTTAGAAGTTCGTGAGCAGTGAATAGACAATGCAACAACCAGAACCACGACGATTAGAAACGCAACTCCAAGCGAGACGCCGAGGATGAGAAACTTTGAGTTGCCTGATGAAACTGTAGCACAGAAAAATGCAAGGAATTCAAATTATGTACCACACGGTGGATATAACTGAAATGACAGATTACGATGGTAGCGGCATACGTGTGTGGCTTTCTGATCGCCAGTAGCACACCCAGGGCACAGACTGCAAGTCGCTGACTCAAAAACCAATGAATTGAACTTGCAGAGGTTATTTGGGAATGGGAATACCCAATCAAAAGTCGAAATTTTGACCTAAGCAAGTTTAATTTAGCATTTAAAGTTTTATAATAACAAACATAATCCTAAATTCAATATCAGTAGGCCTATACGTACTTATCATAACCGACTACTTCTACTCCACCTTGCTTGACACGATAAAGCGGCCGTACCAAATTTTCTTCGTTGTTCCTGAGATAATAATACTTAATCAAGCAGTCTTATCGACATGGATTCATGGAATACTGTAAGACTTTGGCCTCGAACGTGTGGGCCGTGGGTTCAGTCCATATTGACAATACCAGCAGCCAGACCAGTACCGCTGGAATGTGCTTTATGTTCCGATATAGATCTAATGCACATAGACAGATTAACGGAGACACAGAGAATTATTGCCTTACGTAGCTGGCTCACAATGGGACTCGGACCTCCGCTGGACGTAGGCTATCTGGACAACCTTTCTGACCAGTCACAGCCAACGTGAACATATCTTGTGCGGTGGCTTTAGTTGTAGATTACCGGTATCGACTAATAAATTTGGAGCAGGCTCTCATGAGTAATTCCGTAGGCCCTCTCCACACCCACGCCACACCCACGAAGTCCGCACACGAGGCCCGTACGACAAAAATGGTCATCAACTTTTTGGCGGATAGAATGGTAGTTTTTTCTTGGTAATTGGAGAGAAAATGACTAAAAAACTCATCAGATTTTTCAACGACCAAGACGAAAATTTTTCCCTGCCCAAGACCGAAACTTTTGGGCCACCCCTTCGAAAATTCCTGTATCCGCCCTTGATTTGGAGCATGCGACAACGATTTACATTGCATTTGCATTCATATAAACATTTGCATATAATAATGAATGTGAAGAACTTAGAAAATGATTGCTTTATATAAATCAATCTTCCCTACCCCTATCGTGCTTTCATCTTGTTCCTGATCGTATTGTAGTCTACTCTGCATGGCGTAGGGCCCTACGCCATTGTAATTATGCCCGCCATGTTAGGCTACTGGTTAAGGTAAACAATGAAGAAAAATTATTTAGCGAAACCCTTGACTGACCTTCACACCGTTGGTCTCCGGCATTCGTGAACCCTTCGTAGCAGCGGCATGTGTAGCTTCCTGGAGAGTTCATGCAGCTTCCAGATCTTGCGTTGCATTTATTTGCTGTCGATCCAAGCAGGCATTCATCCATATCTAAAGACCAGATTAATCTGAATTACAAGAGCAAGACGATTTGCTTAAAATTCCATTTCTTTTTAGTGCAACCACACTGCACAAGATGACAACAAATGCAAACAAAAAACTAGAAAATAAAATGCATTGCTACAAAAGGAAGCATTAAATGGATGGAGATCCGCTAGAGAGTAAAAGTTAAAAAAAATTCACAAGGAGCTTTAATCGAGATAGCCAATTAAATTTTTTTTATTAAGTCAGATGGTGACAGATTGCAACGAAGTTTGAATTGTCAGGAACACGTAATGAAACATGGGCCTACTTAGTCTAACTAAAAGCTTAATTAAAACCCTAACTATACTATTGCAAAAAGTCACACATTTTAGGCCATACCATTAAACGCAGTCCTGAAAGAACATGCTCAACTAGACCTGAAACTTGCTGAAACACAGAGTGGAAGGAAGGCTGCAGTCAAATCCACATGGTTTCAAAGTCGTATAATAATAGTGATCAATTTCTTTCAGAAAATTCTGTGCTCAATAGGCCCTATCCATGGTTGTAATTTCTTCCTTTGCATTTTTCAAGCTCTTGCTAAAATATCTAACCATGCCCATTGCTCTTGAAGGATATAGGAGTGTACAGACCTTGCAGATCAAGGTTGAACTGAAGCGCATTATTACAAGAGATGAAGCATATAATTATATGAGTATACAGACCTTTGCATTTATGTTGTCCATCGTTTGTGTAACCATGATAACAAGAGCAGCTGTATCCTCCTGCAGAGGTCTTGATACATCTTCCCATCGATGCATCACATTCGTTGATTGGTTGTCCAAAACTACATTCATCAATGTCTTGTTGACAAAAGAAACAAATTTCAATTCAATTCAATTCAATCAATTTCCTGAGACAACATAATACAATTATTTTGTCACTGAACATAATGATTGATAATATTTGTGGTTATCAAGTTATGAATAGGGTTCTAAGGGATGAACAATCCCGAAAACAGGGCCACCCAGTAATAATGTGAAAAAATAACAATAGGCCAAGCTGACAGACAATTCAAAACAATTACAGGAACCAAAAAGATAGTACGAAAACATATTTAAGTAGCAGATTAATGACTCAACGCAATAAACGCTTAACTAATACAATTTTAATTAAAATAATAAAACCTTGCTTGGCGTCTTTAAGTTGAATCTTATGCTGCAAGATAATATTGGCGTCTTTGCCAGCGGCATTGTCTATCATAATAATTTATTATGCGTTGTGTAGGCCTAGATTATAACTTCGTACGACAGTTACTCAATTCGAATGTTTTAGAGGATGCCGGCTATTTAGAGCTGTTTGAACTTATAATATTGCCGCCCAATCTCTATCTCATGCTACCCTCCACGCACTGACAATAGCGTTCAAAAAGTTTTTTGGGCGGAGTTGGGACTGGGGACTGAAGTTGGGTTTGTGGGATGCGGTCGGTCAGGGTAATTGCGCGGAAGGACCGGTTTGAAAACAAATTGAAACGATATTTTTCATAAATTTCATATCTTGAGCATTTTATGGGGTGGGTTGGGGTGGAAGGGTGGGGTTTGGGGGATGGGTGAACATGGAGTAGGGTGGGTAAAAGTTAGGGCAGAGGTGGGGTATTAACCTTTGTGAATCGCAGCTTTTATAAAATTGTATATCTGCATCATTTGGATAAAGTTATGTTTTTACATATGCATGATGCTTATACTAGTCAAAGTGACCCAACGTTCCACTTTGGGACCATATGCATATTTCTCACATCAACTAAAAAAAATTTTTTGGCACTGATTACCTTTAATTAGACGGTAAACTCTAACATTGCGAAATTCTGAAGTGATAGATTGACGATTTCAGTATCTGGGAAGATAAAGGTTAAGACGTTGCAGGTAAATTTACAGCGTCTTCTGAACCACGTAAACCAACCATGTTATGTTATATTATGTTATGTTAGATATGTTATTTTAGTTATGTTATGTCATGTTATGTTATATTATGTTATGTTATGTTATTCTATGTTATGTTATGTTAGTTATGTTATGTTATGCTATGTGACAGACAATTAAGTTTACAGAGAGATCCTGGCCCTTTTGTTACTCTGAACTGACTTACCTAACTTTCTTCTACAGAAAACGTTTACATCCTGTCCTTCATAGCCTCCCGTCCAGATCCAACGCGCGTCTTCTCTAATAGTTTTTCCAATTCCTTCGGGAAAATCATCATGATATGGAACAACCACCGCGTTCTTCCAACTTGAGTCGTTGAAATCAACCGTCTCCCATCCTTGTATGCTGACATTTGTACACTTCCACGAGGAGTTAGTCTTAACATAGCCATCGTCAGTGGAAGCCAAAATGGCACCGACTTGAAAAGTATCATTTCCTTCAATAGCTATGACCCGGGTGTTGCAGGGTAGCTCAACTGTGTCCGGATATTGCCAGTTGTCTGCATATGTGAGACCTGTTATCTCTCGCCCGTCTATGAAAAGGCGCAAAAAGTCGTCGGCTGTAGCGCTCAGTTTACGTGATTTGCATCCATCAGCCATTCCGGCTTCAACTGCAGCATTGTGAAGTAGTACTACCATCCAAGTAATCGCTGCAATAAATTTAACCACAAACGCCAGTATTTCAGCTTTCCTAAACTTAAAGGAGACTTTGGTAGTCATTAGAAAATTCCAATATGATGTACATCGGCCCAGACGACACCCGCCTTAATAGCTGTTCCGCCCCTCTGATCCTATGGTAACTCGACCCGGACCACCACGGACTACTCTCACGGACAACCCTTCTAACTCAACGCAGCGCTCGTGAATAAGCTAGGCCTAGTGCCTCGCGCTTGGCTTTCGAGTGGCGCTTTAGAAATTTCGAGGTTACGATTACGATTACATCCTTACAAATCGCATAGGCTTCGCCAAGTCCTTAGTTAAGCCCATAGTTAAGTCATTGGCTAAGAGTTGTGTTTCTGGCCGATGTAGCTGCATTGTACTCTAATTTGCCGTTTGAATATTATTATTTTAATTTAATTTATTTCTCTCCATAATGATCTTTGTATTTCTGCAATTGAATGTGGTGTCATGCGCCATTTTTTATATCTTACAAATTTACATGATTAATGGGTCACTGTTCATTGCCATCTGGGTATCCCCTTCTTAACCAAATTATGTCAAGGTATTATGTTCACTACCATAATTGCATTATGTTTGTTTGGTTCAGGAAAAATAAACAAATAAATATGTGAGGATGCACATAAGGTTGGAAGTTTACACGAGAACTGTCAGCTTAGGTGCACGCATTCCTATAGGCAGCATTGATCAAGAACGACGAAATCGTTACATCTCGTTCGACTACTATGGCAAGACAATAACTTTAAATTATTTTTAAAACTCACACAGCGCAGTATGATTGATTACTAGCTATGATTAGCATACAGTCAAGTTAGTACAGAAGTCGAATTTAACTGACGGCAGCCCTGCAAGGCGACCATCTCGTTCGACTACTCAGTTTACAAACGTTAAGATGATTTAAGCTAGCGGACGGCAGCGTCACTCTTGGTGCCAACCTTAATAAAATTATGTCCGCCATTCCTAAGCTAGAACGTAGGCTTGTTTCTAAAATAGAAACAAGCAGACAGTAGCTACGATTGAGTTGGAGGATAGGCCTATTGTTACGTCGGCAGGGCTGTTTTTAAGGAATTTTTAGAACCGCGCAACCAGGGCTGTAGGCTACTGGTAAATTTTGAGGTGAGTAGGCTACACGCTGACCGGGAGAAAAATCGACTTTTTTGGGTGCCGTCGAAAAATGTCCCCATTTCCCCGTCCGAAATATATATTGTTTTAGTCATCCGCCCAAAATTCCTCCATTTTCCCGTCCGAAAAAATCTGATGACCTTTTTTTAGTCATCCGCCAAAATTTTTCCGATTTTCTCGTCCGAAAGAGGCTGATGACATTTTTATAAAAAGTCAACCGCCCAAAATTTTCAAATTTTTCCGATTTTCCTGTGCGAAAAACATCTGATGACCTTTTTTAGTCTTTCGCTTAGAATTTCTTAAACCCTTGACTACAGCTTTGTGCACAACCCTTTCTTTCATTTCCCATCATGCATGGTAAATATTTTCCAATCGGCGGACAATGACTCTTTTTTACTAGTTTTAACCGCACAGAAGTGCTTCTGCAACTGCACAAAGCCATTTGGAACTGCACATTTTGTGTACAACTGCACGCTAAAAAAACCTGCACGTCGGACTACATTGGCCAACATTTTTTAGTTTCTAATAGTCGTATGCTGTTAGTTTTCAAGCTACGGAGCCAAGTCATTTTAAAATGTGTTGCATCCTATTTAATTAATTTAATTTAGATATAGGCCCTACCATATGCTGACGAACGTTAGACTTCGTGAAATCACAGAAAACAACTCACCCTGTAGACAAAATGTTTTTTGAGACATCGGTGAAAGATCGGTCGCATGAACATTGACCGTTCTAGTTAATCGTGGGACCGCTGCATACCAAACTTTATTTATATACAGATGATAATTATGGCTCGAACTCTATGAGTGAATTAGAAGCCTACTGAAGCAATTAAAGGAACCCACGCGGCCTTTTACGATCAGGCTTGGCCGCTTGAGCCAAGTTCTGCGAAGCATGACCTGCTATGAAGGACAACGAAATTACGACGAATTTACTGCACATAAGTCATAAAGGAAGTATATTACCCGCCTTGCTAACGGGCTCAGTTGTAACAAGTTACAGCAGGATTCAGCTGCTAACAATTGCGTTCCTAATAACTGACAATAATATAATTAGGCAAGCATACTAGCCTAGAACAAAGACAGACAAGCAGGCATACAGACACACATACACAGACAGGCAGCCAGAAAGACAGACATGCAGATTCGTAGTCTGTCTCGATCTTTTTGCCTTGCGACTGTCTGTCTCTCCTTCTTTCCTTCGGTCAATGATGGCCATGTAACCGTACTGTCTGTGGCAAACACGTTGGTTGGTTCACACAAGAGTGATTGTAATTATCGTAATTTTTCACTCTCACCATAATTTCTGGTGCTACATCTATACTGCGATCACTGCAACTGCGCATGAAGACATTACAACAGAGCCTATCCCACCGAGCGAGTTCAGCGTATAATTACAATTAAAATCGGGAAGTCAACAGATTATTGTTTTATTTCGCAGAATAATGAATTATGAAATAATTGGTCCTGTGGTTGTTGAGCGCTCAGTCCACAAACACAGGATTATAAAATTTATATCATTTAATGATTTTCTTGAAGGCATCGTGTAGCCATACTTTTTGTTATTGCGATTGTTGCAACAAAGGCAAAAGGGTAGGCGCAAGAACGTTGTGGGGTGGTGGTGGTGGTGGTGGGGGTAATGGTAACACTATGGCATAAAGAGCGGAAAGACAGTGGGGTTAGGTTCAGTCTACCCTCTCATACGTCGACTCAGCCATTCATTCACCAGATGGTGCCATTAAAATGAGCAGCAGAGTGTAATCGACGCCTTGAACGGGTGCCATACATTTTAGTTTCGATTCGAGTAAGTTATAAACATCATGTGCTTCTGTAGTGGTTTATGTTTGTTTGTTTGTTTGTATGCGTACTTGTTATAGCGCCCCTTCAAGCTCCCTCTACTCAGAGGCGCTCCCGAATGCAGAGCGGACACTGCATCGGAGTTTCACGCCGAAGCGCTGAGCAATTGTGAGTGAAGGACTTGCCCAAGGTCCTTAATAAGATAAGAATATTCTTTAATATACCAATTGCTATCCGCATTTTGGTTTACATACAAAGTATAATAAACAAACGTACATAAGTTCTATATCCAATCAATGTCAAAGTGTTTTAGAATAACATAAAATCCTAAGTCCAAATCCAATATAAATTTTAATTTTAAAAAAGTTCTTTTAATGGCCAACAATTTATTCTGCACTTTGGTTTATACGGTATTACATTTAAATATGATAAAGCATCCTTACGCGGCGAGGTGGATTCGAACCTCGAACCTTCCGGCTGCAAGGCAACGCCGCCACCACTACACCACCGCGCCCCACATAGGAGTGATCATCCGTTAATTTCTTGACTCGTAATCTAATCATGCTACTACATTATGATTGTGTTAGGTTGAATAACTAAAGAAGATTATTAATTTTTAGATGACATTTTTAGTTATTATTTAATCAAGTGACAATTCTATAGCAGCATTAATTGTAATTAAACCAAGCACCACTCTGCAACTAAGCTTTCTACACGCGCCTGTCTCACGCAGCGTGTAACCTCGATGTTTCTGCGGGGGTGGGAATGATATTCAACGCAGAAAAAGTAGAGGGGTGCACTTTTTGCATTATACGAATGCTGATAGGAGTGACACCATCCTCCACCACACCCCGTGAAATGCTAGAGGCATTATCCCCAGAATAAGTAGACTTTTTTTCATAGCCTATGTATACAAAATAAGATTTAAAGATATAGACGTTTAAAACACTTAAAAAGAAACAAAGAAAAAAGGTCATCGGAAAAACTGAAGAAGAAACATGACGAGCGGTAAAAAAGATGCCACACAGAAACCTTCCGCGAAATTCTCGTTTTTATCGTCTCTCCCAAAATCTGAATAACCAGCCTCCCCCCTCAAGCAGGGACATAGATTAGATTCGTCTGTCACGCGACTTAGGCCTACTGTTTGCAAACAGCGATCCCCAATAGACGGCGGAAACGTTTCTGATCGATTCAATAATGACGTTTCGATTAAGTCGGAGGAAATAATGCAACGATTAACCGATAGCAACAATTCAACGGTAGCGTTGCGTTTTTGGTACAACAGCTGCGACTGTTGAACTATAATAGACGCAGGGATACAGAATTGCATTTCTTTGTCTCTTCTTTTTAAAGACGACAACGGCCTGGGTGCCATGCGGAATCGTAAGACCTTCTCGAGAGGATGAATATTTCATTTCTTGTGTTGAAATTTCATTCATAGAGATATTCGAAACGTTAAAAAGGTGTGCATATAACTAGAACTATCTCTAAAACGTTTGCACAGGTTTTTACAGAATACTCATTTTACTCGTTTTTATTATTAGATTTTTATTTTTAGTTTCAACGAACCGCAGATATAAAATCATGTTCTAAAATTCACTGAGGCAAACACCTTAATGAAGAAAATAAACCACTTGGTTATCTGGTACGAATCGACTTTAACCTCGGCCTAGGACTGGCCTTCCACTCCATAAATGCATGATTATTTGTCCACTGTTCAGCAATGCAAATCTATCATAGTAGATGACAATTTCGACATCTTAAATTAAATGAAGGTCCGAGATTCTAGCCATTCCAAAATAATGCGTTGAAGTCGTGCACGAGAATCTAGCGCTTAGCGTGTCTGACCGTCAAGCGACAGGTCGGGTGGAGGGGGGTTCAGATCATCTCCAGGGCAGAACCTTGTGTCGAGATTTCTGCTCCGTATATGCTCCCTGCCCTACTAAACTATGATGAATACACCGACCGTACACTGTTGGTGAGAAGCTGAGACGGCGAGGGGGAGGATTGGCCACACGCTTTCATATGCCGAGGCTAAGAATTTGAAGTCGCTAACACTTCAAAACCATGGATAATTGGATATCTTAGGGTTAGCTAAAGAGACATTGCTCTTCTTATGCTTCGTCAGCTTCACATTATCTCCTCACTCAACGTGATTGATAGCACTCGATCCTCTTTCAGAATGGAAAAATTATGTTTCAGTCTCTGTTCTTCCTCTCATAATCCTCTACTAACACTCTAATAATATTATTATTATTGTAGACATCCATTTAATCATAGACCCGACTCCTTCTTCTTCTTGTCCAAAGGTTTAATGTCATCATGTGGTAACGTAGACCGTCGACGACTTTGTTGATTTTATTCTTTTGTCTTTAATTTTCCGGTCTGTTTGTGTTTACTCTTGTTCTTATCCTTGTTTTTCCCCGCTGGTTCTGTGGTTCTCTTGTATATTTGTCGCTAAAACAGCTCCCTCCAGAGCCACCCTCCTTTTTTTCCTTTTTTTCCTTTTTTTTTTCCTTTTTTTTCCTTTTTTTCTTTTTTTTCCCCGCCATTTCAGATTTTTTGGCATTATTTAATTCCTCTTTTTTGTCCTCTTTCGGATCTTTTTTGGCCTTCGTTGGCTCTTTTTGGGTTTTCCTTTTTTTTCCATTTAGGTTTGTTGACAAGCATTAACAATCATCATTGACATATATACACTATACATTTCACAACATTTTACAAATATTTAATTTTGTTACCAGTCAATATGCGGTGCCTTGTACGCATCCAACATCGAGTACATATTTCAGAATAACACTCTAATTTATACATCGTTGCCATATATACACTATATACTTCACAACATTTTACCATTATTTAATTCTTTTACCAGTCGATACACAGTGCCTTGTATGCATCCAACATCTAGTACAGATTTCAAATTAAATTCCAATTTATACATATTGCAGGCATTCTTTAACACAGTGGCTATATTATTTTGATTAGGCTACATGCTAACAGTAAATGCTCTATATCACCTGCCGTCTGACAGCTGTCACAGAATCCAGTGGGATGTTTTCCCATTATATATAACTTTTTATTTGTATTAGCTACACCTAACCTCAGTCTACCAATCTGTACCTCCTTTTGCCTATCTGGATCGATAAATTTAAGGTTATTGTTAACGGTTGGGCAAATAGTTTTATACATTTTTCCTTTCTTTTCCAAATCGTATTGTATCTGCCATTTATTTATTATGAAAGGTTTAATCAAGCTGTACATTTCTTCTAATTCTAAGTAATTAGTAGAGTTTATTCTATCTAAGTCTAGTGCCTCTTTAGCTAAGTTATCTGCTCTATCATTACCTATTAGATCCACATGACTCGGAATCCAAATTATAGTTAGTCTATTATTATCCAAACAATTTATCTGTTTCATTAACTCATTAAATAAATGGGGTCTGGAGTTAGAATATCCTGATTTAATAGATGTTAGAACACTTAATGAATCTGAAAATATTGCAAATTCATTATTTATTTGATCATCCGTATTTAAGATCCACAGAATAGCTTCTAATATAGCACTTAATTCTGCAGCAAAGATGCTAGAATCATTACATAATTTGATCTTTTTATCTATATTTAAGCTAGGAATAGTAAATGCAGCAGCTACATTATCCTCTGCTTTCGATCCATCTGTATATATATGTATCATCTGCTTATAATTTGATATCAGTATAAGTGCCATCTGTTTTAAATATTCAGGATTATCTACTTTTTTGTTCACCTGTTTTTTTAGACTAGTATCAATTTTAATTGTTTTATTTTTCCATGGAGGGGATGTGGGGAATGAGGGGCCAATACATGCAGTAGTAATTTTTGACAAAAATTCATGCGTTCTAATCTTAAAAGAGTGGTTTCTATCCTCTGGGGTCCTAAAGGTATCGGTCCAGTGGTCTTTAACAATTTCTTTGCATGTATGATCATTTATACTTATAATTTTGACTCCCATCTTAATAGCGTTGAGCTGTCTTCTAAGATGCAGGGGCATTTCGCCACATTCATTTTGTAAGGTTACAGCTGCTGCTCCCCTTGGCGCACCACAGCATATTCTTAAAGCTTCTGTTTGGATAGATGTAAGTTTTTTAAGATGCGACTGGCTTGCTGACGCATAAGCCACATCACCGTAGTCTAGTATTGACCTAATCAAAGCTTTATAAATGGCCAACAAAGCTTTTTTTGACGCTCCCCAAGAGTGTCCGGAGACCGCTCTCATTAAATTTAATCTTTTTTTGCATTTTTGAATAATGTATTCTATATGGTATTTCCAACTAAGTGTTTTATCAAAGATAACTCCCAAAAATTTGGCTTTGTTTTCCATATTAATACATGAGTTTTCAATTTTAACAGTTATTGGAGTTCTACTCCTACTTCTGGTAAACAATACCCCTACCGTTTTAGTAATTGAAATTTTAAATCCATTTTTATTGCACCAGTTATAAATCCTGTCAATAGCTTTTTGAATTTTCTCAGTTAATATTTTTTTATTTCTATGGCCTATGTAGATAGCACTGTCATCAGCAAATAATGACATTTCTACATCTTCGTGATTTAATGTAATGTCATTAATCATAATTAGCGCCTTCGTGAGATTCTTGTTAAGGCGCTATATAAATGGTCATATACATACATAATTAGAAATAGTAATGGGGATATCATTGATCCCTGAGGGGTTCCATTTTGCTGTATTAAATAGTTAGAAAGTTCTGCTCCTACTTTAACCTGGAACGTCCTTTCAGTTAGGAAGTCCTTTATCCAATCAGCTATGTTTCCTGTTATGCCTAATTTATTTAATTTTTTTAATAACGTTGGGACGTGTAACATAATTATAGTACGCCCTTTCGAAATCAATAAAAATAGCCAAAACATGTTCTTTATTTTTTTATTTTTTAAGTATTTTATCCTGTAATTTTAGAATCTGGTCGATTGTATTTCTATATTTGCGGAAACCTGACTGACTTTTGGTTAGTAAATAATTTTTTTCCAAAAACCATTGAAGCCTATTTGAGACCATTTTTTCCATCACTTTACATAAGGTGGCCGTCAATGAAATTGGTCGGTATGATTCCGGGTTACTAGCATCTTTGTTCGGCTTTAACATAGGCAGAATTATAGCATGATGCCACTCTTTTGGCATTCCCCCTTCTATCCATATTTCATTACAAAATTCAAGTAATTTTTTTATTGCATTTTTATGTAAATTTTTTAAAAGTTCATAAGGGATTTTGTCATCTCCCGGTGACTTTTTATTTTTTACGGATTTTATTGCTTGTTTTAATTCATTTATATTAAATTTTTCATTCATTGCTTTCATTTCCTCAAGGGGCTTACTGTTTTCATCAGTCTCATCATTGTATTTTTCTAAATTATTATCTTTAATATGTTTAAAAAAAATTTCATTATAATTTTGTGTGCCACTAGTATTTGAATAATTGTTAGCTAACATATTTGCTTTGTCAACATTTGTTTCAGCAACCAAACCACTATGTTTAAGAGTCGGGATTGATAAAAAGGTTGCCCCTCCATTCATTCTCCTGGCCCAGTTCCATACTGCCCCCAACTTACTTTGATCAGTCAGTTCCGAACAGTACCCTTCCCAACTTGACTTGGCTTCTGTCTTAAGAGTTCTCTTTAATATTGCCTCCTGCTTTTTATAATCCAAGTAATCATATAAGTCCTTAGATTTCTTCATTTTATTCCGACTTTTATTTCTTTTATATACTGCATCGCTACATTTATCATTCCAATAGGGGAGAGGTTTAAATTTTCTTTTATTCTTATTATTTATTTTCGTATTTTTACGTTGTATTGTACTATTAGCCAAATTGGTTAGACATTCAACTATAGTATTATATTTATCATCTATATTAGTTTTTGTTAATATTTCATCCGTAAAGGTGATATTACTAGCTTCTTTATATGCTTTCCAATTAGCCTTACTTAGTTTCCATATATGCATACTAATATTATCTTCAAATATAATTTCCTCATTAAGTGTCGTTATAGTGGCCATGGCGTGGAGTAGTGCCATTACCACGCCTGTTACATGAAAGAAGGTGTGGTGATGCCAAACACCCTTATTATCATTACGTAGTGTTCTTAAATATAAATGATGAGTATTCGGTTTGAATCGTTCCAGTACGTCAAAATCAGGTAGCGAACTAAACAAACCGTGAAATAAAATTCGGTATTTGTATTACTGATATTCCATATTATAAAGGTGTAGAGAAGAGCAATTAAATTTTGCTAGCGTTCGTTGTTTTGCTGAATCATAATTACTACGGTAGCCTGTCTGATCCTTTAAGTCTTCACCAGGAACTGACTAGGAGTGTCATCCAACTTCATATAATTTATCTGCGTATGTTTAGCATTAATACGTGTGTCGTCGCTCACCCAACTTCTATTTCTGCTACAAATATGCTCTTCGAGCGCCTGATAGCCTATTACTGAAATAATTCGTCATTAGTACCAAGTTTTCATCGTTCACATGGGCGCCCGCAGAAATGCTTGCAGGGGGGGGGTAAAAAAAAATTACGATAGTTACGGCTACTTTTTTAGCAGCAAGAGATTGACAAATGCAAAGCTGGAAATTAAGAATACGGGTATTTTTCAAAGAGGTTTCTTATGGAAATTTCTCAGTTTCATTTTGTGTATAATTTTTAATACGAATAGTTTCCTTAGAAATTTGTCAAAAATCAAAAAGTAGATGTTAAAAAGTAGTTTCCTAAAGGTGCGCTATATGAGTCCATAGAATGAGCGAATGGATAGATGAGCGAAAAATAGGTGTCAGTTTTCAAGGGGCAAGTGCCTATAGTAGGGTGACCATTTTCTGGCCATCAAAAACCGGGACACTTTTTGAAAATTATCAATTGTAAATCCTCGATCGAAGGCCTATAGCCCTATAGGCTATTCCTGTTAAAAGTAGCTGCTGTAAGCTATTGTTGTTAATAGGCCACTAGTAGGCCTATACTTCATACTTTGAAAATGTTTAAAGTTATTGATATTTCTCGGAAGAGTGAATTTTATTAGGCCAAAATATATTCTGTTCTCCGGACTTTGTTCGCACATAACAATGCAGGTGGCCAGAGGGGTGCCAAAATAGCCATGGCCCCCATTTCTTAACTTTTTTGCCAGCTATTCTGGCCCGGAAAGTTGACGTGGCCCCCGTGAGTAGCTCCGTATGTCCGTCCTCCACACACCCATGAGAGGTTCGCAAACTATGACAAGGCATCTGGTATCTTTTTTGTGGAAATCCGAGGCAGATGACTAAAAAAGGTCATCAGTTTTTTGGGCGGACAAAAAAGGTATCATCTTTTTTGTGAAACCAATCCGAGGCAGATGACTAAAAACGGTCATCAGGTTTTTCGGCGACCTGGTCGAACTTTTTCCTGGACCAAGACCCTAAATTTTGGTCCCCCCATCGAAAATGTCTGTATCCGCCTTTGCAGGTGGCATCGCAGTTAAATTCAATGATGAGCATAGGCTTCATTGAGTGTAGAAATCTCCAACCTGCTCCAGTCGTCAGTGCACTGACTGGAGCAATCTTTCATAAATTATTGAGAGCAATCTCTCAATCAACGCTCAGTGTGTAATAGTTTTCGGAATTTTAAAAAAGTTTTCTGGGGCGCACAGGAGCTTCCGGCTGAAAGGGTTCGGCGAGGGAATGTGTCCTCATCATCCGAATTTTTTGGAATTTCCATATTACAATGTCATCATTTTAAGTTGTCAAAAGAAATTGCTCTATTTCAGTGCTGCCACGAGTGATATAGGTCCTAGCTCATAATTTATTACGACTCTGTAGCGACCTGCCGAAATCGATATAGATCTGGCTCCGCCACTGAAATTGTAGCCTATTACGAAAACTTTCTCGTTACACCTTGATAATTCTTTGGGCCTAAATCTATTAACTAAGTAAACTCATTAGTTTACAAAAGATGCTTTGTTCTTCGATACAAATTGACGACTTCTCTTGTTACAAAATACACTTTGTTCTGTGATTTACATAAAATTGACATTTCAAGATCCAAGTTTCCTTCTTGTCAAAAACCGGGACAATTTCGCTCTTTTGCTCAAGTCGTCGGGACACCGGGACGCACCACAAAAAACCGGGACATGTCCCGGAAAACCGGGACGTATGGTCACCCTAGCCTATAGCTGCTTCCAAAGCGCCACTCGAAAGCCAATCGCAGGGCACCAGATTTTTCACATGTGCTGCATCGAGTCAGAAGGCTATTCCAAAGAGTAGGCCTAGTCAGAAAAAGGTCCGAGTCTGATAGCTAGCCAGAGGGCCAGAATAGCTGTTAATGCGGGTGTCGTTTAGGAAGATGAAGGATCTGAGGATCAGATGAGTGTGGGTATCAATTCTCACTGCTGTGACAGTATGTCGCAAGGCAAAATGCCGCCGACAAAATTTCGCCGACAAAATGTCAGGACAACTGACGGCGGTAAAACTTCCGCTTTCCAGTCGGCCATCAGATCTGAGGCGGTCGACGACAGTCAACTGGGAAAAAATTGCCCCTATCTACCTCAACAACAACAACAAGAAATGTCACGAAATTACTTAGTTCCAAATCTGACTAATAATTATGTCTCAGGTCCGTTGTATAAACAAACAAATCGACGTCAACGTTTGTGTCGCTTGCAAAAAAGGTAACTAAACAACGAAGGCGTATACACAGCTTTATGATTTTTCCTACATCACCCTTATTTTTGTTACTTAAGGAATTATATATAGGCTACGTCATATTGCGTCGCATAAAAGCTAGATGGAACCCAAGACAATTCTCGATTTGAGTGGAAGCTGATAAAGCGACAATAAGGAGCAGGAATATTTTAAAATTATTGAAAAGTGTGTTGTGAAAACAGCACAGGCTTTATGTGCATTAAATTCATCTGAAGTTGACGAATTTATCCAAGAGCGACGAAGTCCGATTTAGCTTGTATTTGTGAGACAGAATCTATCTCAGCGTTTTCGAGCTTCTTACAGGAAATTCAAATGTGTGACTAATTTTGACTGACAACGGTCTAAACCAAATGAATGGGAAATTTTAAGACAGATGAGAATTATCTCTTGATAATTATCTCTTCAGTTCGACGAACACGGTCGATATTTCGTTGAACAACCATAAAGATTTCTGGTGCAAAATGGAGAACCAGAAGTCTTGTCAATAGACTTCCAAGCTACATGTAGACCGCATTAGTCGTGAATGGCAATTTATGTTATTAGGATTTCAAACCCCAAACTTTAATGAGTGAATTTGACTGCAATACAGAATGTCGTTATACGCCAAATATGATTACAATGTCATAGTCTCATTCATTAAAAGTTGAAAAAGATTGCACATTATTTAGCCTCTTTTGAGAGTGTATACCTTTTTGCGTCTCATACCTCAAATAAGGGGCTAAGCTGCACTATAATACAAATAGTGAGCTACATGCAGCGCGAATAAGAAAGTCTTGTTTTAACATTTGAAAGAAGAAAGCTCTTAAGTGCTGTAATATGCCGAGCAAATTTCTGCCCAGGGTAACGGCCTCTGTTGTCATAGACCCTGGTCAAATCGGATCCATCCATGCAGCGCCTGCAGTAAAAGCCCAGTTATCTTACATTATGTTGTGCCTGTAAGTTGCAAAGCACATGGTAATCATTGCGTGGAAGCGCTAGCTCCATAATTATGATGCTCTATTAGTTCTACATGTATGCCTTCGTTTTGCTGCTAGGAGATATATGTTCGTCCCAAATTTGATTCCTGGGTTTTCGGGAAAAAACTGTGAGCATCCATTAAACAGGCGAACGATTTCAATGATTAATCAGAGAGGCGAACAGGGCCGGATTTACATGTAATCCAACTAAGCACGTGCTTAGGGCCTCCGGAATCTGGGGGGCCTCCAAAAGTGAACTAAAGAAAAAACTCAGTGACTTATAAATTACAACTTATAAATTATAAGCCACTGATTTTTTTCTTTAGTTCACGATTGATTATTATAATAATAATCAATCATTTCATCTTACTTTTAGTAGGAATTGATGAGGCTAATGCTTAAGATCGAACACATTTGCTTTTCATCGAATGCAAACAACTACGTAAAATTCCTTTTGATGCCATTATCCATAGGTGCAATCACGTCCTAAAAGTTGGGGGGGACCATAATGAGTCACGTCCTAAAAGTTGGGGACCATAATAATAAAGTTAGGGGACCACTCAAAAGTTGGGGGACGCGTCCCGTGGGTCCCATAGGGTGGTTGCGCCTATGCCATTATCGCAGATTATGCGATGCAGAAATGCATAAAAAGTTTATGTAAAACTTCGTTGTGATTTTTAGTATGTATTCAATAAAAAAAACTGGAATAAGACGAGTGTATCAATTACAATTCGACTCGTTATTAAGACTAACAGTAGTTGATCAAACATGGATCATTGGTGCAATGTATACATTAGGAATATACTTAGATCTAGCAATATGCATTTTGTCTGTTTTTATCCTTAAGTGGGGCCTCATAATTGAAATTGCTTAGGGCCTCACTCTTTTCAAATCCGGCCCTGGAGGCGAATAAACTTCCATCGTGGAAGGGACGATTGTTGTCGAGAGGAAACAGACGAAAATTATCAACTTTGAAATAATTATGACGATATCACCAGATAGCTGGATAATATTATGTGGATCGTAAGAGAACGGATGGCATTGAAAGCTTGACGCTAATACAATCATGAATAATCATTGTGGCGCTCGCTTAGACACCTTTAATTCAAAGCCACAATTACAGATAATACTGGCTCACTTATTTGCACAAACTAGAATTAAAAGGCTAGTATCGCCAGCTTCTTATATAGCGCAGACGTCTATTAGGATGTTTGCTTATTTGGATGTAATCGACCCAGAGGCGCTTCCAGTCCAACAACGACTAAATAAGGCAGTTTTTAAGCGAGAAAGGAACACAGTGTTGTGACCTCTACGTTAACTGAAACAGTTACCAAACCGAAGAATTGACAGAAGTGAGAGCAAACGCTCCGCTCCCTCTTAGGCGAAAGAGCGACGAACACTCGTCTTTATATAAGCAACAGGCTCACGACGAGTCACCATAATCATATTGGTGTACCATGAAAAAGTCTTAACTATAACGTTACGTCAACGAGAAAATTCAATAGCTAGAGGTCTCCCATTGGCCAAAGCAAGTCAGAAACGTGTGACTACTGCCCATCCAGGACCACCATACATGTAGGTCTATGTCAGAACAAGCTAGTCGTGGGCCCTATCAAGTATCAACATAGAGAAAGTTTGTTGTAATTCATTGAAATCTCAAACCACTCTTTATTTATCAGGACTGAAATAATAGAGTAATAATATTTTGATAAGGTGATAATATGAATCGTAGCCAGCACCGAAGAAGGACTGTGTCTGTTTGTGTCTTCCTATGTCTGCAGGTATTAATTGACAACTTGAATGAGGCAACTAAGAGATACGGTATGAAGATCAATGTAAAGAAGACCAAAGTAATGTGTATATCAAGGAAAAAAGTAGAGGGGATGAGGATAATGATTGATGATGAACAACTGGTGGAGCAGGTCAGCCAGTTCAAATATCTGGGTATAGTGTAATATCAGAGGATGGATATTGCAAAGAAGATAATTAAGAGCAAAATAGCACAGGGTAAATGTGCCTTCAGGGAAAAGAAAGGAATACTTAAAGGTACCGTAATAGGAATGTAGAACTGAAGATAAGAATGATAAAATGCAATGTTTTGGACAGTTGCAACATATGCTGCTGAGTGCTGGACATTGACTGGTACAGATAGTAATTGAGAATAGAGGTTTTTGAAAAGTAGACATGGAGACGAATGCTGAAAATAAGCTGGAGAGACCAGATCTCGAATCAGGTAGTTTTGGAAAAGGCAGGAGTGCAGAGAGAACTAAGATGGTACAATCAATAAGCAGAAGAAAGCATCGGTGGCTGGGCCACATGCTAAGAGGAGAGCGTATGCTGGTGACGTTGTTGCAGGGTCGTATGGAGGGGAAGGCAACGAGAGGCAGAAGAAGATTAAATGTGCTGAGTGAGCTCGATGAAGGAGATACATAGGTCTATGGTCGCACCAAGAGGAGGGGCAGGACAGAGAAGGTTGGAGGAGGGAGGAGGGGAACACGAGGTCGTCCATGTCAGAAACCTGCTCAACGGCAGAAGACTGAAGAGAGAGAGAGAGAGAGAGAGAGAGAGAGAGAGAGAGAGAGAAATAGAAATAGAAATAGAAATAGAAAGAAAGAGAGATATTATGAAATTCTACCACGACAAAATGAAAGCTCAATAAGAAAATAACAATAATTGCATTATCGTAAGTTTATTTATTGAAGTCTTAAGACGACTTTTATCAGCACTGAGCTAGTCGGGCGATTTTTCAGATGACAGTTTCAAATGCTGCCATTTTTAATTTGGATATTCAAACAATATCTGCTGGGGAAGGGCACGTCCTCTCCTAAGCCCCTACCCCGTCGGCGCTGTGTGCCTCGACGACCGCCCTTCTGCACTTCGTCCCTCTTTGCTTCCCCTCACGTTTGCCCCACCCCTAAGCTTTCTGGATCCATCACTGAGCTGCACTCCATGAATCTATTATGGATCTTAATTAACGGATAATTATGTTGCGGTGAGGGGAGACTTTATGACTACGCTGATGCGGAACTAATTATCTGATGGACGCAACAATGGCTCTCTGATTGGGTGATTGTTACAAAGACAAAGAGGCATGGTAGGAAGGAGAAAGATGTTTCGGCGCAGATGCAGAAGTAGGCTACTGCATTGCACTCATTGACTGCATAGAATATCGGAGAAAAGCAAGGAGTCCGAATACGCATTAGCCTAACTCAATTTTCAGGTTTACTCTGAATTGAGTCGATGCGTAAATTTTCAGTCAACGTTAGACTTTCTTGTCTTTAACATTGCCAGTAGGATGGAGTGAAAAATGAACTTTACATTTCAGAATCGGCAGGGTGTGCAAAAGTTATGCGCCTTGCATAGTAGCCATGGGTTTAAAGTAGCCATGGGTGTAAAATTGATTATTGCATTTCAGTCAACTTCAACGCACCCTCAAAAATAAGAAATGCCTAAATTTCGAATTTGCGTGTTGATGTTGTTTATTATTAGGCTATTAATATTTTATTATGTGCTTTTAAGCTGCATCCACGGAACCATCAGAACAACTTGTCTCATTCACACATTTCATAATTATTATGAAGGTATTGGCTTGTGAACCAGTCTGATTCTAACATTAGACCTCATCTTCTTGCACATACATGTAGTCTCTCGATATCTTCATCGAAGAATTGCATTTTCAGGCTAACCTTCTTGCCCAGAGATACGCTATAGATAGTGTTGACCCAGTTATACAAAGAAAAACCTTCATTGGATGTCCTGAAAATATTCTGCTTGAAATGTTAACCGAGAACATAACCTACAAGAAACGTGGCATTCCAAGGGATCCTATAGCTTCACAGAAACAACTGTGAAATTTGCTGTGGGACTGTGTCTATTTAGTAAGTCGGAAAGACGCCAAAAGATATGAATCTCCTCTTACGAGGTTTGCAGAGGCGTAGCGACCGCCCTCCGTACCCTCCGACCGGAGGAGTCCCCGCAAGAAAAGGGGCTCTGAAAGCAGCAAAAATGTGAGGTGTTGTGCAGTAGCTATAGGCAAGTGACGTTATTTTATTGACGCTGTTGCACAATCCATGTTGGAAAGAACTGTCAGAAAGCAGCAGTATATAGGCTTAACCCTTTGAACCCGACGGGCCGGTTTTCCGGCCCGTTATCCATAGAGTTACAGGAGCTCAGTGTTCAAAGGGTTAAGCACGGAATACATGCACACTGTAGGCCTGCGTAGGTTATACATTATAATAAAATTATTATTGCATAAATATAAATACCGCATTCCAATTTCTGCTTTGTAAAGGCCCAAAGAGCAAAATTTTGAACGCTGAAAAAGGATCAGATTTTCATATAGCCTATATGCAGCACTGGATCAAGGCACTTGATGCAAATTCTAGAAAAGTTCATAGAGTATAGCCTAATAATATCAGATTTAGATCTTTCTAATAATTACTATCATGAAACGAAATTACTTACAACAAGCACGTTACAGAACTACGTCGTCGTCGTCGTCGTCGTCGGTGTCTTATTCGACCTTCCGAACTTTGGCGGCATCATGGACAGTTCTTCTCCAAAGATCTTTCTGCTGTGCTGCTCGTATCACTCGTTCCATCGACAGTCCCGTCCATTCCAACACGTGCAAATTCTAGAAAAAGACTACGTAGCCTATAATTATAGCCTACCGCGTACACCAGTTTCTGCATTGCAAGGGGCCACCACCTCGAGACATAATATATATATGTTCGGGAGCCACGTTCATTGTTGCTACGGCCCTGGCTACTTGGACACAATAAACACTGAATCGAAGTAGGTTAAATCGAGAGAAAAGAATATACATGTATATATTCGAATTCGTTTGTTTGTTTGCTTGCTTGTATGTGCACTTGTTATAGCGCCCCTTCAAGCTCTCTATTCAGAGGCGCTCCCGGCTGCAGAGCGGACACTGCATCGGAGTTTCACGCCAAAGCGCTGAGCAATTGCGAGTGAAGGACTTGCCCAGGGTCCCAACGCGGCGACTTGTGGTGGATTCGAACCTCGAACCTTCCGGCTTCAAGGCAACGACGCCACCACCACACCACCGCGCCCCACATAGGCCTATGTATTTGTATTCGTTTAATGAGCAGGACAAGCTGACAAACCGCAGCATGGCACATTGATTCAGACAAAATTAAATTAAAAGAATAATATTATAAAAGTAAAGGGGCAGTCAGTTATTGGAAGTGAATTGAATCGACAGTAATGGCCTATCAGAAGAATTGAAGAGACAAAGTTCCGGTCATCTTTGCTCGGAAGTTCAAAATGGTGCATACGAGACCTGAGACCACTACGACGGTTATTTGTTGTTGTTGAAAAAGACCTCGAAGGATTATGTGGAAGTCGTTCCTGGCTGACGCATGCAGCACAGCGTTGCCACTCCTTGGGTTTTTCACACAATCTTGGGTTTTTCGATCCGAACTTGGGAAATGGGGTTTTTTCGATAAGAACTTGGGTTTTTTGCTTGGATTATTTTCGACGGAAAAAAAACCGGAAAAGCTAGAGTATTTTCGAGAGATTTGGGACATTTTCGGGAAATTTTGGACAATTTGGGGACATTTTGGACATTTTCGGAAAATTGTGGACATTTTCGAACGATTTGTGCCGGATGACTAAAACAAAAAAAGGTCATCAGAAATTTCGGACGGAAAATTGTGAAAATTTTCGAAAGTTTTGAGATTTTCGGACGGGAAAATTTAGAAAATTCTGGACATTTTCGAAAGATTTGCTGAACTTGGGTTTTCTTGGGTTTTTCGGCCCTCCAACTTGGTTTTTTCATTTTTTAGAGTGGCAACGCTGATGTAGCAGTGGGTCCTCACTCCTCAGTCAAACCGACTCGCATAGCAACTGTGGCGGTAACCCAGATAAAACGCGAACCGTCTCTCAAGTCTCTGGTAATCAACGGCTGTTGATTGAACATAAACTTCGTCGTCCTGTAACAGTTACTGTCCTCCGTGAACTTAGAGCATTATTAACATTCATAAATATTCACAAAGACTTGCGCCGATGATTCTTTGGCTGCGCTGGTGCGGAAATAATCTCACAAAAGCCGCTTTAATTATTTGCTGAATGGTAGACTGCTGCACAAGACAGAGAAGAGCAGAGAAGGACGGAGCAAGAAATAATATATCGACGTACAACATTGTCCTCCTTCACCAACAGATATAATAAACCTGGTGGATGGTGCATGCAAGCAATGTCTGTTTGTGTCTTCCTCTGTCTGTTTGTGTCTTCCTATGTCTGTTTGTGTCTTCCTATGTCTGTTTGTGTCTTCCTATGTCTGTTTGTGTATCTCCTATGTCTGTTTTTGTCTTCCTATACCCTGTTTGTGTCTTTCTATGTCTGTTTGTGTCTTCCTATGCCTGTCTGTGTCTTCCTGTGTCTGTTTGTGTCTTCCTCTGTCTGTTTTTGTCTTTCTATGTCTGTCTGTGTCTTCCCCTGTCTGTTTTTGTCTTTCTATGTCTGTTTGTGTCTCCATAAAATTATGTGTGTGTCCTTCTATGTCTGTTTGTATCTTCCTATGTCTGTTTGTGTCTTCCTGTGTCTGTTTGTGTCTTCCTGTGTCTGTTTGTGTCTTCCTGTGTCTGTTTGTGTCTTTCTATGTCTGTTTGTGTCTTCCTGTGTCTGTTTGTGTCTTCCCATGTCTGTTTGTGTCTTCCTATTTCTGTTTGTGTCTTCCTATGTCTGTTTGTGTCTTCCTCTGTCTGTTTTTGTCTTCCTAAGTCTGTTTGTGTCTTCCTGTGTCTGTTTGTGTCTTCCTATGTCCGTTTGTGTCTTCCTAAGTCTGTTTGTGTTTTCCTATTTCTGTTTGTGTCTCCCTATGTCTGTTTGTGTCTTCCTATGCCTGTTTGTGTCTTCTTGAGTCTGTTTGTGTCTTCCTGTGTCTGTTTGTGTTTTTCTATGTGTGTTTGTATCTTCCTAAGTCTGTTTGTGTCTTCCTATGTCTGTTTGTGTCTTCCTATGTCTGTTTGTGTCTTCCTAAGTCTGTTTGTGTCTTCTTATTTCTGTTTGTGTCTCCCTATGCCTGTTTGTGTCTTCCTGTGTCTGTTTGTGTTTTTCTATGTGTGTTTGTATCTTCCTATGTCTGTTTGTGTCTTCCTATGTCTGTTTGTGTCTTCCTATGTCTGTTTGTGTCTTCCTAAGTCTGTTTCTGTCTTCCTATTTCTGTTTGTGTCTTCCTAAGTCTGTTTGTGTCTTCCTATTTCTGTTTGTGTCTCCCTATGCCTGTTTGTGTCTTCCTGTGTCTGTTTGTGTCTTCCTATGTCTGTTTGTGTCTTCTTATGTCTGTTTGTATCTTCCTATGTCTGTTTGTGTCTTCTTATGTCTGTTTGTGTCTTCCTATGTCTGTTTGTGTCTTGCTGCAATTGAAGGTGATTGCGTTCGCCAAACTCTTGCTTTGACAGGCTGCGCCATAGACATGATTGACAGTTCCTTAGGCCTATAATAATATCCCATTGAGTGGAGGTGTCGCTGCGTTCTTTAATACACTGGTGAGGAGAATCTTTCGATAGATCTGCAGACAAACTTGAAGACGATGAGTCATCCATTCACGATTGAATACATGACGGAAGGCGAAATGGCGCCTGTTGAGAATGACCATGGTGGCAGAGAACAGCAAGAAATTCGCCAAGAAGCAATGGCGAACAAACCTCAGATCAATGGAAGACAGAACCAAGGGATTTCCGACAAAAGTACCAATACCAATCTAGATGCGGAAGATCTGGAAACCATGGAACAAGTAAAGGAGGAGTTTAATGTAAACATCAAAGATAATCAGAGAGTGAGTTTTCTCAAGATCCTGGCAATAGGCATGAGGCGTCAGATGAAAATCTTTGCAGAAGAAGCAACCATTGTGGGTTTGTCTCACCTGGTCAAACCATCGAACCACAACATTGGTTCCATCATCCGTAAGGTTGTATGGACCGTGCTTCTACTGTTTGGAACAGGTTTCATGGTTTTCCAGATCTACGACCGTATCACCTTTTATCTGACGTATCCAACCATCGTCGACTATCGAGTGGCTTACAACCGATCTCTACGCTTTCCCACGGTGACCATCTGCCCTGAGATCATGATGAGCAGGAAAGCCCTTTTGTCGTTAGGTAATTATACGAATTTTCCTCATTCTTTGGTTCTTAGTTTAAAGTTATAAAAAATCCACATGTTTGGATATTCACGCGCGTCCATAGTCAATTTGCGGATTCATCTGCTCCACCTTCACCTTCTCTTATTGCCTTTCCTCCTCGTCTCCGCTTCTCCCATTTTTTTTCCCTCTTACCATGTTCCTTTCGTCCATTTGTCCTGCTTGCCCTTAGTCCTCAACCACGCTTCTTCTGTCACTCACTTTTGTTTGTTTGTTTGTTTGCATGCGCACTTGTTATAGCGCCCCTTCAAGCTCTCTACTCAGAGGCGCTCCCGACTGCAGAGCGAACACTGCATCGGAGTTTCACGCCGAAGCGCTGAGCAATTGCGAGTGAAGGACTTGCCCAAGGTTCCTACGCAGCGACTTGAGGTGGACTCGAACCTCGAACCTTCCGGCTTCAAGGCAACGACGCCACCACTACACCACCGCGCCCCACACTTGTTCGCTGTCCTTCTCTATCACTTCTACTTTTATCTCCGCTTCTTACTCATCTTCTCCACGTTCCGATTCTCGTCCCTGTCGAACTTCTCATCCGCTGACTTATCCTCCTCATCCTACACAACGTTCTCGCCTTTCCTCTTTCATCATCCGCCTCACTTCTTCTCATTCAGCTTCTCATCAAACTGCGAATCGTCATTCTAATAATTGTTTGTTTTAGTCATCTTCTCTTTCTTAATCTAATTCTAATTTTCGTCATTCTTCTACATCACCTCATCCTGTTTTGCCATAACCAGTGGTGGCTGGTGATCCACCCTGCCGGAAAGTATTGTGAACATTAGCCTAATCTGTTCTTAACATTCAATTTCTGCTACTTGGTGCATTAGGCTAGCTGAAATAATAAAATCGTTTAGCATAATTATCGGAATCAGACTTCATAGCATCCGTGGACCTCATTGAGTCGCTTCACACTTTCCCAATTCGCTACATCGTTGCGTTCTTTTAATAGACTAACCCATCATCTTGAGTTTAATACTTCAGCAGATAAAACAATTTTTGGGGAATTATTTTGTTTGGTAGGGTCTACTCTATTTCAGTTTTCTTTGGTGCTCTGGAGAAATAGAAAATGTTTCCTTACTGCAATAGAGAAAAATCGCTAACATAATAAAATTGTGGTGTTTATTATCTTTCAACTTCGGGTGCGAAATACGCAAATATCGTAAAAAGAGGCGTTTTGCACAGCTTTGATGTTTTAAATCGAAAGGAGTTTCAAGCAGTGGAAAGGTCCACCAACTAATCTATGCACAGAACCCCCAAAACATGCTATGCCACTGATCAACACAGCATCACATGCTGCTAAATCAGTCATTCGATTACGGTACGAACGTAAATTTCATTTCCCGTAATTAATTCATCAGCGTTATTTATAAAGTTTCAGGTGCGAATAGAGAGAACTTGGCTTCAATCCGTTATCCGCCTTTTGTGAGCACTGAGTTCGGTGATCAGTTCAGAGCGCTCTCCTTTCCACAGAAGAGGAATTTCAACTGGGGATTTTTCTTCAATTACGTAGCGATGAAAATGGAGGACATTGTGCTCGAGGTAAGATCATTGCATCACCAATAATAGGCTATTTACTCAACACTGAAACGAATCCTATTTCCACAGATCCCGGTATTTTACGCCACTGAAAGTGCAATCTTGCATTCGGAAGCGCAGCATCACGGAAAACTGACCAGTGGAGTTTGTCAATGACTTGAAAATGGGTCGTAAATTCGTAATGCATTGTTTAAGTTTATTATTGGCTCAGTATTTTGTGTTGCTAGTTTGTTTGTTTGTTTGTATGTGCACTTGTTATAGCGCCCCTTCAAGCTCTCTACTCAGAGGCGCTCCCGAATGCAGAGCGGACACTGCATCGGAGTTTCACGCCGAAGCGCTGAGCAATTGTGAGTGAAGGACTTGCCCAAGGTCCTTACGCGGCGAGGTGGATTCGAACCTCGAACCTTCCGGCTTCAAGGCAACGACGCCACCACTACACCACCGCGCCCCACTATTGTAGCATTCTCTGCTGAAAAATTCATGATTTTAATTTAACTGGTCACTTAATAATAATTATAATCATTCATAAAACTTCTATGTGAGTTAAATTACAAATTGCCATCTATTATAAAGCAGCAGAATTCGTAAACCAATATTATAGCAATGGAAGTCAGTAACAAAATTTCATAAGGATGGCTGTTGGCGCATAATTTCAAGACGATGACACGGAATAATTCCTTCTTCGGAACTTTTGCAAATTCCTGAAGTAAACACAAAATTTCATTAGTCTATAATTATTGCTTTCATGCATGAGCGGGGTATTCGTCGAATGAACTCTAGTTTGCCTTGGCTCCCATTGCATCTTCATGATTATCATAACTGTACGTGAAGCGCACACTCAAGAGAAAATGGTCAGCTGGTCTCCAGTCCAAGAATAGAGACCCGAAATTCAAAAAGAAGACGCTAATCACATCACCGAAAATGGTAACAGAGAACATTGAAACAAAAAATATAGGGAACATGGAACAATAAGAAGTTACAATGAACAGGGAACACAAGAGAGCACAGAATAGCACAGAGTCCATTTCAATATGGAACATAAGGAGCAAGGAACACGTAGCATCACACGGAGCATAAAGAAGCTTCAGTTGAAGCAAGAAACACTGGAAACCATTAGACAAATGGGAACATGGAGCAGGAACAGGAACACAAGGATCCAGAAGTTACTGTTGTTTTCTGAGCTGTTCTGTATTCCTTGTTCTCTAGCTCTTCTTAATCAGACCAGTTCTGTTCTCTGTTACTTTGCGCTCCGTCGTCCATGTTCCCTTGTTCCATGTGTTCCATGTGCTCCTTGTTTTTGCTTCCTATGTTCTCTGATTCCCTGTGATCCCGTGTCATCGTGTCCCATGTTCCTTAATGTTCCCTGTGAGGTTCTATGTCCCTGATATTTCCTTGTTCTATATGATCCATGTTCCCTGTTCCATGTTTCTTATGTTCTCTGTTCAATGTGTTCCATGATATTCCCTATGATGTTCCTCTGTTCCCTGTGCTTCGTGATCCTGTGTCTTGTGTTCCATGCTATTTTTTATTAGGTGCGTATGTCCTACGTTCCATGTTCTATTCCTGTTTACTGAGCAAATCCGAGAACCCCATAAGGGTTGCGAACCCGATTCACAGGGTCTGGTGGGCTGAGTTAGGGGACAAAAATCTAAATATCCTGGGCAACGCCGGGTACCGCAGAAGGGAGGGAGAGGAGGGGTGAGGGGGAGTTGGAAAGGAGGGGAGGGATCCCAGGAGGGAGGGGAGAAGGAGTGGTAATGGGGAGTGGGAAAAATGGGAGGAGAAGGAGTGGGGAGATGGGGAGGGGTTGAGGGGAGCGGGAAGTATAGGGGAGGGGTGGGAGGTAGGTTGGAAGGCGAGGGAGGGAGTGTGAGGGAGGGAGGGAGGGAGGGAGGGAGGAAGAAGGGTGGGAGGGAGGGAATGGGGCGAAGTGAGAGTGGGGAAGTAGGGATTGGCCGGGAACTCGGCAATTCCTAAAATTCTCGGGCTACGCCGGGTACCCCAGCTTATATATATATATATATATATATATATATATATACAGGGTGGGCCAAAAAAAGTAATCCCCTACGGGTTTTTGTCAATATCTTGGCCAAAATTAGGAATTTTTCAAATCCAGTTTTACGGGCTTGAAGGTAATTCATATCTACGTACAATAGCCAAATTTCATCGCCATATTATGTGAAACGGAAGAAAAGTTATATCCCTTTTAGTGAAGCCACCCACCGTTTTTTGACGATTCAAAAACGTAACGCAACAAAAAGTAGGTTGTTGCCAATATCTTGGCCAAAAGTAAGAATTTCGAAATGAAATTTTACAGGATTAAAGACAATTCATATTTACAAATGATAGCCAGATTTCACCAAAATATTTCAAACCCAACAAAAGTTATACCACTTTTAGTGAGGCCACCCACCGTTTTTTGATGATTCAAAAAAGTCAGAAAACGATGGGTGGCCTCACTAAAAGTGGTATAACTTTTGTTGGGTTTGAAATATTTTGATGAAATCTGGCTATCATTTGTAAATATGAATTGTCTTTAATCCTGTAAAATTTCATTTCGATATTCTTACTTCTGACCAAGATATGGGCAAAAAACTAATTTTGTTGCGTTTCGTTTTTGAATCGTCAAAAAACGAGGGGTGGCCTCGCTAAAAGTGATATAACTTTTGTTCTGTTTGAAAAATTTGGTTGAAATTTAACCATTGTACGTAAATATGAATTGCCTTTAAGACTGTGAAGTTTCATTTAAAAATTCTTATGTTTGGCCAAGATAAGGGATAAAAACCGTAGGGGATTACTTTTTTATGGCCCACCCTGTATATATACATGTATGTTCGTGGCAAATAATTCGTCAAAAGTAAGAATTCCTAAATCACATTTTACAGGCTTAAAAGCAATTCATATTTACATATAATGGCCAAATTTCATCAAACTATTTCAAACAGAACAAAAGTTATATCACTTTTAGTGAGAACACCCACTGTGTTTTGACGAATCAAAAACGTAACTCAACAAAAAGTAACAAAAGCACGATTTTATTCAGTCACATCTCAAAATAAATAATCGTTATTAAATTAACTTACATGTAATATTGCCAAATAATTCCTTGATATTATTACTTAGAAAAGAAACAGGGTCCCGGCGTAGATGCCCACCACTGGGAAGTTACTTAACACGATGAGTATCAAGTTAGTAAAATATAAGGAATGTGTCAGATTAATAATTTTGTTATTGAAACAAGGAAATTAAAAATTTCTAAAAATTGATATGCGAAAAGTGTCAATGGCAGGCAAAATGTGTATTCAGGCACTTTAAGAGCAAGGCCTTGAAGCTGAAGCTACAATCACCGCTTACTCTGATAGACAGTGAGAGCGCAGAAATTAAGAGTTAAGTTGAGAGTTCTGAAATAAACCGTTGATGAAAGGAGATCAGCTCAATGGCTATTGTTCTGGCCTGATATAGAGTAGACAATGACCCCCGATTGTGCGGATTTAAAACCAATGGATCATCTAGTTATGCTGGAGAAATAACACAATATGCGGCCCCAAACATGAGCGATAAGAGATTATTGATGGTCGCATTCGATCTGATTAGGGGCAGATTTAATTGTGGAACACATCAACAAGGCCATCAAGAACCTTACGAAGATGCTCAAAGCAAGTGTGGGCACTGGTGGTGGACACATTGAGCACAATGTGTGAAGTACAGAACTATCAAATTAATTTGATAACAATTCTTTGAGGTATGACTTAATAAAATCGCGTTTTTGTTTGATTTTGTTGCGTAATGTTTTGATTAGTCAAAAAAGTGGGTAATCTTACTAAAAGTGATATAACTTTTGTTCTTTTGAAGTATTTTAGCGAAATATGGCCGTTGTATGTAATATGAACTGCCTTTAAGTCTGCAAAATTTGATTTAGAAATTCATACTTTTGACGAAGAGATTGACGAAAAACTGTAGGGGGTACTTCTTATTTATGGCCCACCCTGTATATATTTTATGCGACTGTAGCCGATTTCAGTTCAATTGGGGGAAGAATTTATTTCGTAGGAGGAGGAAATATCCTCTTCCCCGGAAACTTTATTTCAGATTATAGTCTCCATGACATTGTGGCTGATCTATTCTGGAACATAGGGTAAAGTACCCTATCATGGGCACCTAATGGACTTTTGCTTGTAGTTCATAGTCCAATGAAAGTAAAGTAAAACAATGTTTGTCAAACTGATCTTCAACACTTTAGGCTCTACCTCTACAAAAAAGTCACATTATTTTATTGCAAGATTCCTGAGGTGAAGAAAGAGAAATAAGAAGTCCTTTTTTAAACAATCTTGGAACTTTATCAAAGGTAAATAGTTGAAGATGGAGTTTGTAGGCTATATTGCGTGCAATACCTAAAATGTCTGTGCAATGTATCCCATTGCACCAATTTACATGTAGGCCTACTAGACCGCACCACTTTTGTCAAGTCATATCAATGCATTTTTTGGTCATAATGAAACTATGAAATTATTGTGGTCTTTATTCAGTGCACTCGTTTCAACAAATATTAAGGCATAAATTTATGCTACGGTGTATTATAATGATAATTATATTAACCTAAATTGTTTCAGTGTTCGTTCGGGAATCTTCCTTGCACTTCAAGGTATGCCTTTACGACGGTAGCAACTGATCTAGGAGTATGTTTCGCATTCAACCCAGGTAAGCGAGAAACATTGATTCTTAAATGTAATGTAATGTAATGAAGACAATTTATATAGCATCGTCAGTAGCAAGCTACTTCAAGGATGCTTTACACACAAATGTATAATACAAAATTGTCAAAGTTCGGCGTGAATGCAAACGGCTCAAAGCAGGTGCAGCTTTAACTGTTTTCTAAAAGCAGATTGGCTTTTTATTGTTTGAATTGATGATGGAAGACTGTTCCAGGCGCGTGGGCCAGCGACCCGAAAGGCACGATCGCCCGCTTTAGTTTTTGTTGCAGGGACGGATACGTCGGCGGTCTTGGACGACCGCAGACGTGACCTGCTAGGATCGTCTGCCAGCGGTCTGATGTTATCCACGAGGTAGGGTGGTGCACGGTTGTTCAGGCATTTGTGCATCATGGTGCAAAGTTTGAACTTGATGTGCTCGCTTATTCCCAGCCACTGAAGCTGGTCCCGGATGGGGGTGGAAATATGATCAAACTTGTTTAATCGCAGGACTAGGCGAGCTGCAGCATTGATGACCGCCTGAAGCCGAATGATACTGCGCTGTGGCAAGCCAGCAAAGGCGACATTGCAGTAATCGATTCGGCTCAGGATCAAACTTTGCACCAGATTAAACTTGTAGACCTATTGATGGAATGCAGATCTCTTTCCCAATTGCGTTTTATTAACGCTGTTAATGTCCGCACGAGTCCCATTTCATGAGATCGAAAAAGCATGCATAATTTTGCATATATTTTATTTTTTACTTCTTCGCAAACAGAAACTGAATAATGATGTTCAAAATCATATCATCGTGAAACTAGGCTACTGAAAGAAGACGTTTCTAGATTTTAAAATGCATGATGTTTTCTATGGTTCCACGACATTAAATTTTGGTCTACAGACAACTCGTCTAACGACAAATCGTCTGCAAACAATTGGTCTAACGACAGCTGGTCTACAGACGAATCGTATTGATGAAATAGAAGCTGGATTTATGAAAAAAAGCGTTAAATGGTTTTCTGGCTTAAATGGAAGCTGGATTGATCATTTTCATTCATGTATTTCAACATGCAACCATCTTCTACTTCAGATCTAAAATACCTTATATTTGTCGCTCGCTATTTTCGTCAATCCATCTTCTATTTCATCTGTAAAAGAACCTTCATCCATCTTTCATTTCTTAAGAGCTGGGCCAGTTGTCTGTATACCAGTTGTCGTTAGACTGTCTGTAGCCTATAGCAGTTGTCGTGACACCGTTTTCTATAGCGAGGTCCTCGGTAGGACATCGCAAGTTCATTTTAAAATCAAACTCCAGTGTATAAGCTTATAGCTAGCCTAGTTCATTCATGAATTCATTTCAAGAATCTACCTATACATGTATGGCCCGTTCCATGGGCGGAGACTTGGACGGAAACTTGTGGGGGAAGAACGAGTGGCCGAAGCAAGGACGTGAGATGTTGGGCGGACGGATGGCTAAGTCGCCGACGAAATTTTCCATCTTTTTGCCGGTGTCACGATATAGAATATCCCCCTTATTAATCGTATCCCTCCAAATGAAGAAAAGTTGAAAAAACCACTTCCGCGTGTATTTATTTTGCAAATTAAGTTTCATCTGCTTTGTTTTGAACAATGACACTAACGGGTATGTTTATTCCTACTAGATAATTTGTTTTGCTTTAGTTTTAGAGCAGTTACAACGTTTAAGACACGTAAGAAAGATCAGAGTCACTAAATAAATTCGAGTTGCTTTTCTCTGAATATTGATTGATCAGGACACTTAAAACAGTTTGAGTCATTTAAATTTTGATTAGAGCAAAAAATTCAATTGTACGCATTTAAAAAAAGGGGATAGAATGGTTTATCCCCCGGATAGTCTAAGCTGGTTAATTCCATCCGGGGGGATAGATTAATCCTTTACCCGTTTGTTCCGAGAATATCCGCTGAAATCGGGCTTATAATTTTAAAAATGAACCGGTAAAGGGTTAATTCATCCACCCGGATAGCTTTCAGGGGGGATAGAATATCACGTGACACCGGCTAAAATTTCTGACGACCTTTTTTAAAAAGTCGTTACATCATTTCTTCTAAGGTATCTTCTTCTGCTGACGTTGGAGGGGACAAATACATGGGCCGTCCCCCCATCACACCAATGAGGGGACCGTCCCTCTGTCCCCCTTAAGTCTCCGCCCATGGCCAGTTCAATAAACCACTCTTGGGTGAACAGACTGTTCACGACGAAACCAATGTTTATCTCCAAAGGAATCTTTGTGAGGTGAGTAAGTCTTACACGCTGTATACCCGCGTATACCCTGGCTTTCGGAAGTGAGTAGGCTATACGATGCCATTTTCCCCGGAGGTGAGTAGGCTATTCGCCGTATACCCGCGTAGGCCTATAGCTTTGAGTACAGCCCCATTCATCATCATCTTCGTTAGGCTTGCACTGGCGGTGTCTGCTCTGAATAAAATGTGGTGCTCAAGCTGCAGACTTCGATCTGCTAGTTCCCAATATCCTATAAGTGCAGTATATATTATTTACCAGACTGATATTAATAAAACTTGAAATTTTTATCTGGTAAATAAAAGTTGCGGCAAATTACGTGACGTCTGTTCCTGGAGCCAATCAAGGACTTCGTCTCGTGCTGTGGACCAACCAGTCTGATTGCTACGTAACATCGTCTCCTGCTGTTGGATTCAGGGTAGGCTGTCCTACATAAATAATATCTTGCAACTGTCATCTATTTTCAGAGTAAGCAAAACCTCACTGGAACCGTATTTCCCTTCTTCACCAAATTATGTTAATGTATTATTCAAGACCATAATTGTATCATGTTTGTTTGTTGTTTTGGTTGAGGAATTTAAAAATAAATAAATAAAAAATAATATCTCCTGATGCAACGTTCATTTTTCCGATTTATTTTATGCAGTGGCTTTCTTTGTTTTTTCCCTAACGCATGTATGCACGTGTATCATGTATGTATGTTTGTATGTATGTATGTATGTATGTATGTATGTATGTATGTATGTATGTATGTATGTATGTATGTATGTGTGTATGTATGTATGTATGTATGTATGTATGTATGTATGTATGTATGTATGTATGTATGTATGTATTGTATGTATGTATGTTAGACTGGTCCAAAATGGCATGTAAAATATTTTTTCTTTTGGATTTTTGAGGCATGTTGATACATTTGTTCATTTTGGTCCAAAAAGTACCTGTGTGAAATTTTATGCCACAAATGTAATATTTAGGGGTCACTCACGAGCATCAAAGTTGGGTTTTGGGGCTATATATTAATAGTCCAGGCAATTTGCAGTTTGACCTGGAAAAATTGTAACACAAGCTCTCTAAACGGTTCCTTCCTCAGAATTTGCTGCTGAATAAAATATCCAAAATCCCAAAAAATCTGACCATGGGGTCTCCCCCAAAATGGGGTTCAAAATATAATGGTTTTTCGTGCATTTTTATATTGAATATCGGGCTGCTGACAACCTTAATATGGCTGGAAAGTGAAGAACAATTTTCATAAATTTGTTGATTGTCCCTCTCAGAACATTGATAACACTGGTCAACACACAAAATGTATCTTAGATGAAAATAGCAAATCTTAACTAATTTTGGGGTGCTGAACACGAATATGATGGTAAAATTTGTCGATTAACTCTCGTTCAGGAGAGACAGAGATGGTTACGTACAAATGTCTCAGTACGCATTGAGTTGGCCTACATATGTGGGTCATGACCATTAATTTTCTCAACGCTGTGTTTCGAACTACATATTGCAACACAATAATGTGTCGTAATGCATTAACCTGCCATGCAACCCCTCCCCAGTGAGCAAGAAAATTTCCATAATAGTTAAAAGACGAGAAATTGGCCGGTGACCTTTGCTGTTCGAATGGTTTGGAGAGAACCAAGCAATCATGCGTATGACTACTACTTTTGCATGGTTCCACCTGCTTCTGCATTCATGACAAGGAAATGGAAGTGGTAAATCGCGTACCCCCAATATAGGCCCTACCATGTGCAATCCGACCCACTCTACATGGTGAAGGACTTCCCGTTCCGGATCCACCGAAAGAATTTTTAATTGATTCAGACGATGAGGAGGGAAACGAAGCGACTTCGGGTTCTCCGCAGCCTTCGACGTCTAGGGATGATCCTTACGTCTGCCAAGGTGTATCATCTGTGCCACACATTCTCACCCAGGGTAAACTGAACGATCTTGTTCGCCTCCTGGACCTATCCAAGGCCAAGGCGGAGTTACTTGGATCAAGATTTAAATGAATGGAATCTTCTCCCATAAAATGCCCGAGTGACATTGTTTCACACTCGTCATGGGCAGTTTCAGGAAAATTTCACCAAGGAAGATGACCCTGTCTTCTGCTTCAATGTAGATTGTCTGATGAATGCCCTCTGAATCAAGCATGACCCTCAAGAATGGCGACTATTCATAGACTCCAAGAAATTGAGTCTCGATGCGGAGCTGCTGCATATTAGAAACCAGCTTTCATCCATTCCCGTCCACATGAAGGACAACCTAAAATACCTGTTGAATTCTGTCCAATACAGCAGATATGGATGACATCTGTATTGTGACTTGAAAGTATATTGGCTTTCTTGACGAGTCCACAGCTTGGATTATGCAAAATATTGCTGTTTTCAATGTGAATTGGACAGCCGAGCAAGGACCTTGCACTAAGTGAAAAGAAACTGGCCTGAGAGGAAATCTCTGGGCGTCGGACAGAAGTAGGCTATGTGCAACCCCTAGCAATGGTTGAAACCCAGACAGTCTTGCTAGTATAATACTTGGCTGCCAAATTCCCTGGCGAAACAGAAATTAAAGAAGGAAGTTTTGTTGGTCCTCAGATCAGTAAGATAGCTAGTCAGAGATGAGATGTTTGACAACCTGCTTCAGGGCGTCAAGAAACGAGCTTAGGATTCATTTCGTCTGGTGTTAACTAACTTCCACTGGAATGTCAGGGCAGAAAACTAAAAGGATTTGGTTACGGACATGTTGTCTATGACCTTATGTATCACACGAACGTTTTCAAGAAGACATTGCAGACATGGAAAACGATACCAGGGAAACTTCCATTTTGGCTGACTACATATATGGGCCTACTATGTGGCGCACGGTGGTGTAGGGATATGTTCAGTGCCTTGGAGCCGGAAGGTTATGGGTTTGAATCCACCTCAGGCCACCGCGTAGGGACCCTTTAGAAGCACTGTGAGCAGTAGTTCACTTGCAATTGCATATGCGCTTCATGAAACTCCTATTTAGTGTCCGTGCTGTAGTCGGGAGCGCTTCGGACTAGGGTCCTGAAGAGGCGGTGTAGCAAGTGCTCTTACATACATAGGCCTACTTGTACGCTCACCAGACATAGGCTAATCCTGAGCAGTTATACAAGAGATAGTGGGATTTAGAGGCGAACATTCACTGATACAAATGTCATATGTACGCATTGTTCTATTTATAGAAACTCTTGATGATATCAGAGAAACTGGAGCTAAATCTTTAATTTCATTGTCATATTCATGTTCAGCACCTTGAAATCTGTAGGAAAGTGCAAATTTCATGTAGGATACAAAACTTTCATGAAAATTTGTTGCCCAGTGTAAGCAGGCCTACACTTAAATAGGCCTACCCTTAGGAGACTCAAAGGGAGCATTAGGGCACGTGCCCCCATGATGTTCTATAAATTGAGGTGGTTTCAACGCTGGACCGCAGCATTATTTTTAACAGGTTTTCTAGTCACATCCTATTTGCAGTCCAATACTGTATGGCCAAAAGTCTATTTCTTAAAGCTCACTTTGGCATGCCAGGGTTAACAGGCGAACCAATATAGCGTCAATCTCAGAGATTCCTTCATCCACGAAGTCAAGAAGGAAGATGTTCTCTTAGTTCCACTCTGGAATAGTAAAGTAACTGTAGCAGACCTTACAGGAGAAAGAGGAGGGCGCATAGGTTGACCCAGGGTGAGAATTACTGGGCGTTTCAGCCCCCAGTGTTACTTAGAGCCCCATAGTAAAGTCTGTTTTTCAAACCCCAATTATAAGTGGATCATGGTTCAACCCCCAGTTATTTTTTCACAATTCTCACACTGGGTTGACCTTTTGTCAATAATTTTTGGTTTCAAGTCCAAATATCAAATTCGATGAGCTCATTGCTGTGCCAAAGCTTCGATTGGGTACTGGAGCTGCATTACCAACGTCGCTGTCAAGATCATTGAAGAATGGACATGGGGAAAAACCTATTGAGGTTCTGTTATTTGATTCTACTGCTTCCAACACGCCATGGGATCCATTACGGATGTTGCTAACTGTTCGGTGTTGTATTTTGATGGCTTCTGTCGCATTTAGCTTGTACAGACATCTCGCGACAGAGTCTATATTGGATATAGTCTTCACAGTTGTGATGGCTGCATCTTCTGGACCCGATATCTAGCTATTCAAAACGTTTATCATCAACAGTGGTCTTTCATCATAACAGTCCCCTTGTCCGTGCATTTCAGGCTATAAAATAACTGACCGCAGAAAGTGCCAAGATTCAGCCATCGTGGTCATGAAGACTTGCAGAACTGTGCCTGTGTAAACCTATTTTCTAACAGGGGATCTGGGCTCTCCTGGATGACCAACACAACGCTGCAAATGAGAAGATCACTAAGGCGGCATTTACTAATTTCATTTGTCATTTCTGGTATTTAGAAATTGACCTTGCTGGGTTCTTAATTTTCTCCAAGAAGCAGTTAATGAATGAGAAAAGAAATAATCAAGACACAAGTAAAGAAGAAGAACCTAGAATGCAAGAGGTAGGTTCCTAAGGAAAAAAGGAGAGGAAATAACAGAGAGCCGGAGGTTTATTAAATCTCTTTGTATCAAGGAGATGTTGTTGGATCTTCCTCCTAAGTGGACCTACAGACCAAGTCGTGAATGATGTGGCAGAGAGATTTCTGAGATTAGCCTATAGTTGCAACAATCAGCACCTTAAATGAGTCGCTGACGAAGAGCGAAGACACTAAGCATTACTCTAGGTGGCGAAGCTTCATCGTAATCTTCGTGGTCAAATTCGACTTTCTGAACCGACATTGTGACATACTGACAGCATTCTTAGATAGTTTTTATTAGACACTGGAAGTCAATTAAACACTAATTGCAGCTGCTTTTCATGCTGTCAATTAAATAATATTGCTAACAGCTAAAATGGAAGGCTCAGTGCTCGTTGACTGGAGGCCTGCCGGTTATTTTGCAGTGTTTACAATGTAGTTAGTATGTTAGAACTTTGACAGCAGTGAGTGACCTGAAGATAGAGTCTCAGTGTCTTAATATTTTGCACTGTGGGTTTTTTGTACCAGATGTACAGAAAAAACAACATGCCTTTCATATATTTCAAGGTTCATTTTTTTGGACCACTCTAATGTATGTATGTATGTATGTATGTATGTATGTATGTATGTATGTATGTATGTATGTATGTATGTATGTATGTATGTATGTATGTATTGTATGTATGTATGTATGTATGTATATATGTATGTATGTATGTATGTATGCATGCATGCATGTATGATTGTATGTATGTATGTATGTATGTATGTATGTATGTATGTATGTATGTATGTATGTATGTATGTATGTATGTATGTATGTATGTTTGTATGTGCACTTGTCATAGCGCCCCTTCCAGAATTTTAGCGCATGAGCAATTGCGAGTGAAGGGCTTGCTCAAGGTCACTCCACAAATTAGATCCATAAATAAATTTGTTTCTTCATGCTCAAGGCCCTAAATCTTTTATGTAGTAATTTATACATCGTACCTATGGAATGCCTGAAAATTGCCGAAGTCGCTAAATATTGAGAGTTAAATAATTGTTTTTCTAACAGCGATCCTCTAAGTACACAGTCTCTTGTATCGACAGATTTTTACCCTCCCCCACCACCAAATGAAAAGTTCTCATCTCTTGGCCTCATTGCATATAACGAATGAGTCGTCTAGGCCTACCACATGGCGGCCAATCTCTCAAGTCTATAACTGCTCAGTTCTTCAGCTAATCATGTGCGCAAAAATAAATGCAAATTCCACGGAGAAATTTAACCACAGAGCAGGACTCCCTTTATTTGGTCAAGGGTTCGCGTATTCACTGCCCATCAATCAATAATTATAATTTGCAAACTTTAAGGGATTCTCTGCGGTTGCCATATTTTCAGGAAAATCAATGCTAACCCTCGGGCTACCAAGGGGGTGGTATCCACCCCCTAGGTTTGTCCCAAATCAAACGTGGTCCGTTTGGAATAAAATTTTGATGTTTTAGCTGTAGAGGGTTCATTGGCACACATTTTGAGCTAAGATCTTTGGTGATGCTCCATACCGTTCAAAAGTTATACCCGATATACCCAAGGTACCAGGGGGTGGATACCACCCCTCTTAGATTATCGACTATAACTTTTGCACCCTTTAATATGAAGAGACACAATTTATACCATTCTATAGAGGGAATGTGGGGCTACATTTCCATGCTCATTGAGTTGTCTTTTGACAACCGGAAGTTCTCAAAATAAATTAAAATGTGTATAAGGGTGTTTTATTTTAATAAAATGTTCATGTTTTTCTATTATAACTTATTCATGATTTATTTTTTTAAAGAAATAAATTACGCCATTCTGTAGGGGGCATTTAGGGCCATTTTCTAATACTAAATAATTTGTCTTTAGATGACCGGAAGCGCTCAAAATAAATTAAAATGTGTCAAAATGTTGGGTTTTTTACAACTCAAGCCGATAATATCGGCTTGAGTTGTAAAAAAACCCAACATTTTCAACTTTAGTTTTGCTCCACACATGTGCGACTGGGAACTGATCTTGGGTGTCACGACAACTGTTCACTGACAATTCGTTCACCGACAACTGGCTCACGACAATTGGCTCACGACATTATTATTGGCTCACCGGCAAATGGTGAAATAGAAGCTGGATTAACAAAAATAGCGCTTGACAAATGGAAGCTGGATGCATATTAAAATACAAGAATGAAAATCATAAATCCGGCTTCCATTTATCAAGCATTCTATTCATTAATCCATCTTCTATTTCAGATATAAAATACCATTTTCCAGCTTTTATTAATTCTCACGAGCGTCTTTGCATCGATCCAGTTCCTATTTAAGCAAGAACATTTTCATCAATGCAGCCCCAGTTTAAGCAAGAACATTTTTACCAATCCTGCTTGAATTTAAGCATTAATATTTTCATCAATCCAGCTCCAGTTTGATCAAGATTATTTTCATCCAGCTCCAATAATATTGTCGTGAAACAATTATTGTGCGTGAACCAGTTGTCGTTGAGCCAATTGTCGTGGAACCCTGATCTTGCTAGTGACTTACTGGATTGCTTAATCAATCCAAGTGTTAGCATCTCAGATTACTCTGAGATTTCGTTTTCAATCTGAATAGCTTCTATAAAACCAGTGAAAATGAATTTTCAAGATACGTATATTAGATATTTTCTGGAACTGTTTAAAGCAAAATGATTGCATCTAGATCCAGTACTAAGAGTTTCGGTTAAAATCAGAATTGTAAATGCTGTTTTAAAGGTTTTCATGCATGATGCACTCGAGCAACCTTTTATGCAGCCAATGGCATTCAGAGTCGGAACTGGAATCTCTACGTCCATTCCAATTTCGCTTAGAAACGTAAGCAAAAACTTTTCAATAGTGTGAATTATGTCCCCATGCAACTTTCATATAATAGCCAATTTACCGCATGAGTTGCAACACAGTGGAATATCCTTTCTCAGTTATTCTGTACCAGCTGGGGTACGGTACCCGGCGTTGCTCAAGAAATTCAGGATTCGACCCGCTCCCGGCCACAACCCCACCCCACCACACCTCAACCCTCCGACCTCCACCGGTACGCCACACGTGAAATTTGGGTTTTCGGGAAAATTTCCTCCTTCACCCCACACCCTCCCACCCCTGTCCCACCCGGCTCCTGGGTGCCGAGGTGTGTGTTCGGTGGAGGCGAGGTGGCCCGTGTAAAAATTTATCTAGCTGTAACGTTTCAGGTAAATAAGTGTGAAAATATGCATGGTAACGGCTGAAAAAGTAGCGAAAATGATGGGTTTTGTCCCCACCCTGGTCCCCATGGTGGCAGAGATTTGCGAACACCTCCAATGGGTGTCCCATGCCGATACGGACAAAGTAGTGAAGGTTTGGAGTGAAAAGCTCAAAAACTGCTGAAATGCATCCCGAACAAACAGACACACAGAATCTTCTCTTCGATCATAGGCACTTGCTCCTTTGTAAAATTCACACCATTTTTTCAAATGCGACTTTCGAGTTTTAGCATATAAATTTGCATTAGAGAATTAATAACACAAATGATGAACAAAGTCGTCTCTTTTGTGATTTTGTTTGTTATGCTTGTTTAACTTCAGCCATGATGCATGTAGAATCCTTCTCAGCCACCTTTGGTGTGGTGCATCCAGTCTTTTTCTGTTTGTTACCGTCACGGGCCACGTCTCAGATCCGTACAGCACTGTGCTCACAACAAGACAAATAGTCACCACCACTTTCTGGGGGGGGAAAGTTACGTCCTTGATCTCTGCTCCCACCATTCTTCTCTTATCCGTATTTGTAGCCTACTTCTAGATTCTCAGTCTCTTGTAAGGCTTAGCCTACTCTTTCTTTTCCGCTTTTGTACTCTGGTGCTTCCATTTTCTTCTTTCCTCCATGTCATCCAACATTTGCAGTGCAATCCATGATGGTTTGCGAGGACCTATACCCGTCTGGAATCCCACAATCTCTGTTGTCTCACTATTCACAATCTCCTTCATGTTCTTCCATCTTTCTTCCGTTCTTACTCCCGAACTAATCACAGCTATACCCTGTCATCCATCCTTTCTGATAGTTCGTTACTTTTACTTCTACTTTTATTCCATATTCTTTTTGACAAATTTAAGCTGTAGGTGTAATAGGCTACTACAATGTCCATTTGAAATTTTTACACGAAGAGGCTGTTTAGTGTTTTATTCGAATATTTTATTTGGACTTTGTTAGTGCGGGATAACTGCTCACAGCCTACTTCTAATATTCGTTTATTGACATTCAATCTGACAGACCGCAGAACGATTACAGGTACAAGTTATACGAAATACGGCCAGCTTCGCACGACACGCAGGTCGGCTACAACAGGTTCGGTAACTTAATACTAATGGCCTAAGTGCTGGAACGCTCCTGATACGGCCAAGCCAGGAGTGGTAGGGGCGATCTTAATTTTAAACAGACCCGAGGCAAACAGCACAACAGAAAGCGACACTGGCAACTAACAGAAAAAAATTCAAATAAATTTATACTTGGTAATAATTATTTTGCTATTTGTAGTGTTAAACATTAAACAAACTCTTGATCTCTAGCTGTCCATGTTGCCTTCGCCCTACGGTGATTGTCGTCAAAGCGAAAACTATACTTTCCTGAAATGCATGAGGCAATGCCTGGAGAACTTTGTATTGGCCATTTGCAATTGTACAGTGATTTTCACCGAAGGTATGACTATGTGCGGGTAATTGAACTCTGTTAAAGTATGTGTAGTCTTACATAATATATGCCTGCAGGTATTTATGCGTCACAGCGTGTTTATAATTATGAGTGTCGAAATATAAGTGTAGCCTAAACGAGACACATGTCTCATTTCCATGTGAAGGACATCATTGATGATTGTCTCACCATTTGCTCGTTCAGAAACACGTTACGTTATCTTCGATGGTAGCAAAACGTCAAACAGCATTTTATACAATGGTGGTTTTAAAACTCATTTGAAAGTATTCGAATTCCCTCGTTTTCTCTAACTTTCCCATCCGGTTTGAAATCAATTTGCGTCGGTTTAGGCCTACATCTACCCATGGGCGGAGTTTGGCTTCCGTTATTGGAGGGGCTAAAGCCTTCTTGGGGGGGCTAAACCCGGGAAAATAAACCTTTTTAACTGTAAAAATGAATCTGGATATTCTTGGGGGGTGGGGTTAGCCCCCTAACTGCGCCCATGCATCTACTGCGTTGCTTCTTTGTTTGGCCCACTTATAAGAGCGGTTGGACTTTGTTGAACCCTCGTGTTCAATACGTTAGGATTCCAATCCTTTAATGCAAAGTCGCACATTGCAAATGTATTAGGCCCTACCAATAATAGGCTTACTGCCAGTAGAGCAGATATTTCATAAAATGAATTTTGTGCAATCCGTTTCAGAAAATAATGTATGCTCGCCTGACCAGTACTATTCCTGTGTGTCATCAGTCTGGAAATTGTTTATCTCATCTGGCGCGTCCCGTGAATGTGATTGTCCCCTTCAATGCCATCAACCCACATATCCATATTCAATCTCTACAAGTCCTCTGTCCGAGCATTTCCTCAATTACGTGTCGAAAAGATCGCAGTTTCATGGACGGAAGCTGACGATGTCTAACCTGAGCAAGGAACTCACATACCTGAATGTCTTCTACTCTGAGCTGAACTACGTCAACATCCAAACAACTCCAGCCTACGATTTGCTCACACTGGTTTGCGACATTGGCGGCGCATTGGGTCTGATTCTTGGAGGAACATTGCTCACTGTTATTGAACTTATCCAGCTCTTCGTTCTGTTATTCAATGAAGTTTTCACTTCAGCGAAGTTCGCAAGAATGCAGCGTCGTTAAAAGAGTTTAAAAAGGTCGATTCTTGGATGCAGAAAGTGATTTTTACAAAATTCACGGTTAACATTTTGTATGTAACAATCTTCATTCATTTTTCAGTGTTTACTCGCTCACTACAACAAAATGTAGAACTACTGGACAGAGCAGGAAAACAGGCAAACTTGAAAATAAATATAGAAAAGACAAAAACAATGGCATTTGGAAAAGGAGAAATAGAAAGTAACATCAAAATTGGAGAAGAAATTATCGAAAATGTAAAGGAATTCGTATACTTAGGGAGCCTCTTGACTTCAGATAACGACTGCACGAAGGAAATTAAAAGAAGAATCAGCAAAGCAAAAGGGATATTAGCAGGATTTAACAACATATGGAGGAGCAAATCAATGCCGCATACAACAAAGAAAAAGATATTAGAAACATGTGTATTCAGCACAGCGTTATATGCATGCGAAACCTGGACACTAAAAAAGGAAGACAAAAGGAGGATACTAGCGTTCGAAATGTATTGTTACAGAAGAATACTACAAATAAAGTGGACGCAGAAAATAACTAACGTAGAAGTGCGAAGAAGACTTAACAGCAAATCAGATATGATAGAAACAATAATCAAAAGGAAATTACAACTATTCGGACACATCTGTAGAATGGGTGATGGTAGAAAGATAAAGCAGGTAATGATAGGAATCATGGAGGGAGCAGGGAGGAAGGGAAGACCATGCAGGGAATGGCTGCAGGACATAGAAGAGTGGTGTGGAATAAACATACAAGAGTTAACACATCGAGCAAAGGATCGGGAATTATGGAGAAGAGTAGGCCTAGTCAAGTGCGCAGTGGACACCTACGGGCTATCAGCCCATGGATCTTGAAGAAGAAGAAGACTCGCTCATTACATAATTATACATAGTTATTGTTAGTTGCACAGACTTTGTTTATCTTTTGTCACGTTTAACATAATTTTTAAAGTCTGTGTTATCAGTGTTATTTCAGTCACAGCATGTTGACAGTCCTAGCTAGTTGCCAAATAAAATTAATCTCGAGTTACAGTTGTCAATGAAGTTGATAAATTCCTAATCTCAACGCTATGATGCAGTGATTTGCAAACGGTGACTCCCATAAACCTTGTGGTGCACCGGTTTCGAAGGTCATGAATGCTTAGTGGTACGCGAGAACATTCAAAAAGAAAAAAAATCATGAGCTTATTGTCGTCGTTCTTTGATTAGATCAGCGGTTCCCAACTCGTGGCCCGCGGGCCAAAAGTGGCACGCCATGCAGGCCTAAAAATGGCCCTCATGAGGCTCTTCTTGAGGCATCTCAATAAGAATTTAAACAAATATACGAAAAAAATTGAAAATTTCGGCAGGATAGAACAAATAATTATTTTCTATTTAAAATTATATTATTTTGACGTCTATAAATGTGATTTAATGTGATTTAATCACATCAAACATTCTATTTTGAATCAAGTATAACAATTTTATATGATGTGGCCCCCTAATGTCCTTAGACTAAGAAAAAGTGGCGCTCTTGTCCTCCAACTTAAAAAAAGTGGCCCTAGAGTCAAAAAAGGTTGGGAACCACTGGATTAGATGTTACATGTATAGGCTATGTGGCCTACTCAACACTCCTCAGGTCATGAATGCTTCCTGTTTCTTCGACTGCTCGATGTTTTTATCCCATCTTTCTACCTGCAACTCTAATCCTCGCTCGAGACCCAGAAGAACAGCGTGCGACGTTCCCGAATAACATAATTATCTATAACTTATGGTTGAGCCAATAATTTATTTGTTTAATTTTAAAGTAAGACAATCAGGGTGACATAACGCACCAAGTTAGAGGTCAGAGATGCAAAATAATACACAGTAGTAATACTAAAGTTTAGTAATAATATTGTAATAAAAGTTGCGGCAGCCATGGGCTTGCACCCGTCCGTCACGTTGTTCATGTTAAAATAGACAGTTGATGTTGGATTTCTGTCATTGAATCAGGATAAGCCATAAACGGCCCGTCAGTTATTAGCAGCTGTAATCAGCGCTACTGACGCTCGATCACGATGGTGATGTGTTAGAGGAATCGCCAGTTATAGAGTTTTCATCATGAGACACGGATGCCATCGGCCTCTTGGAGATGAAAACCATGTATTCGACAAAACTGATCCCAAGCATGGATTTTAATCCCCCCCCCCCCCAAAAAACCCACAAATTTGAAGCCTTTTTATTGTAAGCAATAAATTCGAAGCATTCGAAGTAAGCTTATAATTATAGTGTCGGATAGAGCTCTGCACCGACTTAAGAGTGTCGGCAGCAGCGCACCAGTCATTTTTTGTCGGCGGCGGCGGTGCGCCAACACAACAAAATCGGCGACGGCGGCGCCCTTTAGATGTCGATGTTGAGTTCTTTGTATTCATATCCAGACTAGTGTCATCAAACGTTCTGGCAAATGATAGACTGAGTGGACCTTTGGTATGATAGCGGGAATCTATCCCGCATCCTACCTGATGTCCGGCTCTTCACGCCAGTGATGCTACCATGATTATATGGATCCCCACAGGCATAGCAGAAACATTAATTCCCTCGGCCCGTAACCTGCAAGGGCTCACAAACCATAAGTCCATTTTTCATCATGAGACACGGATGCCATCGGCCTCTTGGGAATGAAAACCATGTATTCGGCCAAACTGGTCCCAAGCATGGAGTTTAATCCCCAGAAAAACCCCACAAATTTGAAGCTTTTTATTATAAGCATTAAATTCCTAGCTTCTAATAAAATACCATCCAAGTGTTCTCACTCAGAAAGCTATAGATCTATCATCGTGATAGATCGGCTAAATTGGCAAATTGCAAGAGCGAGAAAAACTGACAAGTGCACGAATAAGTAGGCTAAAATTATGTCTAAACTCTAACCGCAGGGGAAGAAGAAATGAAATTATTTGAGAACTAGAAGTAGAAGTGGAAGTAAAATTGATTCAAGCAGAACTGAATAAGAACTAGAAGGAAAATTATTTGAGAACTAGAAGTAGAAGTGGAAGTAAAATCACGTCAACAGAGGTGAATAAGAACTAGAAGGAAAATTAATCTAAGAACTAAAATATCACTGTGTGTCAGGATCATTTGAAAACTTGTGTAATAAATTAATGATGATGACAAGTTCATCGTCTTTACGCCCCTGGGAATGAGATGAGTGAGGTGGTTTCCCGTGGCCTTCCCACAGACAATGATGGGTAAGCAACTTGCCCAAGGTCGCTCCGCAGGAGTTTGCGCCCTTGTGTCCCACACGTGCTAGCCCGAGATATCTAAGTCTCCGAATGTCAACTCCCAACCCGGGGCTTGAACCGCAGTCTGTTGCATCCAACAGACGAATGCCGCTCTCGCTTACCGGTGCAGCTAACTAGTAATAAATTAATATACATCTTAAGGGTATAACTCGACCTATGGTCTTAATGTCTACATGCTAATATATATAGGCCTACCTTAACATATTCTTGTACTTTTTATTGTATCATTTTTATATATAGTATACACATCTAAGCCTAAACTATTCTAACCATTTTCAACTATGACGTCTAAATGAATGGATATTAACCTTAACATTGGCCTATTCTTTAATTTTTGCATCATTTTTGGGTGATGGTATCATACACCGGGAGGATAATGTCCTACGCTGGGGGGGGGGGGTGATAATGCCCTGGGTTTTGTCCGGGGGGGATAATGTCCGGGGGTATAATGTACAGGGGAATAATGTCCGTTACCGCTTCTTGAGAATTGGATTTTAAGCCAGATTCGATCCAAGGGTTCCGACGAGAGTATCGACGAGAGGACACCAGAGTGCACAACACCGATGGATGATATTGATTGCGCTGATTCACAGTTGATGTTAAAATAACAATAGGTCTATGGCTATGGAAGATGAACGCAGAACAGAATTTCAGACGAATCGTTGTAAGACATTAGAGTAGAATCCACAGTTATCTACGAAGTCCGAAGCAGCAAATAAATCAAAGCATATTCTATATATGACTGATTAAATTAAATAAATTCAATGAGTTTTTTTAATTGTCTCCAGCTTTGTAACAGTGTAAAGCAATCATCACAGTTTCCATTTATACAACACAAGTGGAATTGTCTTGAAGGATCGCATGACACACGAATTAATGCTGCCTATGTAACAAATAATTGAGCAGTGATAATACCGGTTGTATTTATAACATATTAATCTACAGCAAGCTTAACTATTAGCTAATTTATTGAATTGCATATTTCTATTTGTCTTGATTGTAGGCTACTTGCATTAATTATTCTGTTCCTGTCAATTGTTCCCACAGTGCGTTTGCAGGCGGTTCAATAAAGTATATACTTACTTACTTACTTAACTAATAAAACCTAGTAACCTTAATTATCAAGCAACGGCGACACAGCAATTTTAGCGCCACTGATAGAAGAGTAGTTCTACACATAGATTTATTCAACAGCTACGAGTCTAACAGATGACGTGTGCTAATAGGGATATTGTTCCATACCGAGTGCCACGTAGACCGTGATGCAAACAACCTAGGATGCATGTGTCACGAAATAGAGTTCCTCTTGTGTTAATCGTGTCCCCCCGGGCCCCAGATGAAGAGAAGTTGAAAAACGACACTTCCGCGTGTAGCCTATTCATTTTTTCAAAATTAACAACTATCTGCTTTGTTTTGAACAAAGACATTAAACAGGTAGGCTATGTTTATTCCTACTATCCAAAACGATTGCTACATAAAAACATATCTATACTGTCTATACATCCGCATTTCCTGTTTTCGTAATTATATCATGCAATTAATGTCGCGGAGAACGCTAGAGCAAGTTGTCTGTCCTGGTTTCTTTGCCATTGTTCCATTAGAAGTTAGAGAGGTCAAGAAGACTGTTGTGGCCGCCCGGTTCCGATATCGTTCCGCCGGGATTTGACCGCGTCCTTGTCGAGTACATTGAATCTGCGAGAACAAAAGTCGGATATGTGCTACTTTGCATTCCAACGCTTACCGAAAAAGTCGTCCACGGGATGTCCCAAGTTCCACGCCAGAGGAAATGGAGTAGGAGAAGGAAGAGAAGTATCAGAAAGGTTGCAGACAGTCCAGCTGATGGATTAGCGTGGGGTAGCCTATTATAATAGTATTGTATTTCCTGTGATTATGCCATAAGACTAATTAGAGGAATTTTCTCGATGGTCATCAAGAAACTCAATGCCGAAAATCTGACCATCCAATGGAGCGCCACTGTGTAGGTCGTCGTTCCAATGAGTTCGACGTTGAAAATTAATATGCTCAATTTATTGTCAATTTGTTTTTGTTCGAACAGTTTTTTTTGCACCATTCACATGGCAAACAGTTGGTTCCTTGGTAAATCTTCCTTCTTGAATAGAATATCGTTGGTCCACTTTCGCCAATTGGCGCCGAGTTTCTTTTCTGTTCTTGGATCGTAGACATTGTATCCTCTTTGGTAGAAGAATTCCAGAAATCGATCGACGCTTCTCCGACCATCTTCCGAATAGCCGTGCCGACTTGGGTAGAACGCCCATTCCATCTGGATCATCACAACATCGATTTCGTCGAAAAACTTTGCAGCACTTTTCCTCTTGAAGATCATGATCTCTGCTTCCTGTGTATCGATTTTGATGAACGCTTTCTTGTGTCTTATGAATGGTATCAGTTTGTTGAGTACAGTAACTTTGACGGTAAGACATCCAGGACAGGAACCGTCATTTGCCATGTACGTATCGCCACGATTCCACGAATTAAACTTCAGAAAGGTGGTCGATTCTTTGTTGGAAAGAGCATAGTGAAAGATATCCAGGTTCTTTTCTATTCGTCCCAGTTGAACGGACTTTGCCAATCGTCGCACAGTGTCCTTGTTAGGTTCAACTGCGACAACATGAATACCCGCATGTGCAATTGGCAGCGAATACGTTCCAAGGTTTGCGCCAAGATCCACAAATGAAACGTCGTGGTACTTGCGAAAGAAAACGAGCAACTTCTGAACTAGATCTGCTTCAAAGTATTGACCGCCGATGACTACTTTCGATATGCGAATGTCGTCCTGAGGATTATAAACACACATTGGAAAGCTCAGATTTCCGATTGCTGCCTTGACACATTTGACATCGGACTGATTGTCAAGCTGCGATGGTAGGAGTACTTGTAAAGGCGTCAGTTTTAGTCTGTTGGTCTCGGCGTCATCTTCAGAAGGGTTGAGTTGCACATCGTCTTCGTCGAAGTCAACCTCAAAAGCTTTACGAAGCACAACGACTGTCGTGCAAACGAGTAGAAAGATTCCACAGACGACCACCCGAGTCATCTTTGGAGTCATCGCTATATTATTAAAAACACACAGAAGACGAATTTATGCTCAAGTAATAAAATCATCAAAAAATTTAAGATCAAAGACGACACTCAGTTTTCTTTTCATCATTATTAACTGTCAACTTGTAGATTGTACACATAAATGTCTAATGCGCAAGGTTCTAACAAAACAAAGTCAATCCGCAATCAAGTGCAACACTTAGAGCACGAGTCTTTTATTATCAACATACTATCAAGCAGAACAGTGTCAAATCGGTCCACTATGGAGCACCAGCAGGGCTGTACTCAAGGGCGGATACAGACATTTTCGAAGAGGGGTAAAAATTTTCGGTCTTGGAACAGAGGATAATTTTTCGCCTTTGTCGCCGAAAAATCTGATATTTTTTTAGTCATTTGTCGAATTCACAAGAAAAGGATACGGACCTCGTGGGGCGTGGGGAGGACCTACGGAACTACTCATGGGGGCCACGTCAACTTTCCAAGCCAGAATAGCTGGTCAAAAATAAAGAAACTTTTAAATGATCGGCCCCTGGATCCGACCTGGCTGTACTCTAGGGTATACGCGGGTATTGTTTGTTTGTTTGAATGTGCACTTGTTATAGCGCCCCTTCAAGCTCTCTCTACTCAGAGGCGCTCCCTACTGCAGAGCGGACACTGCAGCGGAGTTTCACGCCGAAACGCTGAGCAATTATTGCGAGTGAAGGACTTGTCTAAGGTCCCTAGACCTAACCCCTATCCTAATATGACGAGAAACAGCAAAAATGCTATCACATTGTTAGATGTTTCTGCCGTTGTAATGCGAACTACCTTGAATTTGGGTGTTAGTTCTTTGAAGGATGGTAACTAATATAGTCATAAAAATTTCTGATGCCCGTCTTTTAATCGTCTGCTGGTTTTGACACGATTTTTTCGCCCAAAACGCTTTCTCGTTGCGTAAAACGCTTCGCAAATCACGATTTTTTCTCTACCCACTTGTCGTTTGTGAAGTGAGTATACCCTGTATAGCCTACTGTGGGGCGCGGTGGTGTAGTGGTGGCGTCGTTGCCTTGAAGCCGGATGGTTCGAGGTTCGAATCCACCTCACGTCCCCGCGTAGGGACCTTGGGCAAGTCCTTCACTCGCAATAATTGCTCAGCGCTTCGGCGTGAAACTCCGCTGCGGTGCCCGCTCTGCAGTCGGGAGCGCCTCTGAGCAGGCCTCCAAAATTACGACCTTTTTTAGTCATTTGGCCGAAATCTTATGGATGCATTATATAAGAATACCAGATGGTTCTTTTTAGGGGGGCTTAGCCCCGACTGGCCCTTTTAGGGGCTTAGCTGGCGCCGCCACTGCGGGCAATCTTTATTACTCCGAGTCATAACATAGTTGCCACTGTGCGTGTGTGTATTTGCTCTCTTATAATATTAGATGCCTTTAATGAGTTTCCGAATTTTTGAACTTTAACTGTGAATCTGTCATAGAGTAGGACTATTTTTAACAGAATGTAATACCGTACTATGTAATAGTCTTATGTAATGTAATCCATGTGCGCTTTTCACACGCAAATAAAGGCGATTTATTTGCCGACAGTAACTAGCTTAGCCTACTTGCGCAATCAATTAATACATTTTCTTAAGTAGGCCTACTGCAAGATATTTTGAACCAAACCACTGATTTATTATAATTAGGCCTATCATCATTGACTGCTGCGCTTCTTTTTACACCCAATTCTACTCAGTACCTACTCGTGGGGCATAATAAGAGGCTCTTTGTAACTCTATAACGATATAATTATAATAGTTATTTGCATATTAACTTTCATTTGCTTTGCTTCGAACATTGTCGCTTTACAGATGTAGGACCTATTTATTTCTACTATAAATTTTGATACAATGCAACAATGCGCTTAGTAACCAACTAAACTGATTGTTTCCTTTATTTGTTTTGCAGTTACGAACGCAACTTTCATCAGTCTTCTGATTAATCTTGCATCACTACTACTTCCAACACTGCTGAGTAGGCCTATGTCTGAACAATTGCTTATTATGTGTCGATGTCACGAAATAGAGTATCCCTTAATAATCGTAGGCTATTCCCCCAGATGAAAAGAAGTTGAAAACAGCCACTACTGCGTGTGCTTATTCTTTGCTCCTTAACTTTCATTTGCTTTGTTTCTAATATTGTCACGTACAGGTGTGTTTATTCCTTCTTGTTGACTTTGCTTGCTATTAGAACACTCAGCACACATAGAACTGTGAGAACTGTGAGAACACTTGAGAAATGAGAACATTTTAGAGTAACTAAATAAATTTGAGTTGTCTTGCTCTAAACGTTGTTTAGGACACTTAAAAAGATAGAGTTGTCATCCGATTTGTGATAATTTGACACGGACCGTCGGATAATTATAATGGGAACGGATATAAGGGATTGTGCAATGCTAACAATTATTCCTTTCAAAAAGTACTGACAAGTGGCACGGCCACCTGTGTCCTTTGTATGCAAGAATATCACCTGCCGCCTCTATCGCTTATGAGCTCAATCTACTCATATCTTTGACATTTTCAGAATAATCTACGAGCCTTATTTACATTTCAAAACAATCTGATTGGCTATGATGATTTTGAGCAGTGTGCAGGTGAATAAATTTCGTATGTTCACGACAGGATTGGTTTCCTGAATAACGGTCAAAGACTTTGAGTATTTGCAGATGTACAGAGAAAACCGTCACTTGACTCTTGATTATAATCTGGACCTTGATAATGACCAATTTTTATTGACCGATCCCAGATTTCTGAGTATAGCACTCATTTCTGATCTAACGAAGGTCTCTCTCTGGCTCCAGTGAACAACTGAACATCTTATCTCTTTTGTGCATAATATTATCAACTGCTGCAGAAGTGTCGTCTTGATAATCTCTATCAGCATTCTTGCTGTTACCGGCAAATTAATGGCTGGAAGAAGGTTCAATTGAATCTGTTCAGATATCAAGTTATCATCTAGTAAGAAGAAAAATTGAAAAGAAACAGCCGTGGAGTTTGCAATAAGAAGCTATAAATTATTACGTACCGGTATAAGAACTTGGAAATTCACTGAAATGTCGCTCACGCCTTACCTATTAGGCGCTATTTTTACGTTTTCCCTACATGGATTGGTCACATTACACTGTTAGGTGGCACATAGGATTTCTTCATTGAATTTCAAAAATAGTTTTGCATCAGACAAATCAGATCCTTTTCAAATTCTGGAAAGTCTTGAACTCATCCTCTCTTAAAAATGTAATTATTGACTGCCAAACAACTCTTAATGTAAACATAACCTCGTGCGAAATTTTCAAAAGTTGATTATCTCGAATTGATCGGTCTGAAGTAAAGCGCTCCTTATATTTCAATGATCCTAATTTTTCAATTCAAATCTTTAGTCAAAACTGCAGCATTCAAAACTGAAACGGCAACAGAGCAAGACCCAAAGAAGTTTGACTGAATTCCTAGATGACTCAAAACATTCTTAAGTCACGTTGGCAACAATGGAAACTGCGCCTGAAATTTTGTCAAGAACCACCACTCCTCTGAAAATTAATCCGAATTTTCTTCATAGAAAAATAAATTCAATCGATCCGAATCTAGCTGAAGATGGCAATGTGAATCTAATATTATTACAATGATCTAAGAAGAAGACTTGGCAAATAACTATAGAAATATAATAGGCCTAATCATTACATTACGGGGACAACAATATTGGCACAATTCATCATCATCATGGACCGAAATATGACTTCAACGAGCGTTGGTGTTCTATGCGCACTGCACGACAGCTAAATAACAGATAGGCTAATTATTTTCGTGTAATTCAACAATCCGGTTGACAGACCGCAAAACGGTTAAGTTTGTGCAATTATGCAGTTGAAACAATAATTTACAAGACCTCAGATCACATAATAGGCCTACATAAACCTTAACTAGCCTACTAACAGAACCGACAGCCTGCAATAATTCGCGCTAATAGCACCGTATACAAAGCACGTCCGGTGTCATGAAACGGAGTATCCCCCCTGAAAGCTATCCGGGAGGATGAATTAATCTATCCCCCCGGATGGAATTAACCGGTCTATACTATCCGGGGGGATAAACCATTCTATCCCCTTTTTTGAAAAATGCGCATAATAAAAATATTTATGCTGTAATCAAAATTTAGAGTGACTCTAATTGTTTTAAGTGTCCTAGGCAATGCTCAGATAAAGGCAACTCGAATTTATTCAGTGGCTCTGAGTGTTCTTAAGTGTTTTAAATGTTTTAAGTGCTCTAAAAACAGGGCAAAACAAATTATCTAGTCGGAATAAACATACCTGTTAGTGTCATTGTTCAAAGCAAAGCAGATAAAAATTAATTTGCAAAAAAAACTACACGCGGAAGCGGTGTTTTCGACTTTTTTAATTTTGGGGGGATACAATTAATACGGGGGATACTCTATATCGTGACACCGGCGCCTAATGATAATTATCAGACAAAAATAAAATTCTTGAAAATGATAACATACAGTAGCCTAAATAAACATATAAAGTCGCTAAAAATAAAAATAAAACGACTAAAACGACACGAAAAATAAGAAACGAAAAAGACGAAGTTTTGGGGGAAAATAAACAAATAAAAAACCGTTTTAAACAACTATGATAATATTATCATTCTCATAATGAGGAAGGCAAGAAGGCAACGGGAAACCACCTCACTCATCTCATCCCCAGCGGTGTAAAGCAAATAAACCTGCCTTCGGGCAAAGAACTCGTCATCTTCATCATCATTCAGTCCCATATGCCATAGTGTATTGTTATTTAGGACCATAAATACTCCTCACGACTTATCCAACTAATCGCAGTTCAAAACTATCTGGGGAATTCCAGTTTTACTAATCTTAACCCTCGGGCTACCAAGGGGGGGTGGTTGCCAGCCCTTCTCGGTTTTTCCCAAATCAAACTTGTTCCGTTTGGAATAAAATTTTGACGTGTTAGGTAGCTGTTTGTATGCGCACTTATTATAGTGCCTCTTCCAGCCCTCAACCGCTACTCAGAGGCGCTCCCGACTACAGAGCGGACACTGCATCGGAGTTTCACGCCGAAGCGCTGAGCAACTGCGAGTGAAGGACTTGCCCAAGGTTCCTACGCGGCGAGGTGGATTCGATCCTCGAACCTTCCGGCTTCAAGGCAACGACGCCACCACTACACCACCGCGCCCCTGACTGTAGAGGGTTCATTGGCACACATTTTGAGCTAAAATTTTTGATGATGCTTCTACCGTTCAAAGTTATACCCGATATACCGTACCCAAGGTACCAGGGGGGGAGTGGATACCACCCCCTAGAATATCGACTATAACTTTTGTGCCCTTTAGTATGAAGAGACAAACTATACCATTCTATAGAGGGAACGTGGGGCTACATTTTCATGCTCATTGAGGTGTCTTTTGACAACCGGAAGTGCTCAAAATAAATAAATAAAAATATAATTTTATAAAGGTGTTTTATTTTCATAAAATGTTCATGTTTTTTATATTATAACTTATCCATAATTTCTAATAGAAATAAATTATGCTATTCTGTAGTGTGCAGTTAGGGCTATTTTCTGATACTAAATAATTTGTCTTTTGATGACCGGAAGTACTCAAAATAAATTTGAATGTGTGAAAATAGGCTATAGGGTTTCTTTTACAACGCAAGCCGATTATGTCTGCGTAAACGTTTTTCAGCGGCTACAACATGTTTTTTGTTTTGATTGAACATAAAACAGACTTATTACTAGTTTTTATAGTTGAACATTGGACTTTATTATATGTAAACTATTTTTTATATATAAATCATGTATAAAACACACAGAATCTAATATATTCCCTATGCGTACAAGGATACATGTATATTTTTGTGGAATCGACGGGTACCCATGGTAAAAATTCATAATTTCGAGGTGCATTCATATTTTCTAAACCTAAATATACCATTTTGTGCAAAAATGAATGCTGAATCCAATAGTGTATTACAAGTTATGATATCTCAAACCAAACCCAAAATCCAGAGGGTGTTAACCACCCCCTCCTCCATTGGTAGTCAGTGTTACAAAAAGCTTGGTAGCCTGAGGGTTAAGGATAGGCCCACTCCATTTTGAAAAGGCAAGTATCTTCAATCCCCAACACGTCAGCTTAAGCATGAAATAATGCACAATCTTCTACCTCTTGCTTAACTGGACATTAATTCACTTCATGGCCGCCGACACCTTTATAAATGACGAGTGTCGTTTATAAATCATATAGTGTCTACAGTCTTTTCAATAATTGTCTTGTTTACCTCCAATCTTTAACGTCAGATCCTCATTCAACAATGGAAGTAGTATCACTTGAGCAGAATTTATTGGGTCTACTCGCTAAGTTCTCGGTTTAGAGTACGGAAGTCCTCTGTCCAACCTTGTCTAAACGTAGACTTAAAATCACTTGATGGACGCCGTATCTTGCTAAGCTGACGAGTGTCGTTTATAAATCATCTGGTGACTACATTCCTTCATTTCTGCTGCCTTGCTAGTATCCGACCTTGATGTCAAGAATTATCACTCAATGCACTTGTCTGGACACATACAGGCATCATCTCAATAGATACATTGTAGCTCTTGACTGATCATTTAACTATACTGAGCATGTCTCAAATTATTCGACTCTCTTGCTTTTTTAAAACTAAGGCGACTGACAGTCACCGGACGATCCGTTGCCCCGTCGTCTTTGCCACAGCTGTGCACGCATTTATCTGTTCTCGCATAGAACTCTGTAATTCGTTCATCATGGGTATCCGCAAAATGCGACTGTCCTCCTAGAGTCAGTCAAACAGCGGTGTCAGTCGCATAGTACGCCTCCCTCGGTTTTCTGACATTTCCACTTTTATGGCAGAAGTCTTAGACTAGCTCTATATAACCTCTCGGGTCCAAAATAAGATAACCCTTTTAAATCGCCAAATCCCAACTTTGTCTTGTCCCTAAATAATAGTATATCTCTTCGAACGTGAGCGTAAGCCATGTGAAATGGTCTGCCCATTTCTACGGGCTAAGATTATGTCTGGGCTCTTCCCAGAATCCTACCGCTCTCTCTAGACGTTTCGTTTGACCCAAGGTCTCTCTGCTGAAAGCGTCACTGAACAGTCTGCTCTGCGAGAGACCCTCTGCATTTTTTTAGGCACGATGCCATCAGAATCTGAGTAGTTTGAGCGGCGCTTCATAGATTTTCAGGTGCGAAAAAAAATAATAGCCTCAAAGCCATTTTCTCCATTGTAACTTCAGCGCCGATTAGTATTTTAGTTACAGATGAAAATATTGATAGCAAACCACGAAGTGGGATGACGGATGAAAATCTTCAGACCAAAACAAGAAGCAGGGTGATTTTTCTGATATTTTAGTGCAATAAATGCGATGATTTATGCAATTTACAGTTTGCAGGGGGGCAATGTTTAGGAGGGGGTAATTTGAAACCTTTACACCGGGTAGACTTAATCACAGCACACGGACTCTCCCTAACCTTGATGCGGAGCTGAAGACGAGATACTCTCTGTGCACTGCAGCTGTGCACAGAGTCGCACATTCTGTTTGATAATTAGTGGGCTGAGAATATTTCTCTTTCGGAAGCATAATTATTATAACACTGTGTACACTTCCATTAACAAGCCCACAACTGTGTTCAAGTACACACAATCACACATATCAAACTTTGGCTCCTCTTCGATGTGTTGGGTTGTATATCATTCAGTAGGCTACTCGACGTCACTGAGCTTCTATGTGATTGACACGGTATCCGGTCAATACCGCGCACACAATACCGCGATTTTCAATACCGCGCACCTTCAATACCGCGCACGATCGATACCGCGCACGATCGTTACCGCGTTGTTTGCGAATTTGTTCAATTTCCGTTTTTTATCGTACGAGGGTGTTCGGTTCATCAAGCTTCTATTTCGCGCTCCTTATTCTCGTCAATCCAGTTTCTATTTCATATATAAAAATATCCTCATCCAGCTTCCATTTCTCATGCTTTATTTTCGATAATGACCTAGCAGCAGTAACATTAAGAACAAACTGTAGAACCTTAGGGAGGCCAACAAGGACATAGGCCTAATTATTATTGCAGTAGATTTATCTTAGATGTCCTCCAACCGCCTCAAAATAAACTGTCATACAATTCAGTTCAGTTCGCCCCTCTCTGCATCCACTGTCGCTTAATGATCCCTTTCGCCCGCTCTGCGACAAAGCAGAACCGTATCTTCTCTGTGGTTAGTCCAGCAGTTTGGAACAGACTTTCATTAACTATGAAACCATCCACACAGTAGTCTAGTGGGTATTTTCTTTACTTTGCAGCCGAAGGGTTGCAGGTTCTAATCCACGTCAAGCCGCCACGTGGGGACCTTGAGCAAGTCCTTCACTCGCAATTGCTCAAGCGTTTCGGCGTGAAACTCCGATTCAGTGTCCGCGCTGTAGTCGTGAGCGCTTCTTAGTAGCAATCTTGAAGGGACGCCATAACAAGTGCGCATACAAACAAATAAAGAAACACTGTTCTCAGCTCCACCAAATGCTGAAAGCCGTTCTATTGTTTGGCCTCACCCAGGAGCGCCGCTAAGTAGAAATCATACTGATTGACTGATTGATTATTGATTGATTGATTATTGATTGATTGATTATTGATTGATTATTAATTGATTGATTGATTATTGATTGGTTGATTATTAATTGATTGACTGATTATCGATTGATTGATTATTAATTGATTGATTATTGATTGATTGATTATCGATTGATTGATTGATTATTGATCGATTGATTGATTATTAATTGATTGATTGATTATTGATTGGTTGATTATTGATTGATTGATTGATTGACTATTGATTGATTGATTATTGATTTATTGATTGATTATTAATTGGTTTATTATTGATTGATTGTTTATTGATTGATTGATTATTGATTGATTGTCTATTGATTGATTTATTGTTGATTGATTGTTTATTGATTGATTGATTCGTCTCGGTGAAGTGGTTGGTCAGCTTGTCAAGACCTATCGTAGTTATGAATGATATGAATGGTGCAGGCAAGCAAAATGAATAGCAAAACTAATAAAAACGTAGCTACTATCTCAAAGTGCAGCACTCCATTTATCCACATCCCAACAAATTAAGAGAAATAGGGCAGAGAAGATAAAACAATGTCACGACATCACGTGCTTCGTTGACAAGAGTTATTGCAGCCAGTGACGTGACCGTCAACTCCGATTTGGAAAGATGGATGCGACGCTGATAATAATAATAATAATAATAATAATTATAATAATAATAATAATAATAATAATAATAATAATAATAATAATAATAATAATAATAATAATAATAATAATAATAATAATAATAATGATAATAATAATAATAATAATAATAGTAATAATAGTAATAATAATAATAATAATAATAATAATAATAATAATAATAATAATAATAATAATAATAATAATAATGTAAGACGGGCTGCGCGTATCATGTCATCATCAATGTTATCTGGCCGGCGAGATGCACGACTGATAAATTATTAGCTGATAACTTGTTGAGCGAGAAGCGACAACAGGAGATTAGTGCGAACAAAGTTATTCACCATAAGAAGACTAATACCTTGTCAGAGACGTCGTTTCTGATGTGTTGGAGTAGGCTAAGCTTCAGCAAACAATGGTTGACTACAAGAGCAGACGTAGCCTACAGACAATAACGAACGGCCCATCCCGCAAAATTAGTCATCGCAGTTTAAATGCACACGTCGTAATCATAAGCGAATTAGGATCCGGTGTCTCAGGGCCGGATTAAGAAATGTGAGGCCCTGCTCGGAGGATTTTGTGGCGATCTTCGGCCGTAATTCTGATAACCTTTTTGTAGTTGTTTCGTGAAAATTTTTTTAGAATATGCGGATTTTTCCCTGCCAAAAACAGCTGACGACCTTTTTTTTTAGCTGTTTGGTCGAAATTTCCTCACAATAATACCAAATTTTCCTAAAAATTGTTTTCACATGTGTGTAAAGTGTGGGGCCCCTGTTAGGCAGAACATGTTGAACATGCCTTAATCCGGCCCTGCGCTGTATACACTTTGGGCTTTAGCAGCAACTATACTCTTTGTATTGTATTGTATAATTTGTATTGCGTTGCATTGTAATGTGTTTTATTGTATTGTATTGCATTGTATTGTATTCCACATAAGAATGTTGTCAAGCGCCTCTTGCAGTGCTAGCTATTCAGAGGCACTCCCTACATTTTATTCCTAATGGTAAATTTATAGAGCGCCTATTTAAAGAGAGACTCCTCAGAGGCGCTCCCAATCTGACAAGAGCAAAGTTACCGCGAACTCAGACAGTTATATTAAATTTTGGGTCATCTCGATCTGAAAGATTCATAGTCACATTGGCTTCCACATTAATCCATTCTGAAGCCCACGTATAATGTCTTCTACAATCTAACTATAACCCATCGTTAGCGCTCGGGACAAAAGCGCGCACCGCAAAATCGCGCCTCGTCAAAGGCGCGCACCGTCAAAGGCGCGCCTCGTCAAAGGCGCGCACCGTCAAAAGCTCGCACCGTCAAAAGCGCTCACCGTAAAAAGCGCTCACCGTCAATTGCACATAGGCTAAGACAAAATTAATGCGATCAAAACCGATCATTGGGGTAGAAACATACGCAAATAAGCAGTTAATGTTCGTATGGTTATTGTATGCAATTCTGCACTTAGCCTACAGTCAGACAATAAAATATCATTGCTCGACGCATAGTATGCTGCAAGCTAAGCTAGCATGAGAGCATCGGTTATATCCGGATAAATTATCGTTTTACTTTCTTAATTATTATTCGTTCATTCTTATTCGCGATCAATATTGAAAGTTAGATTGATGAAAAAATTCTTGCTTAAATAGAAGATGGACTGCATAAAAGAATTCTTCCTTGAATAGATGTTGAATTGATTAAAAGAAATGTTGATCAAATTTCGTAGGTATGGATGTGCTTGTCATAGCGCTCCTTCAAGATTACTACTCAGAATCGCTCCCGACTACAGCCTACAACGCGGACACTGAATCGGAGTTTCACGCCGAAGCGCTGAGCAATTGCTAGTGAAGGATTTGCCAAAGGTCCCTACGATGCGGATTCGAACTTGCAACCCTCCGGTTGCAAGGCAACGAACATAACCACTACACCACTATAAGTGCAGAATTGCACACAATAACTATTTGAACATTATGCTTTAGTTGCGTATGTCTCTACCACAATGCACCTCATATAGGCCTAGGCTATAAGTATAATAAAAATTATCTTGCGCAAAAAGTTGAATTGGGAAAAAAGCTTTTAAATGGTAGTTAGATTGATGATAGCTCATCTATCGTGGACTCTTCTAGATTGCCTGCTTACCACAATGCGATAAAATTTGTGTTGGCCTACTAATTATTATTACTTGACAAACCGCGAGTGTATTAAAGTTGCCTTTTTGTCAGCACACTTTACTACGAGAGTGTCATTTAACACTAATTGTTAGCCGATAGAAATGTGATTGATGGCGTGGAAAATACCTTGAAGTCAATCATTTAAATGTATTTTGTAATCTTTTAGTCAATAGGCCTACTTCGCGTTTTCATCGTCGCGGTGCATTCAATGGACATAATTTGGTTTAGTTTTTTGGTGGGATAGCCTACCCAACGCTGTCGATTAAAAGTCCATTTTTTCTTTTTAATAAGGGTCTCAGCTCACCGAAATTAATATGTTGATGATAATTATTAAGTCAAATTGTTTGAAATAATTCTCTATGATCCAACTGTCAACGGTTTGAATCAAAAGAGAAACAAAACGAAAGATTGACAGATCTATTTAGAAAAAGGACAACAGATCTAAAGCAGTTTTAAAAGAGCGACAGTAATATTTCCGATATGTGTTCTTTAGAACGACAAGGCTTGTATAGTAGTTAATTACTTACTTATTTACTCATCTCTAGGGGGATAGTTCCTTCCCTACCATTTGCTTCCACAGAATTTTCTTTACAAACTAGTAACTGTTTTTAGTGACTGTTCACGCTATTGTATTGCACGAACCGAGCTTATGCCGCGATTGTTATTTACTCTTATGTGATTATAGCCTAATGATAGTGTTTAATATCATAACAACTTATATGGTGCTATTGTATTATAATCAATGTAATTTACTGTTACTATTAATTTTGTAAGAATACTATTTACGTAGGCCTATATGTAGGCTACAGCTGTATGACTTCTCTCCAGTGTTATTTTTGGACTTGCAAGCTGTAAGATTTCAAAATGTTTTGCCCTTGACTACTACGTGTATGACTTTGGTTATGTCTCATAGGCTAATAATAATTATTTTGAGTGATGTCTTGCAATAGGACTTTTTCACGCAGCGGATTACCTACAGGTTCTGTGCGTTGGTGAGGCGGTTCATTGTGAGACTGGTCATTCATATCATTCTGTAGTTACAGTCCAGCGTCGATCCACCCTTCGGTCGGCAGACTAAGCTGAAAAATTCTATGACTGCTACCCGACAGCGTCGCTACTTCACTCTTTTCCCTATGGATCTCAAAGTCTTAGATGGGTCGGGAGCGCTTCTGATTGGCCTACCTTGATGAGACGCTATATGACATTTCCCAAATGAACAAATAACAAATAAACGGCTTCCGAATTGTAGTGGTTTCGCGTGTAATTGTTTGGTGTGTAGCAGTTCCTGCTAAGTGTGTCCTGGTAAGTAATTCAGGACGGTCTAAAGCAAGATGGATAATTATGCTGATTCTAGCGCAACTAATTATTTGATTGTATACATCCGTCTACAGGAATTAATTATAATAGTCCAGCAGCAGAAATAAGTTGCTGAACTTGATAAATAAAGAAACAATAATAATAATAATTCGATGACAATTATTTATCAAACTCTTAAACCACGAGCACTCTGGTCCTTAAATCTGGAATAAGATCCCTCAAGAAATCAGGCAATATCCATAGTCAACATTGTTTAAGAAAAAGTTACGCTCTCATTTAGTCGGTAGCCTAATAGCAGCAATGTGTTATGATGTAGGCCTATCACAATGTTTGTCTTTTAAGCCACTCACGCATACGGTTTTTGCACTTACTATTTCGTTATTCTTTCTAAATTTTAGTTAAGAGTTTGCTCCGTCTAATTTAGTGAAGATATCTTGAGTAAATGTAATCATTCACTGTCTTACTTATTAGTTATTGTCGGCCGTTAAATCTAAATGTGTTTTACATGTAGGTCTACGTAGGTGTCCTTATCTAACGGGGTCAGTGATCTCTTCAGGGCCTATCCCTGTGGCCATTCCCCTCTGACAATGTGACTTGCAATCTATAACTGTAAAAATGTTTGATTACAAAATAAATGATTGAAAAATGATTGATTGATTTTATCAGCACTGGGACGATCGAGTATAAGATGACAGCTCGGGCAAACCCGGTAGCGCAATGGATAACCGGCTGGCCTAGAGAGCGAGAGGTAACGAGTTTGAGCCCCCGTTGGGTGGACAGTAGCCTATATATCCTTTGCCTTTTTCGTGCGTATACCCACACGCCCTTTGTGAGGTGAGTAGGCCTACTGTATACGCTGTATACCCGGGTATACCCTGGTTTTTCGCGGTGAGTAGATGCAGTTTTTCCCGGAGGTAAGTATACGCCGCAGGGCTTTTTAACGTGGTTGTAAAAAAAATTGGCAGTTCTAAATGGATTTGTGCAGTTGTAGAAGCATTTATGTGGTTAAAACTAGCAAAAAAGGTCATTGTCCTCCGATTGGAAGTAATTTACCATGGAGGATGGGACAGGAAAGAAGGGGTTTGTTGTGCAGTTCTAAAAATTCCTTTAAAACAGCCCTGAGTATACCATTGATTGATTAGGCCTATACCTGTATAATTATACATTTTGAAGTGAATTATCATGAAAGAAGCTGACCTCGTGACATTGAAACTGATTTCACTGCGTTGAATGTCGATTCCTCTTTGCTAACCGACGAAGGACGTTAATTTGAAGATGGCAGAACCGTCATTGTTTCTGACTGATGTTGGTAACGCGCACTTAGATACCACGACGCGAAGGTCAATTCTCATTAATCAACCCACTCGATAAAAATGCACTGATTATCTCGATGAACACAGCGCGCGATTCTGCATGCACTACAGTCAGATGAAGTCAGCTTTTCTGATTAATTAAGCAGTCGTTAGACTTTGACATCGGCACCGATAAGGGAATACAGGTATCAGCGATGAAGATAAGGTGCAAAAATGGAAGCGCATTGGTCGCCTTCTACACGTGGATAAAAATGAAACTAGTCCAGCAGGCAAACATTATCTTATGATTTTCAATTAAACGCAAACATATCCTATGCTTTTCAATTAAATGCAAACTTATCCTATGCTTTTCAATTAAATGCAGACACATCCTATGCTTTTTAATTTAAATGCAGACACATCCTATGCTTTTCAATTAAATGCAGACACATCCTATGCTTTTCAATTAAATTCAAACACATCCTATGCTTTTCAGTAGATAGATTTTAAAGGCGACGATATGTTCGCTTTCACGCAGGGGCAAATCAATAAAATGACAAAGGCGTACCAAAAAGGAACAGGCGTAGTCATCAAAATGAGTAAAACGCAATTGGAGTACAATAAGAACGTCAAAGGAGGATTTATAGGCGCCATTCTTCCGTTTCTAGCAACGATAGCGAAAACCCTTATACCTAGTTTAGCGATGGGGGCTATGAGTGGCTTAGGTTCCGCGGCTACGTCGAAGATTGTGGATAAAATCAGCGGATCAGGCGTAATGTACGTGGCGAAAGACGATATGAGGTGTAAGATAAGATCAGCCGGGTCTGGTTTGTACATGTCCCCTTGGCCAAAAGGCGCCTCGATAACAGCATCCGGGCTGTACATGAAAACAGGGTCGGGGTATGTGAGAGATGGTAAAGGACTTTTGCTAGGCCCCAATTCTCCGTTTCAAAATATTCCGATACTCGGTATGATATTATAATTTTGTCTTTATAAAATGTCGAGACCAGTACACAAATTTGGAACTAAACCAACTAGGCAGGCAGAAGTTAGAACCCAACCCATACAAGTCCATTGGAAGATTACGAGGGGTGTTACTCACGCTCCAATTAGGCTACTAGGGGGTGTAAGATGGGAGATTTTTGCGCAAAATGTTATAACGTTACAACCAAAAGCGATAACTTCGCTAACGCTTGGACTCGGTGTAGAAATGTCTGCGGGACTTTGTCTCATTTCCCTCAAACAGAGTATCAAAGAACTAAGATGCAGTCTACAAAACGAAGTGGTTTCGGATGATGTGGTTGATGATATCATAGTCACTATTCAAAACAACTCCGATTCAGTGGTAACTATCAACGCGGGAGATTCGCTATGCCGTGTAAATTATCTAATCTAAAAAATATATCGCGTAAATAAAACGAATGGAATACGAAGGCATTAAAACAACACAATCACTCTATCCGAAGCTTCCATCAGCACCGGAAGGAGAAATACATATCGTCACAGGGTCCGCGCAAACGTATCGGCTCCAAAAGATTGGTGAAATTAAGAAGGAAATCGAACAAGTACGAGATAAAAGAGCGGCTTTGAGTAAAAAGTACCATAGAAGTGTAAGCGTAATTGGCGCGGTAGGTGGAGTCCTCTCAGCGGTCACGATGGGGCTTGGAATTTCAGGAATCGGAGTATTATCCACTATAATCGCAGCACCCATTGCTATGGCTTTGGAAGGAGCGGCATTAGGTGTGGGGCTGCTAAGTATAATCGGTATCTACATCAGTAAAAAGCTAGCGCTGAAGGCTGAGAAGCATGAAAAGATCAAAACGCTAGCCGACGCGAAACTCAACACGATCAGCGACCATATTTCAAAAGCTCTCATGGATGATAACATTTCAAACGAGGAATATTCGTTGATCCTGAGCGAGATTGAAAAATTCAACGGCATGAAAGAAGAAATTAGGAGTAATATTAAAGTTGCGATAGACGCGATGGACGCGGTGACTAAACAATCACTCATCGATCGTGGAAAAGATGAAGTCAGGCAGTACTTGCAAACTATGTTTGAGAAAAATAACGAATCTATCAAAAAAACGACTAACGCGAACATACGTGAAAACATGTAGACGTATGTCGTTACGTCTGGAAATACGTCAACTTATGTTTTGAAACATGTCTGAAAACACGTCTGAAAATATTTTTTTTTCTTTTACTTAAAATGTCGATTCAAAGAATTACCGATCCCGCGGAAATCAACGTTTTCCTTGCAGAAAATCTGAAAACAAACGCAGAACATGATCAAAAATATTTATTGATGAGATTAGGTATTTCGTCGATGGTAGATTTAATCGACAGCTATATCAGTAAAAATCAGATGATGAAAGCTGAGATGTATGAAGAAATCAAAAAGCTAGCTGTCGCGAGATTCAACACGATCAGCGGCCATATTACAAAAGCTCTCGTGGATGATATCATTTCAGTTGAGGAATATTCTCTGATTCTAAGCGAGGTTTTAAAAATTTTGGAGCAAGAAGATTAAAACCATAGCGGAATAAGTCAGGCAGCACTTTCAATATATGTTTGAGAAAAATAACGAATCTATCAAAAAAACGACTAACGCGAACATACGTGAAAACATGTAGACGTATGTCGTTACGTCTGGAAATACGTCAACTTATGTTTTTTCACACGTCAAAAAATACGTCTGAAAACATTATTTTTTTTTCTTACTTAATTAAAATGTCGTTTGTAAAAATCACCGACCCCGCGAAAATAAAGAATATTCGTGAAAACTTTTCAGAGAGATTAGGCTCGGGGCCACAAAGTATAATCGAAGACTATGTCATTCAAAAGCTTGATTCGGAGACGGAGGAGAACAAAAAGATCAAAAAGCTAACTGACGTGACAATCAACAAGATATACGACCATATTTCAAAAACTCTCATGGGCGATAACATTTCAGACGAGGAATATTCGTTGACGGAGAGCGAGATAGAAGACATTAGGTTTGATATTAAATCCGAGATGGAAAGGGAAGAAACACACATGCGATGTATGAGATGGTTCTGGAAACAAAGCTATCAAAATGACATACGTGAAAACATGTAGACGTATGTCGTTACGTCGGAAAAATACGTCCAACTTATGTTTTTTCACACGTCGAAAAACACGTCTGAAAACATTATGTTTCTAATTTTAAAATGCCGTTTGTAAAAATAACCGACCCCGCGAAAAGAGACGATTTAGTTGCAGAATATCTGAAAACAAAGAAGAATATCCAACAAAACTTTTTATCGGAGAAATTAGGAGATTCGGGCTTCAGCAAGATTTAACCAAGTTCTTCAAACCTATCGTCGATTCCCAATCCGCAATTTCCAAAGAGCAAAATGTGTTATTGTCCGCTATCAATCAAAATTCGGTAGCTACTTCAAATGCGCTACAGGCACTTCCTTCGTTACAGGGTCTTCAGCGTCCGGCGATAGAAGCGTATAGCCCCAATCCGACTGAGGATATCAGAACCCTGTATTTTGGAGATATGGCGACTAAGTACCTTCGTCAATACACCTCCGATAAAAAAATCACCGACACGACGTTCGGAATAAAAGACAAAAATGGGCAATTCTATATCGGCGACACTCCGATTTCGATTCAAGGAGACGACGTGACGGTTCTAAATAAGACTTACACAGGAACACCGGGACTTTGGGAGTTGTTGACTATGAAACAACCGAACGCCACGATATACGATGATAATGACAAGGCCGATTACACCGAGATTCTCACCACAACGAATGCTATAAGACAGGAAAAAAATCCTAACAAACCTAAATCATCTTCAAGCGACAAATACAAACAAATTGTCAAACCGATATGGGAAAAGATAACCCAAGGCACAGTAGGTAAAGGCGTTGGCGTAATCGTCATCTCCGAAGACCCAAATGTATTAGCGAAACAGCTAGAGCTTAGAATTCAGAGCTACAGGGCGGGTGGCACCGGAGTAAGAAACGAGATCGTGACGATATGCGACGAGTTACTACGGCAAGAAGCGCTGAGTAAAGATGGTTACAAAAATATAATGTCGATATTATAAAATGTTGATCATTAAAAGAAGGAGTTACAGGAAGCAATACGTTATCGGCGGATCCGGCATATTCGACACTATTTCCGGATTTTTCAAAAGACTAGTCACATCGAACGCCGCCAAACAGTTAGCGACTAGAGCTCTTAGTGCGGGCAAAGACGTGGCAACAGAAATTGGGAAAAAGGCTATCGATGTTGGAAAAACCACCGCAATCGATGCCGGTAAAAGATTTGTGGAAAAAGTGTTGACTCCTCCTAAGAAACAGGTTACGCAAGAAAGTAGAGATATTATTGATCGACTTAGTAGCGTCGGGGTGAATCCGGACAATACTAATAATCTGATGATGGGGAATGGTCTGAAAAATGTCCCGTCGATTCAAGATTTAGTACGAAAACTAAACGGCGCGGGAATGAAGGTCGTGTAAAAAAAAAATATCGTATAATAAAATGAAATCAGATATTCTAAACTTTACCGAACAACCTCTGATTGATGAGGGTATCGAGCGCTACCAATACCACCAGTATGAACCGATTCAGGGATCGAATCTAAACACCGCGGGGGGAGAGATAGTAATCAACATTTATTCTCAAGATGTTTTCAACCATCCGGCGGAATCTTACCTATTATTCGAGGGCAGATTGACGAAGGCGGACGGCACCTTCTACGTTAATGCCGATGCCGTAGCCCTTACGAATAATGGACTCATGCATCTTTTCAACAATATTAAATACACATTAGGAGAATGATCAGGACGTTGAATCATTACGTAACCCAGGTCAAGCGACTACGATGCTTGGTTTACTCAAATACCCAAATGATTTTAAACTAGCTCAAGGTTTGAATCAGCTGTGGTATAAGGACAGTGGCGCGACTGCTGTTATCGCGGATAATCTTGGTTTCGCCGTTAGACAGTCGTATCTAATTAGAAAACCGGGAGACAAAGGCACGTTTAGCTTCATCGTTCCATTGAGTCATATTTTCGGATTTTGTGATGATTACAACAAGGTTGTTTATGGAATGAATCACAAGCTAACTCTTGTTCGTAAAGCCGATGATGACGCAATATTTAGACTCGCCGCTGCGGGTGCTGGGAAAGTCAGATTAGACAAAATCGCGTGGTTCATGCCGCACGTCGTTCCAGCCTTAGGGGAGAAGCTTGAATTGCTCAAAACGATCGAATCGAAAGTATCGCTACCAGTCGCATACAGGGCTCGCCAATGCGATAATACAAGCGTCCCACAGGCGACTACTTTTGAATGGTCACTTGGCGTCAAGTCATCGGCTGAGAAACCAAGGTACATCATCATTGGATTTCAAACCGATCGTGGCGGTGATCAAGAAAAAAACCCATCGATTTTCGATCATTGCAATCTAACGAACATCTACGTCATGTTAAACACGGAACAATACCCAGCCGTCGGCTACAACCTATCATTCCCGAATCAGCAATTCTCACGAGCTTACAGAGAAGCAGCCTTGTTTGGCGAAAAATTCTACGGAACGGACGAACTGGTATCGCAAAGCAATATCACACCGTCAGACTTTAAAGACCTCTTCCCGATTATGGCGATTGATGTAAGTAATCAAGTTGAGCGTCTAAAGTCATCGGTAGTCGATCTCAAGATCAAAGCTACTTTTAATGCTGCTCCACCGGCTGGTACAGATGCGTACGCGATTTTGATTTACGACAAGTTACTCAACTTTAAATCGGATGGTACAAAATTGACTATGGTGTATTAAAAAAATATCTTGTACTATAAAAATGAAACTGATAGAATTGAAAACGCTGGTGAAAGAGCACGGTATCAAAAGATGGACTCATCTCAACAAGCCTGAACTTATCGATCTATTGTTCGAGAAGGGTGTACTCTCTCGCGATATCGCTGAAAAAGAGAAACAGCGGCGAGAACCGAAGGCGCCAAGCACGGATGAAAAATATAATAGATTAAAAAAAATCAGAAACCAACCCAGACGAGTAGATATATTAGACCGAGAAACGGGTGAAGTAAGCTCGTATACATCGATTTACAAAGCAGGTAAAGCACACGGGGAAAGCGCGCGAACAATCTTATTTTTCAATGGCCGAGTATGGAGAAATAGATACGAAATTAAAGTTCATGAGAGAAAGGAGGGTGGTGACGATTTTGTAACAAATTAAATTCAAAACTAAATGTGGTTTCGAATTTTAAGGTCGTATGAAGGCTGCTGAAAACTCGTGGGCTTTAATGTTTGAGTCAACGTCTGATAAAACAGCTATCTCGAGGTAGTCGGTATTATCTAATCGAACTAGGCAAGTACCCGATACATTATTATTAGCTGCGGGCGTACCTCCACCACCAAAGTCACCTCCACCACCGGGCATCTTCATGTACGTTGTTCCATTTTTGGTCAAGGAAACATTACCGTAAGTTCTAGCACTATTAGCGTGAAATTCCACAAACACCGTAACTATATAACATCCGGCTTTCTGAGGAAAGAAACGTTTCGTATCCATGAAACAATTATCCTGATCGAATCTTTTTCTCGGAAAATTTACTTGCGTCGTAACGCTAGCGGGGATAGCCTGAACAGCGCGGGAGTAGCCACAAAACGCCGGGCCAAAGAATCGGTTGATCGAAGCAATTTGTTCGTCAACATATTTTTTATTAGTCAAATGATTTTCGTTAGACGGAATGTAAGGGTGATTCGTTACCAAATCTACGCCTTGTCCATAACTTAGAGCCTCATCCATTCCTGCATCCGGATTATTCGTTATAGGAAGACCTTTAATACATTTACCATTCATATTTAGATCTCCAGTAGCCGCATTCGCTCCATCTCGTCTTAGAAAAGTATTGTTGACTTGGGATAATGTGATACCACCTGCTATTACTCGTGGTGTTGATCCACCATCCATTTGACCAAATATGTTTACAGGCATTTTATTACGCTATTAATATTTTAGTACAAAAAAATTAGTTATGGTCTTAAGAATGCGAGGGAAAAGTCCTTAGCAACTATGCCTAAAGCGGTGGTTGAATAAACACCTATCTCGAGGCTATCGCGTTCGGCTAGATAAACTATGGTACTACCTGTTGCATTGATAGTTGAACCTGTCGCACCCTCTCCACCCGCAATTTGCATATGCACCCCTCCATTTTTATACAGGTAAACGAAACCCGAAGTAGCAGCACCGAGGTTACGAAATTCTATGTGCGTCGAAACGATATAGCAACCGGCTTTACAGGGATCGATCTTTGTCCCTACTCTAACGTAGATCTCTCTATCGAATCTGTCTGTGGCGAAAGAAACTTTTGTGTGAGTATTGGCGTTTATGGTTTGCGTAGCTGTAGTGAACAAGCTAATCAGGGGTCCGATTGCTTTCGTGTTGACATATTTTTCAGCCGTTGCATCGACGTATTTCTTGTTAGTCAAATGATTATCGTTCGTCGGTGCATTATCGTGATTCGTTATCAAATCTATAGCCTGTCCTCGACTTAGTGCCTCGTCTTTTCCCGCTTCCAAAGTATTCGTTGTAGGTAGACCTTTTATCACGAGGCCATTCATATCTAGATCACCAGTAACAGGGTTTGCTCCATCTCGTCTTAGAAAAGTACTGTTTGCTTGAGTTAATGTGACGCCGCCTGCTATTACTCGTGGCGCTGATTCGCTAGCCATTTGTCCAAATATGTTTACAGGCATTTTATTACGCTATAATATTTTTAGTACAATTCATTTATGACTTCTTGAAATTTCATTCCATCTTTGCATGTTTTCTTTAGGACATACAGGCATAGATGACCGCAAAAGACTTCGCCATCGGGTTGGATTCGTTCGCTGTTGTAGTAGACGGGGCTGTGTAAATACTTTATCAGTTCGGTAGGTGGTGGTAGGCCGTAGCTGTCAAAATATATTTTATGGTTGTCCTTCTTTAAAAAAAGTACCCAGTGGGTCCCTGTACCGTTCGAGTCATCTAGGTTCAGTATTCCACATTCGTTTCGCTTAGGTTTCTTTGGTAGTTCATCTCGTAAGAAGACGCCTCTGAAGTCCGGGATATTTAGTTTCTTCGCGGCATCAATCAGCTGTATGTTTGATAGAGGGATATTAGGTAGTATGACACCCTCGATATTTATCTCTTTGTATGTCTCAAAACTCATTTTACATTTCGCCTAAATATTTTATAAAAAAATACGTTTTTTCCCTCTCACTTATTTTGTTCGCTTTTTGCATATTTTTTTCCAATAGCACCGGGCGTATATTCTTCCAATTCATAGCTTTATGAAGTTCTTTTTCATCGAACGATGATAGGGGTAGAACAAAATCGAGATGCCATACCGAGCCGAAATTGTCCATTGTCATACCCTCTTCAAACTGATATTCAATCCATTTCGTAAATATTTTAAAGCTGATGCCGATATTACTTTTGAGGCACATTGGGATTTCCATTTTTATATTAGAATTTTTTTTCTTTAGTCTAAGTCATTTTCAATAAATAGTGACCATAGGCAAGGGTATGTATCCCGTCTTGTTGAATCGCTCTTTTATCATCATCAGCAGATAGCGCGATCTTGTTTACCTCTTCTGTGTAAATTTCGTGAAGATGGGACCTAATCACATTCATCTTTCTCGATTGTTCTTTCCTCGTAAACAGACATTCTTTGTAGTCTGCGTGGGTTATCGATTTCTTAACAACATTCTTCTTAACGCCTTTGCACTTTTTATGATCTTCTCCGGCCATCTTATACGAATACAACTTGGATCTCAACCCCACGAATTCCTCAATCTGTTTACCGGCTGCTTCATCCTTAAACAAACCTATTACTTTCTTATTCACTCCAGTTTCAATACCAGACGGGTGGTCCTTTGGATAGTCCGACGTGTCAAACATGCTTCGAACATCGGGAGCTATATCGGCATAGAAATCGTCGGTTCTTATTTCGTAAGCTAGCGAATCCGTATCTGTAAATAATAGCTTTGCCCTATCTCCATACTTGTTCTTGATGTAATTGTAGTGAAAATCATACATGAGCGTTTTACTCAAGTCTAGGATACACATGCCGAGATATATCGGCTTGTTATAGAGCAACGAAGTCTTCTTCATGTGAATAGCAATTAAATTTTCGTCAAAAATAGTTCGAGTGTCGTAACTCGTTTTCGCTGCTAGTTTTATAGCTTGCTTCTCGCTTGAAACCAGTTTAATATCTACTCGAGACTCTATATTTTCACAAGTCTTGCCAAACACGCTATTGTTCATAAGTTTGAAAAAGTCTTTCTCGAAATCGTTTGTGGCTTTGGTCCTCAGGTTAGTATTTAGGTCGATATATTTTTACAACCAGGTGCTTTCTTCAAATTTAATTCCTCGATGAATTTTGGTAATCTTCAAACCTAGGCTTTCATACTGCTTCAAATTTTCATAATGGGTTATGTACTTTACTTTGTCATTCAGGTTTCGGATGAGTTTAGGAACCGTTGAAGATTCAGGCGTGATATTCTCAGGGGCAAGAGGGTAGTCGTTGTGAAGATCGTGTAAATCTTTCGAATATTCCAAGTCCACCTCCAATATACACGGTATCGATCTCCATGCGTTTAGCTCATCATTTCCCATCCATTTGAAACCGTGAGTTGGTAGTTTCTTACACATTGCCCACCCATACAAGTTGTTAGCATCCAAATAGGTTATAAATGTTGAAGGTTTGCTATCGTCAAACGTTTGCAAGTACATATTGTTTGCTTGCCCATAACGATGTGAAATTGTGCTAACACCTCCTCTTATCCCATGCTTGACCATTAGTATCATATCGTAATCGCTCAATAATTCTAACTTTACTCCAGTCAACTTTAATGAGGCATCCCATGCTAGTCCAGGAGAAGTGTAATACCAGGTGGGATCTAGGTTGTAGTTCTTCATACAAACGTCTCTAAAATTCTCAAAGACATCAGCTAGTAGGAGAACATCTGACACATTATATAAATCGTGATATTCTCTGAATGTTTTGAAACCGAATTCGTTCCATACCGTTTTCGCGTGCTCGTAATCTTCATCACTAATACCTGAATCGTTTAGTTTTGAATAGAATGCTGACTTTGGTGGTAGTTTTGTTTCATTCAGTTGATCGATGGAACTAACGTGGTCGTAAGGATATACCCCTTTTCTAAGCAAGAGATCGAGCTGTTTACCGGAGTAGTACTTGCTTATATTTTTACACTGGTCTTTGCTTAGGTTCTTCGATAAGGCGTCGAGGCTCGCTGGCATGAATCTAAAACTATCGATGAAACGTAATTCACGCTTGACCGCTTTCTCTTTCCCTTCTTTGTTAATAAACTTATCGACTACGATCTCTCTGCTAAATGAGATATACTTTTCTTCATTGCAGGGGATGCATTTAATCTGTTCAATATTACCAACCCGTAATTTCTTCACGAATAGATGGCTATCGTAGCCGGTTAGATTATGGAATACTACTGGGAAAAACTTGGGGACTCTATACTTTAGATTACAAATCTTATGAGCAGCGCCTCTGAATTTACCAGTAAGATGGCAGTGGTCTCTTACTCGTATGTCATTATCATCATCACCATCAGAGAACTCACCCCCGCAGATATGGCAGTTAGTAGCTTCTTCGTAACATTTCTGCTCAGTTTTACCGAATATCATTTTCTCTGGAAATTTAAATCGATTATAAATATCTTTTACTTTCTCAACAAGACTGTCAATAAATATCTGCGCTACATCATCGTCTTCGCTCTTCGCTGTGAATGTTACGGGGGCTTGTGAATACAGGTCATCGTCGAAACATTTTATGTAGTAACAAAACGAGCTAGGAGTATGTTTCTGGTATTTATTGGTGTAAGACGTGCTGGGATCGGGTTGGCATGTATCGATCGGTTTAATGAAGGATTCGAAATCCGCATAGATAATAAAAGGTACTCGCATTTTTCGATAATAATTTTTAAAACTCAACATAGTTCCTGGGCTTGGGAGTTCTATTCGTTGGGCGTCATGTTGCGAACAGTACTCGATGTGTTTTTTAAGCGAGTCTTTCGTTCTGTAACCGATTAAACATCTTCTGCAAAAGTGCATCGAATTTACAGATTTTTCTGTTCGTGCCGCCATCAATCTATTAAAGTTCTTGATCCAACAGTAATGCTTCTTTTCATCGTCAGAAATAAGCAGTAGATCTACACAGGTATCACTTTCATGCTTCGATATGTATAATGGGTATACGCTCTTTTCAAAGCCGAATACGCTAACGCTAATGTTATTACGGCGCTCAAACTTATTTATAATATTAGCATCAGCAGCAACTGGGAACACGATACCACCCCAATCGAGTTTCTTAGATTGTTCTACCAGATCTTTAGTGATTCTATGCGGGTTATCTTCAGTTGGATTCAACGCCCTTGTAATACACCACTTGAAACATTCTTCGTCGTTGTTTTTCATATTAATAATGGCCTTTTTATTTACCAAATACTCGGGAAGCTGAATATATGAACTACCTTTCAATGGCTTGTATACCACTGTATCGATATCCAATTTCAAAACGGCCTTGAATCTCCAATTGCTACCTCGCATCTGATAACTCGCCATGCTCTCTTTAATTTTATCCACTGCGTTGGTATATATTTCCTTCACATCGGTTGCTTCTAAAATAATATCAGTCTTTGATTTGAAATTAGGCTCAGCCGTTGTTATTTCACCGGATTTTATGTCTACTTTCTCCATTACACACATGAGATTGAGTTGAACTTTTACCCCTCGATTTTTCGCTAGCATCCCAACTACCCGCGATCTTACAGCCTTGAGAAAAGATTCAACATCGATCCTGTTGTTGCCATCGATCGTGTATCTTTTTGTAAACCCTTTGATAGCCGTCGCTGTCTCTCGAAGTTTGAACCTATGAATAGGTGGTTTTATTTGAGGGGGTAACTGGCTAATCTCACTAGTCAACCAATCCGAAAAAGTAGCTTTATTTTTCCCCACAAATTTCCAAGTAGTAGACAAGAATGCCTTAAGTTCCTCTTTTCCTAATCTTGAGTATCCTCTTTGACCTCTCTTTTTTGCAATTTTTCGCAATTCTCGTACCGTGCCTCTCTGTTTCGTAGTCCCCGGAGTACGCATTGGAGTCTTGATGTCTGGTGCCCGAGCGCCTAGTAGATCTCCATGCTTTATGAGTGCGATGAGTTCCGTTTTTGGTAGTTTCGTGTATCCTTTTTGTCCTCTCTGTTTAGGAATTTGTTGCAATTCTTTCAGATTATACGTATCGTAGTTCATTTTGTATACAAGATATTATCTTTATACTAATACAAGATAATTTTTTTCAAATTGAACGAGATGGATTTTTCAATGAATATTGCCAGTGAAAAATTATTCATTCATACAAAATAAACGCCTCTACCCCTCTTCAGTTCTTTCTACCAATATAACATCCTCCACTCTTAGTTGAACTGATGGTTTTCCACTTCCAATGAATACACTGCATGTTAAATCTAGCACGGCCCGACATGTAGTAGGTTTTAATATTAGCGTTAGGGGATCGATCTGGTTATCGTCTGTATCATAAAATCCGGTTGTTATTTCTGTTGATTGATAAGCAGTTTTCAATTTCGGGTACATCTTAGGCGGCATGTCTTCCTTTTGATGAAAGATGGCCATTTCTTTGACCAAGTGTTTCTTACTCAAACCCTCTGTAAGCATATAATCTTGAATGCGTTCTAAAATACTTTCAAACATACTGATAGTCTTCGATTCTTCCTCAGTCGGTCCTAATTGCCTTTCATACATCGGTACGATCATACTAAACCCAAATGAGTTGAATCGTAAAAACCTATTATAAATTAAGCTACAACTTTTCAATGCCGGAGTTTGGATATGAAAATCATCAATGCCGTCTGGATAATTATATTTAATTTGAATTCTTTGACCAAATTTCGTCTTCACGACTTTGAAGATCATATTTTCAGGATTGAAAGTTTCATGTGTGATAATCATGTTCATTTTATAGTAAGAAAATATTTTTCTTTTTTTTGTTATTTTATATACACAAGAGAAAAAAAATATTATGATCGAGTGACTCATCGATACCATTGGTATTTCCCACTCACCCTATGACTCATCATCGAAACTACCGTGAACTCTTGGCGTGATGAGTCATAGGCGCGTGCTGGGTGGTTGGTAAAAGTTTAACCATGGTTTGGGTTGAATGCACAACGGATCAAGAAAATATTTTTTTTTGTTATTTTATAAAGTAGGAAAAAAAATAAATTTGTGTGTTGGAAAAAGTTGAACCATGGTTATGGGGTGGCGAATTTTTGAACCATGGTTATGGGTCGATATATTTTTGAACCATGGTTATGGGTCGATATATTTTTTGATGAGTCAGCATATTTTTTTGAACCATGGTTATGGGTCGATATATTTTTGAACCATGGTTATGGGTCGACACATTTTTGAACCATGGTTATGGGTGGTTTGGAAAAGTTGAACCATGGTTAAGGTCAAATGTTCCAGAATAGTCTTAATCTATCTACTCTTTTCAATTAAATGCAGACACATCCTATGCTTTTTAATTTAAATGCAGACACATCCTATGCTTTTCAATTAAATGCAGACACATCCTATGCTTTTCAATTAAATGCAGACACATCCCATGCTTTTCAATTAAATGCAAACACATCCTATGCTTTTCAATTAAATGCAAACACATCCTATGCCTTTCAATTAAATGCAAACACATCCTATGCTTTTCAATTAAATGCAAACACCTCCTATGCTTTTCAATTAAATGCAGACACATCCTATGCTTTTCAATTAAATGCAGACACATCCCATGCTTTTCAATTAAATGCAAACACATCCTATGCTTTTCAATTAAATGCAAACACATTCTATGCTTTTCAATTAAATACAGACACATCCTATGCTTTTCAATTAAATGCAGACACATCCCATGCTTTTCAATTAAATGCAAACACATCCTATGCTTTTCAATTAAATGCAAACACATTAGACTGGTCCAAAAAAATGAACCTCCTCAGAGTTGTGCTCCACAACCCTATTTTTGTTCTATGTCTGCCCAGTATTACATCCGCCAAATTTGAGAGCGATTGGTGAATATCTAGAGGGAGCTCAACGTCATGATATTTTCACCATTGAAGGCATGAAATTGGTAATCTGCATGGAATAACAGAAAATAGGATATGAGTTGTATTAAAATACACAATTGCAGCAATGAGTTTAAAAGGTTTCAAAATGTACAATGTTGTTATACACACTAGAACTCTTCTTGGATAACGCATTCAGTGTCATTCACTCTCCTCTGTAACCTTCACCAACGTGGCCTTGGAGCAGAATGGAAAGTTCTTCCTGTGGCGTTTCACGAGTCGAAGAAGAAACTACTTCTGCTCTTCATTCTTTGTCAACGATGAATTATACTGCTGCATCAAAGCAATGGCTCGCTCAGCAGAGTCGTTCACAACTGTCTTGACCGACGCTGCCGTCGTGAGATCATGGTACGAGGGATCATCGTGCCATTCTTTAGGATCCTTTGCCAGGAAACTTTGAGCCTTCTCTTTTCCATTCAAGTGCAGAATGTCAAAGATGATAGTTATTCTCTCTGTGAATCAAGATGCAAGGCCAAGAGAGCTGAGTGGTTCAGGAGGACGGTCGAGCAGTGGTGTAGTCCTAAAAAATGAAGTGGGGGGACGCCTGGAAATTGAAGTGGGGGGACGCCATGGAAATTGAAGTAGAAACTGTAGCAAAAAGTGCAATCTTGCAAGAAGTTTGCAAAAAGTGGGGGGACGGCGTCCCCCCGCGTCCCCGCCCCACTACACCACTGCGGTCGAGGCGTTTCACAGAACTTATGGCCTGTGGAAGGCCGAGGTTTGTCACCATCAGTGCTTTCACATCTGCTCCAATTCTGCTGTCAAACAACGACAGGCCAACCAAAATTTCTGAGAAGTACCAGAGATGCCTGCCAAGTGCAGTCGAGGCCGCCTTTGCCACTATGACATTTGGATAGCTGCTGAGCACCTCAAGTAGTAATAGGTCGTTAAGTAGCGCTCTGATAGGCAGAGGAGCTTCATGCCAGAACCGAACATAGATGAGGCTGACAAACAGTGACATCTCCCTTACACTGTGCTTCTCTTTGGCAGTTAGAGAGAACTGCCGCTGGAAAAGAAATATTTTAAGGCCATAGATGGCTTTTGCTATCCAACGTGCATGATGGAATGCTCCTGGCAGTTGTATAAAACACCAATCCACGAACTCGATTTTGAAGACCCCAGTCATTCAGTGTTCTCAGACAGGCTTCAGCTTGTTCTTTACCAGTTCCACGGTCAATTTTTGAGGCTCCCAGCAAGATCTCTTCCCCGTCACCGGTGATGAGTACTGCAATTCTATCGACTGTTTCTTTCTTGGCAGTAATGTCAGGTAGAAGTTTGCCAACCCAGTGCATGAGCAGAGGCACATTGCCAATGACCTCCCTGTTCATGACTTCACCCTCCGCCTCCCGGTTCTTGTAGCGTGATCGTCGGATGGAACTTCTTGACAAAGTCCTGGTATTGACATTATGGCCAAGAGCCTGTGCAACTGCTCCAAGAATGTAAGTGGCACCTCGGTCTGGTACATTGACTTGGTCCAGAGCAGCAGTGACATTGGGATCCGTAAGGATATTGAACTTCGCTCGCTTTGGCTGAGATTTGAAGCCTGGATCATGAGCTTGGAACTCATCATCAGAATCAGAAGGGCTGGAAGTCAACAAGCTACTGGAGTGGATTTCGGAAGCATCAACTGAATCCGTTGGATGGACAGGCTGTTCAGAGTCTAAAGAGTATGGAGTAGATTGGCTACTTGTGGAAGGAACAAACGAAACAAGTCGACCAGAGTGTTAGATGCAACTTTTTGGGCAAATTTACGAAATCGTTCCTTTCGAACATTCCTCCTCTCTTCCTTCCTAGTGAGTGACACATCGACGCCCACCATGCTGCAAGAAAGACGCTTTTCCTTTGCATAATGTGGAACTGCTCATCTTCTTCAATTGTCATTACTGAGAGTGCGTCCCCGGTGGCCACATCGAACAATTGAATAATGCTGCTTTTAAATTCCTCTTGTTTTCCATGTTCACGTTCGTTGTTTCTCTTACGGTTCTTTTAAAGATTCTTATAGTCATCAAAAAGTTTCAGTAAGATGCGAACCATAGACTCGATTCTCTGATATGGAATCCGTGCTCTCTGCCAAATTTCAATAACTTTTGAAACGGCTAAGGCTGCTGCTTCTTTCAGTTTAAACTTTCTCTCGACATGAAAAAAACATTAGAAGTCAAAGAACGTCCTCATTTGTTGGAAGATGCGACCCAGACAGTTCCTCTGTGCCCTTTCCTATCAGCCAAACTTCAGAACTGCTTCTTGTCTTTGCCATTATTATTTTTACCAGCTGTGTCATAAACCCCTTTTACAGTCAACTCTCATAAATGCACTAATAATTCATAATAGCCTAAGTAAACAGTTTGCACAACCTTCTTGAAGAGAAATTTATTTTAAAAATCCAACATCTGAATTCAAATTTTTATAGTTAATAATGACACCAGTTCAACCCAACAGTTCAAAATTAAGTAAGTAAGCAGTTCTAGTAATAATTTTTGCGAGTTTTATATAATGGCGTAATAATTCTCACTAAACAACTGCATTATTAAGAGAATGCAAGGCTTTGAGCTCCCTCTAAAAGTGCTCTAATCTGCTTGAAATTTGGTTTAAATATTACTTAGGAGAGGTAGAACAGATTTAAACTTGTGGAGGATAGTTCTGATCAAGATGATTTTTTACCATAGTATCTTGGACCAGTCTAAAACACATCCTTTGCTTTTCAATTAAATGCAGACACATCCTATGCTTTTCAATTAAATGCAGACACATCCTATGCTTTTCAATTAAATGCAGACACATCCTATGCTTTTCAATTAAATGCAGACACATCCCATGCTTTTCAATTAAATGCAGACACATCCCATGCTTTACAATTATATGTAAACACGTCGTATGCTTTTAATTAAAGGCAAAACACATTCCATGCTTTAGCCTACAATTAATTGCAAGCACATCCTATGCTTTACAATTAATTGCAAGCACATCCTACGCTTTTCAGTTAAATGCAAATACATCTTAAATCTTTTCAATTAAAGGCATCGTTTGATTCAAGCGACAAAAACAACAAAATAGAAGATGGGTGATATAATTATAGGCCTACCGTAATAGCAAAGTACGATAATAATTATGTCTAGACTCCAGTGCAATGCACAACGCTGAAGCGTTGACTGTGCGATCAGCATATCACATTTTTTAAACATCATGTACGTGTGTGCGTGTGTGTGAATGTGTGTGCGTGTGTGTGTTTTGTGTGTTTGTGGGAGGGGTGTGTGGGCATGTGTATGGGGTGTGTGCGCGCTATTCTATTGAGCGGACGTATAATTAGCAATGCAAACTAATGGAATGGATGACCGAGATGACGCATGTGCTGACTACGATGATGATGATGATGACGACGACGACGACGACGACGACGATGATGATGATGATGATGACGATGATGATGATTATGATGATGATGATGATGATGATGATGATGATGATGATGATGATGATGATGATGATGATGATGATGATGATGATGATGATTGATGATGATGATGATAATGAGTATGACGACGACGACGATGACGGTGATGATGATGACAATGATGGTGGTGGTTGTTGTTGTAGTGGTGGTGATGTTGTTGTTGTTGCTGTTGATGATGTATTGGTGGTGGTGGTGGTGGTTGTGGTGGTGGTGGTGGTGGTGGTGGTGGTGGTAATGGAGGCGGCGTAATTAGAGGTCATCGTCCATTAACCTCAACTCGTACATGTATATTGTAATGTTTTATCTAAACGGTTTACGAAAATAAATAAATGACCGAATTAGACAGATGCGGTTCATATTTTGAATTGCACCTTGACGCAATATCGTCTGGCATACATTTAAGTTTGTATAGCGCCTCTAATAGCACAGACTAGACCTACTCAGGTGATGGGTGGGAGGGGGCGGTGGTATCGCGTTGGATAACACAATGACACTGAGAGCGATACGTACCGAGATCGAACCCCGTTTAATGCAGGAGTGCTCTGCTATTAGAGCCGCGTATTGCAGGCTGTTTATTCTGTCAGTAGTTTAGATATAATAATAATTGTATCAATTAATATTGATGCATAAGTTGTACAATGTGCATGTTCGCTGTACAGTGCAGTGCGTTTGCAGGCGTGTCCTTTAAAAACTATTTTTATAATTATTATTACAATTGGCTTTACTTATTGCTGGAACTTTTCAATAGAGCGAAGTTTATCTCATCGTTAAATCGTAAGTTCTTTGCTGTAGAATGTTAACCATCATTGTATGTATGTATGTATGTATGTATATGACCATTTATATAGCGCCTTAACAAGAATCTCACGAAGGCGCTTGAACGCAGCGCTCGTGAATAAGCTGGGGCCCTGCGCTTAGCTCTCGATCGTTGCTCTATGAATTTAGAGCTTACGATTGCGATTACGATGTTGGGCCAACCAACAGTGATTCTTATGTTCAAAATCTTGCATCTTCAGTCAGCGATTTGCAGAAAAAAGCTGAAAAGCTTACTCGTGATGACGACCAAAAGTTCTGAACAGCCGGCAGAGTCTAGAAAATCCACCAAGTGACCGATGACTAGAAAAATAGTAAATAATTTTATTATTATTACGGCAGATATTTAACCAAACTACATGTACATCTATTATCCTAACAGTTGCGATAAGCTTAGGCTTTAATCTGTTGCGTGAATGTGTTTTCGGAGAACAGTATCATCGAGTTCAGTGGGCGTCTCTCGTTGATTATTATAGCCAAATTATAATTATTATTACAGTCTTGACTTTGATTAACTCATTTTTATCTGTATTATAATTATATAGGCCTATATATATATATATATATATATATATATATATATATATTATATATATTATATATATTACTAGCTGGGGTACCCGGCGTTGCCCGGGAAATTTAGGATTCGACCCGCTCCGGCCACAACCCCACCACACCCCACCACTCCGACCTCCACCGGTACGCCACGCATGAAATTTTCCACCCACCCCTCTTCCACACACCCACCTCTTTCATCCCCCCACAACACACCGCCACTAATTCCGATCTCCACCGGTACGCCACCCGTGAAATTTTGGTTTTCGGAGAAAAAATTTTCCCCGAAAATTTCCCCCACCTCCTACCCACCCCCACAACAGGCCACCATTGATCTTTACCGGTGCGCCACCCGTGAAATTTTGGTTTTCGTGAAATTTTTGGGGAGAAAATTTCCCCCCCAATTTCCCCCGTCCACCGTTCCACCCACCCCACCTCTTCCACTCCTCCCCACAACACGCCATCACTAACTCCGATCTCCACCGGTACGCCACCCGTGAAATTTTGGTTTTCGGGAAATTTTGGGGGAAACCCTGGGAAAACCCACCCTGGCCCCTTACCCACCACCCCACAACCCCCACACACCCCACCCCTTTGCTCCTTCATCCACACCACCCCTCCTCCCACCGCCTCTACTCCTCCACCCACGACCCCCATCCCCCTCGCACCACCACCCCCCCACCCCACCCCACACCCCCCCACTCCCACCTCCCTCCCACACCCCCTTCCCACCCACCTCCACCACCGACCTCCACCGGTGCGCGACCCGTGAATTCCGGACTGGCAAAGGCGCTGTTCTCTAAACGCTGTCGAACGGCTGCTTTTATATGTATTACGTATAGGAGCCGAAATAAAAGTGCCGTCGTAAGCTTGAAAGGGCAAAGGCCAACAGGGAAAATGAGTGTTTTTGGCTTCCACTCTGGCCCCCATGGTGGCAGAGATTCGCGAACCCCTTCTCTACGCGTCGGAAGCCGAGACGGACACAGTAGTGAAGGTTTGGAGTGAAAAGCTTAAAAACTGTGGAAATGCATTCCGGTCAAACAGACGGAATCTTCTCTTTATTTATATAGATATATATTATATATCTAAAACTATAAAGGCGAAACTTTTCCAATGTTTGCGAACAATTTTCTTCTTATCCACCCGACCGATTTTTCCCAATATTTACAAAAATACTTTTTAGGACCCATTAACAAACATAGGGGGGTTCGCGATCCAAAAATCTTACCTTTGCCGAATTTGAAACATTTAATTTTTAATAATCCGACGAAAGCTAATATATAATGCAGTATTTAAGATTGGTCGCCGGATCGCTTTCAAAGATCCCATAGATTTATGACGTCATCACTTCTTTACTTCGCTTTAGGCGGCCGATTTTATAGCGCGCGCTTTCGCTAAATTATACTAAAAACACTGATAATAATATTATGAACGGTTGATCGCAAGACAATGACAATGGATACCGGTAATTAATATAGTACCGTGTCGTCGTACGTATACAGGCCATCTGGACATTACCGGTATTTAGGGCGGACGGGTTTAGGCAAAAGAACCAAAATTCGCCGGCAAATGCTGGCCACAACGGAGGGTGACGAACCCGCCCCGCAGGGGCGGTTGCAATGGGAGCTGGGTTGGGGCGAAAAATCTACATTTCACCGACAACACCAGGCACCCCAGGCTGGGACCGGGTTGGGGCCGATGGAAGAAGGTGGGGTGAGAAAGGCTAAGTGGGAAAGGGGTCAACGTGGCTGTGGACCAAATATCGAAATTTCCCGGGCAACGCCGGGTAATTCAGCTAGTATATTATATATATATATATATATATAATATTTGATGGTAACCAACCATTGACTCAATCAATGAATCATTTCGTCTAGTGTAAAGCGACAAATCTCGTGACACATTTTTTGATGCGATAACAGGACTACCTGTGTATTATGCCGGTCACCAAAACATGTCATGTAATGCAGATAGCAGAAATAATATCAGTTCTGGCAATAATGGTTAGCATAATAATAATTATACTAAAAGAGAATTTGGCTGATTGCCTTGTAACTTTGACATCGAACGCGGTTAAGAATGAGGTTTATAATTTTATAGGTTGGGGTTTGTGCATTTAGTAATTTTTTAAATATTCGAGATATTATTAAATGTATACGAACGATCCTTGGCTTGGAAGAGGAAACTGTTTAGCCTTGGTCTCAGCCGCAGGGATGCCACTCTGAATTTTAAAAAGGTCTGACCAAAAAAGGGTAGAAAAAGCTAGATTGAGCAATTTTTGGAGAGATAGGCTACATGTCTTTTTTTTACCTTAAACATTCAGAAAAAGCGTCATGAGAAAAAGCTAGATCCTGACAAAAGAAACCTAGATACCTAGACAGGACCGGAAAAACCTAGATCTAGGTGGAAACAACTATGAGTGGCATCCCTGTCAGCGCAAAAAGGGGGCGGAGAAACGAGTCAGCAAAGAACATGTAGGCTGCATTATAGCGTGCATGATGATGCATCAGTGTATAGGGCTTAGCTGCAAAGGTGTTTGGTCACAATCATTGCATATTTAATTACACAGTCATACAGATGATTGTACAATGTTAGGCAGACTATAGGCTACCCATATGCAGTCAGGGGCGGATCCAAGGGGTCAATCCGGCCATGGCGCCCCCTTTTAGAAATGTCTTTATTTTTTACCAGCTATTCTGACTCGGGAAGTTGATGTGCCCTCCATGAGCACTTTCTTATGCCTCACCGCGCCCACGACGAGGTTCGCACAAAAGGCCCGTGCAGGTGCTAAAGAACACAGTACAACTAAAAAAGGTCATCAGATTTTTCGGGGACCAAGACGGAATGTTTTCTATCACCCGAGATCCAAAATTTGTGTCCCCCCTTCGAAAATGTCTGTATCCGCTCTTGTATGCAGTCGCTTTATGTGATGCCTTCGTTTGAATCGTCATCAGCCACGCAGTTAACTAAAGGCAGAAACAGAATAGAGAAATTAGCCTATGGCTAACGATGATTGAGTATGGTAGATCACACGCAGTATTATAATAATGCAGAGCACAGTGTTGTACTTCTTTGACACGTATGAGCTTCGTCGTTGGTTATTCTGGTTGATTGTATCGATTCGATAGATTCTTTTGGATAAGCTTACCATGTCAATCGAAAAATCGTGTAAAGCGGTTGAATGAAGGACTGTTATCAAAAATAATGCTTATGGCTCGCTTATCAATGCATCTCGGCCCTGTGTAGCGCAGCAGAAGACTGAAGAACACCGTGTAGCATTACAGTTCGACAGTGTCTATATTTAATCTAGGCGTCTCTCGGGGGGAGGGAGGGAAGTTCACCATCAAGAATAATATTTCACCCCCAGAAAAAAAATCTTGAGCCATTGCTATAAGGGGCTGTTCTTGTATTCATCTCATATCTAACCATGGCGCATAATAATATTATATTATAATGCATGAAGCAGGATTCAGCTAATTAATCGATCGGAATCTACATTTATATATCGCCCTCCTCAGAGGCACTATCTAAACGATTGTGGCTGTTTGATATGCAACAGAGAGCGGAACCGCGTGGTTCGAACCAGTCACTGGCAGTCAGCCTTCCAGAACAAAGAAACGATCGCCCTGGTTACCGATACGTCCAGAGACAGGTGTGGACGCATTTTACAGCTGAGTGCTGTAGGCTACACGACATCACACGAACGTATCAGGTGTCAATCCAGAAGGCGGCGACGTTGCTTCTGATATCAAGATTACCGATAATGTGCAACCTGTTCGCGATAAGCTAGACCTCTAACACATTGATTATAACACAAAAAGGGGCGGATGTAACCTAGACGTTTCTGTTGGTAACGAGTGTTCCTCGCTCCTGGCAGCACACGACCCAAGGGCTGCCACGAGCGATAACGTGATTATATAAAACTCAATATAAATTCAGGCAATTTTGTGTCAAGCCATTCGCAAAATATTTTAAAATTCCTCCAGCTGTCAAATTTAATATCTCTCACATACGCGCAGCTTTACGACTGTTATTGTGTTGACAAATTGTTTATATCTCATTTTGATTGACCATTGAGTCTAGAGTTGCCTCCAAGATCAAAGGAATTATACATTAAATGACTTAGGGCCTAAGTCATTTAATTTATAAATCCTTTGACCTTAGCTATTTTCAAATATTTATGTCATATAACGTGCACTGATGACAAATCTAGCAACAGCAGGGGATCTTTAAGCAAGCTCAAGAAGTCGATTAAGAATTTTGAAAAGTCTAAGAACGTCTAGCTCATTTCATCCAGTAACGCATTTATGGAATTTTGCCACGCTGAACTTGGAGTCAGACATTACCATAGCAATTGATTTTGACCTGTAATGTTACTTTTCCCCCGAAATGTTTGATATTCAAGCTTCCAAAAGAGCCACTCGAATGCCACAATATTGCTTCAGCTTTGGGGACAAATCCCTGACCAACGACTCTCCTCTGCCCAGTCCCACAATAGGTCATTTAAGTGCAGTTGAGAAAATTCCTTAGAATAAACCCTGAAACCTTTTGGTAGTTGAGAAAAAAAAGAGTTTGTATGAGCAGTAGACCTATGACGGGCCACCTGGTGGATTAATAAGGTCCGATGGATCACAGTACTGTAGCCTACAATGTCGAAAGGCTAATACAAGTTCCAGAATCAAATGCGGTTTGGAAAGGTGTGAGTGCAGTGAATAACAGAGGTTGAGCGTTATGATCTTGCAGTTCAAACTTTTATGATTTTTTCGTAGACATTTGCAGTGTAGGTCAACGTTCTGTCCACGTGACGCGACTGTCTAAAGTAATCCTAAGCATCAATTATGGTATGGTTATGCCAGCAAGTTCTTGCTCACACTTAGGCTACCTACTTGAATTTTGACAGCCTATAGTCGCTCCCTACTCTTGCTGCGAATAACAGTGCTCGCTCTCAGTCCCGTTTCCTCCAACCTTCATCATGCACAGCTGTGCTTTTTCTGTGGTTGACCCAGCGGCCCCTTTGCTGAGTTGCGCCTGCCCCATAGGATATTCTGGCCGTGCTGGCTTCGGGAGCACCTCTGAGTAGTTCACTTGAAGCGGTGCTGTATAAATACGTGAAAGACTTAATTAATTATTATTAAGTCGCATGTGCAATTTTAAAATGACCTCAATATGACAAAATATAAATGCACGTTGAATGCAAATTTTATTTAGTCACATGTTCACAGGCTAGCCTACTTCACCAGGATCCAGACTCCCGACCAAGCAACATTGCAGCAGCTTAGATTGAGAGGCGCAGCCAGCGGAAACTAACTGATTGTCTAGTTTGTTTAAATAAACGAGCTCAATATGAAATGTAGTAGGCCTATCTTAAAACTGTCAGACATTCAATCTCAGATAACTCGCAATTCATTCGACAATTTCAAGTAAAATTTCATAGCTTGACTCAAAACGCCCCTTTTTACTCTTTAAGAGTTTCGGAGCATTAAGTCAAGAACCGGGTTAAGGCATCCGGGATTCATAACCTACCAGACAGCGTCGAGCCTTCTCGGTTGTTGGCCCGTCCACATGGAATGGGCTCCCGCTTGCACTACCGCTTGCACTACCCTTACCACCTCGGAATAATTTGCCTGCTTTCTGCAAGTTGCTCAAAACCTATCTTTTTAGCTGTGGCTGGGCTGGGAGCGCCTCTGAGTAGGCTTCTTGAAGGGGCGCTATAAGTTTTCTGAATAAATGAATGAATGAATAACCTCTAACCCCAAAAAGCGCGAAACGTGCATGATAAGCCACTTTTAATAACATAATAATTTATTTTGTCGGTCTATTATAATTGTAGGCTAAATGATAATGGGTGCATGCAGATCATGCATACCGCAACGCATTTTCTCATTTTATGAGCATGCTATGTTGTTGGTCTTCTTTTTAAAGTATCCTGCATATGATCTGAGTTTTGGCCAACAAACAATAATATCTTGCTAGGCCTAAATCACGCTATTCCATTACAACAAGTCACTGAGTGGTGGTTGAAGTGATGGAGGTGGCGGTGTGAGACTTGGTGGAAGAGAAGTTGGATGAGGGTATGGTGGTAGTGGTGGAGAGACAATAATTAGATAACGATGAAGCCTTTCATCGATAAAGTAATTTTAAACATGTTAGGGAACAATTATTATTTCTTTAAATGACCAAATCAAACACAGGGAGAAATTGCTATATCCTCATTATAAGCAAATGTTAAAGTACTCGATTCAAAATTTTATGATACAAATTATGCAAAACAAGGCCTATTCGATTTTTTATGGCGGGCTTTTGAGTAAACGAATTATTAACGTGTAATATTGTAAACGGACAGGACATCTACATTTGCTTCGTGGACTACGAAAAGGCTTTTGATAGGGTAGACTGGAGGAAACTAATGCATGCACTGCGACGAATCGGGGTGGATTGGAAGGAAAGGCAACTTATTGGAAACCTGTATATGGGGCAGAAAATAAGAGTAAGAATAGAAGGTGAATACTCGGAGCCAGGAAGAATAGGCAGAGGTGTGAGGCAAGGGTGCCCACTCTCCCCAATACTCTTTAACATATACATCGAAGAAATAGTTCGGGAGGCGCTGGAAGAAACGAATGAGGGAGTAAAGGTGGGAGGTAGGCTGGTAAAAGCGCTGAGATTTGCGGATGATCAAGCGATGCTGGCGAACAGTCAAGAAGGGCTACAAAGAATGATGGATCGCCTGAACATGACATCGGCAGAATATGAAATGAAAATAAACATAAAAAAGACAAAGGTTATGAAAATAAGCAAGGGAGGGGACAAGGCAATTAAGATCACCATAAATGGAGAAGACATAGAAACAGTTGAGAAATTCTGCTACCTGGGAAGTTTGATCACACAGGATGCAAAGTGCCATATGGAAATAACAAGACGAATAGCTATGGGAAAAGATGCATTCTATAAAAGAAAAGAACTCTTGAGAGGGAAACTGAGTAGGAATCTGAAGAAACGAATGGTCAAGACGCTGATATGGAGTGTGGTCCTGTATGGTTCAGAAACGTGGACTATGCGGAAAGAGGACAAAAGTAAACTAGAAGCATTCGAAATGTGGATATGGAGGAGAATGGAGAGGGTTAGCTGGAAAGAACACATCACAAACGAAGAAGTATTGCAAATGGTGGAAGAGGAAAGATCACTGATAGGTACAATCAGAAGTCGGCAAAGAAAATGGATTGGCCACATAATGAGAGGAGAATCTATGCTAAGAATTATCATCGAGGGTAGAATGGAGGGCAAAAAGACAAGAGGAAGACCAAGAATGATGTTACTAGACTGGATGATGACGGACGGATATAAGAACCTAAAACAGGAGGCTCAACATCGCGAAGAATGGCGTCGTTGGACATACGAACCTGCCTGAGGGCAGAGAACCAAAAGAAGAAGAATATTGTAAAAGAATAGTTTTCCAAACACAGAAGTTAAAAAGCACAAACAGTACGGCAGTAGCTACGCGAGATATCGACATTATTGAATTTAAATTGTCTGCGTCCAAAGCATTTAAAAATTATTTCTATTTTAAATTATTTCCTCTGTGACACGGAAGATTCTTAAAAGACATGTATCAGCATCAACAACGCAAATACTCATTGCTTCGTTCCTCTCACTATTGAAGTGCAAATTGTGGTAAATATTGAGGTTGTCCTGATCTCGCTTCGGACCAGTAAATTCCAAGAGATTCAACTCAGAATCTAACAGCTCAATTCTGTTTTCCAAGTCAAGTATCAGAATTCTACCGGAAGTATCGGCAAAATTCATTGAACAAAATCGATGAGGTTTACATTGCCGTTGAATAATCCCGTGCGTATCAATTTCCGTCAATACCATCTGAAGTTTCACGTTAACTAAAGCCAAGACAAGATTTCCATTTGATTTCTTCATTATGCAGCTGTCAATACACATGAACCCATAGATATCTGGAGACAGCATTACTTCATGTTGCAAGAGACCATTCGGATTGTAAACGCTCACTGCGTGCAGAACTGGTTCTTCTGCTCTTTGAATGATTATTAGGTTGCCATTATCGGATACGGACAGGGAACCGTAAGAAATTGGAAATCTTAGCTCACTAATCCATGTTTGCATGTTAAACTGACGTTCCTCATTTCTCGCAATGCGTAAGATTGAAGCACAATGCAATTTCTCATTTATGTCCAGTACATAAACACAATTCGAAACATTGCAAGCTGCCAAGCTTCCTTTACTTATTCCAGGTAGTGTGAAGACTTCTTTCACCTTTTCCACATTGTTGCGGTCGTAAACTACAATACTGTATGATGAAGATACTGCAGATGTCACACCGTCTTGATGATAGTGAAGGCAAAACATAAGTACTTCATCTTTCAATGTGTCAACTTTGAGAACAAAATAGTTGACGAATGATTCGCTCAAAATTTCCAAACGAAACTTCTCTTGAACTGGAAACATGTAAATTACGCGAAAAAATGACACAATTTTAATAAAATACTCGACATACATTTCTAAATGAAATAATGCCTTTATAAAAGTGATTGCAGTATGTAGGCCTACTCTCTTTAAAAATTGAATTATCGGAACACAGAACTTGTGAAAGCTGTGTGATAGTTTAGGTGAATAAAACACAAATTGAAGAAATGAAAAATATCAATAACCAGGCCTATGATTATTATCAGTTGGGGATAGGTCGTGATATCTAATGAAACTATTTTCACCAAACTATATTTTTTATTCATATCACAAACGAAAGTGTATTCTCACGCAGTAGATAGTAAAAATTGATAATTGATTATATGGATATTCCTCAAGTAGGCCTAACGTTGGTTAAATTTATGGATGTTCGTGTGGACCAACGTTTTACAATTATTATCCATGTTGATGGGATAATCATAAAAGATAAGAATCATAAGAAAAATCACTCCCCTACTCTCATGACTCCTATTTTAGACCTAACTTACTTATATACTAAAGGCATTAGAAATAATAGAGCCTACATAAGTGTCTTTGCAAAAACGAACACTAGAAAATTTTCTATTAAGTACCAGGGTCCTCTTTTATGGAATAACATACCAGAAAGTATTCGTGCATCCAGGAGTCTCGCTCAGTTTAAAATCCAAATCCGTGCATACACATTAAACAGTGTAAAATGAACTCCTTTATTTAACCAATGTTCATGCTTATTATTATGTTTTTGATATATGTTTTGAGGGAAAGTATCTCGTTGCTTCTGTTCATTTGCTTTCAAAGCACCGCCATTAATTAATTAATATCGCATCTGCTTTTTATCTTCTATTGTTACCCCAATGAATTTTCTGGTAAATAGGCCCCACTATCGGGATCATTCCCTTCGGGTAGCCTATTGGTTCTGCCACACTCAGTATTGGTTGCTTCCCTGTCCATAATTATAATCGCAAATGTTAACTAGCAATCAATCACTGTGTGTACTATCCTGTAAGCAAAATTGTCTGCTTGTCTTTGTTTTCTTGGTGGATCAATAAACCAATTGAATTGAATTGAATTGAATTGAATTGAATGACATAGGCCTACTCTGTAAATCTTAAGATGCACCACTGTGCAACCGATTTTTATAATTATAGCAATCAATCTGACCTGAGCTTACAACTATAATTTAAGACCCTACAGAATAAGCCATCTTGCCGAAGATGTTTCGTATTAATATAACTGGTTTACATTAAGCTACGCAGTACACATGGTGTTACTAGTCCCCTATTTATCTATGCCTATTTAAAAATTTTGAAAATTATTCAAATTGCGGCTCAGTTGTCATGAAACTTCAACGATGCCACGCTATAATTGATCTACATGTATTTAAAATGAATCTGGATAAATGAGTAATAGATAGGCATACTCGGGGTGTAGGCCTGCAAATCACTTTCAAGGCTGGAGTTTGAATACTGCATCTGAGTGTAGGCTAAGTGTGGAATTCACACACGAAACAGGATATAGAATTATTGGGGGAAATTGGAGAAAAACAACAGCAATCGTAAAAAGTTATTTTGAGCTACACAGATTTGAGCTCTGAAGAAGGTTGAACATGTGTGGACGAAGAACGCCGCAAAGAATGAGAAGCAAAGGCGAAATAATTGAAGCATATAAGATCATAATTGGAAAGGAGGTTCTGCAGTGGAAGAGACGCTTTGATTGAGCTCCGAGCAGCATTCAAACTGAAGAGTGAACGTAGGGAGAGTTATTCAGCAGTGCTTGAATTTTGGAATAAACCATGTGGAATGGCTTGTTTAAACAGACAGTCTACCAATGTCCATTTTTAACTTCTATCAATCCAAATTCTATTTGAACAAGATTCTCTTTTTACCAATCGAACTTCTATTTTTAGGCAAAGCATTTCTTTAATCAATTCGTCTTCTAAGAAAAGAACTAGGTACATAATTTTTTGTCATTCTAACCTCTATTTAAGTAAGTGTCTTTCAACAATACAACAAAAGCTGAAACAATCATTTCTTTCAATCGGGCGAATTTCAGTTTTAGTAGCAATAATTATTATTTTCATCAATCCAACGCCATTTCAAATTGAGAACAAGTGGTATAAGAACCTATGCACGAAAATGACAGTAATTGGAAGCAATTATTGACCAATTAAATCTGCGGTTTAACCAAGATTGCTATGAATGCATAATTAAATGACTAATGATTAATGTTTGATTAAATTGGCAATACAATGCTCATCGATATTTAGGCCAATGTTGGGAAAATGATCGCAAGACGGAGATGTCGGAGAATTTGTTTTAAGGAAAATAATGCCCCAATAGATTGTACAGAAAATGCAAAGCGGGAATTTCTGGACCCAGCATACGCATAATAATTATTTTTATGAAACTAACCAATGTCGTCTAGAGCTCGATGAAGTTCAATTCGAAAGAAATCGGTCGTAAGGACGTTGCTCCATTGCGAACAGACAGTTTCAAGTCTGCTTATAACCAGATCAGCTTTTTCTTTCCATACACTTTTGGCAAGCTTCATATTCTTCACTTCCATAGCTACGGCTTTGATGAGAATGCACTGAAGTATTTCGGTCGGGATATCTTGGATCTACACAGTTTAACGTTAGAAGACATTGTCATCAGCATTATCTGTTTTAACTTCTTAATGAACTCATCAGCGTAACAACTAGGCCTACTTAGCTGAAGAATTCAAGCGGATGACACTATTAAATCCTAGGTTAATAATTTTATTCGAAATCCCTCCCTCCCTCTCTCTCTCTCTCAATCTCTCTCCCTCTCCCTCTCCCTCTCCCTCTCCCTCTCCCTCTCCCTCTCCCTCTCCCTCTCCCTCTCCCTCTCCCTCTCCCTCTCCCTATCTCCCTCTCTCACTCTCTCTCTCACTCTCTCAATCTCTCTCCTTCTCCCTCTCCCTCTTCCTCTCTCTCTCTCACTCTCACTCTCTCTCCCTCTCCCTCTCCCTATCTCCCTCTCTCACTCTCTCTCTCACTCTCTCTCTCACTCTCACTCTCTCACTCTCTCTCACTCTCTCTCTCTCCCTCTCCCTCTCCCTCTCCCTCTCCCTATCTCCCTCTCTCACTCTCTCTCACTCTCTCTCTCTCTCTCACTCTCACTCTCTCTCTCAGTGTTCTGTCTAACTCAATTCTCTCAATCAAACGTGACAATATAATTCCCTAATTCAGTCTTTCAGTTGACTTTTATTCGAAATCCCTCCCTCTCTCTCTCTCTCAATCTCTCTCCCTCTCCCTCTCCCTCTCCCTCTCCCTCTCCCTCTCCCTCTCCCTCTCCCTCTCCCTCTCCCTCTCCCTCTCCCTCTCCCTCTCCCTCTCCCTCTCCCTCTCCCTCTCCCTCTCCCTCTCCCTCTCCCTATCTCCCTCTCTCACTCTCTCTCTCACTCTCTCAATCTCTCTCCTTCTCCCTCTCCCTCTCCCTCTCCCTCTCTCTCCCTCTCCCTCTCCCTCTCCCTCTCCCTCTCCCTCTCCCTCTCCCTCTCCCTCTCCCTATCTCCCTCTCTCACTCTCTCTCTCTCACTCTCTCTCTCACTCTCACTCTCTCACTCTCTCTCACTCTCTCTCTCCCTCTCCCTCTCCCTCTCCCTATCTCCCTCTCTCACTCTCTCTCTCACTCTCTCTCTCACTCTCTCTCTCAGTGTTCTGTCTAACTCAATTCTCTCAATCAAACGTGACAATATAATTCCCTAATTCAGTCTTTCAGTTGACTTTTATTGAATGCAAATGTTTCAGTTTAGACATGAAATCCCATGTCTGCGATTTCGCTCAGCCGTGTTAAAAACAGCGATCGTAGAACTAAATGGAAAATATCGGTTTACAAATCGCTCAACTTAAACCTAATCATACATTTATAATTATGCTAACACATTCAACGAAAGCCAGAATAAAAACTGCGTCCTGCATTTCAATATCATGTGACTTACTGTTGTGTCGCTGAATGAGGCAAACTTTCCACGTTTAGCATTGTCATCTTGTCTGTTTGCTGCTATTAAAAAGAAAACAACACTAATATGTTTTTTCTACTCCCGACTACAGCGCGGACACTGAATCGAAGTTTAACGCCGAAGCGCTGAGCAATTGCGAATGAAGGGTTTGCGGAAGGTCCCTACGAGGCGGCTTGAGGTGGATTCCAACCTGCAACCCTCCGGCGGCATAACAATGATACATACTTCCACTGCACCACCGCCCTTCACAATTAGGTATAACCTAACGCTTTAGCGTTCTAAGTTATTCGCATGGCAAAACATAATTATTTTTCTGACATCTACTTGACATCAATCCTTTTCGTCAATCCAGCTTCCATTTAGGCAATATGTCGTTTCATGAAACCAGCTTCTATTTTAGCAACAACCCCTTTTCGTTTTCATTCCAGCTTATAAGTAAATAATTGCTGATCATCAATCCAACTCCAATTTAAGCAAGAATCATTACATTTCATCGGTCTCACCTCTGTTTAAGAAAAAATATTCTCATTAATCCGACTTCTAGCCTATCTAGCAAGAATTATTTTCAATCCAATTTCTGTGCGACGATCACTGAAACCTATGCAATGGCGACAAGGCCTTAATAATAACTTAGAACGATATGATGGCTTAAAGTAACGATGAACTAAAAAAACCTACAATTTAATACCTCTGTGCCGCATAACTAGTAGCGGGGGCCGACTTGTCCGTTATGGCTCAGGTTAGGCGTCGTGAGGTTCGGTTAGAGTCAGGTTACTAGTCGTGAGAGTCGGTTAGGGTCAGGTTACTAGTCGTGAGAGTTGGCTAGAGTCAGGTTACTAGTCGTGAGTGTCGGACTGTCGGTTATGTCAGATTATGCGTCGTGATGGTTGTTTAGGTTTAGTAATAGTGTCGTCATTCGGTCCCCGACACTATAGTTACGCCCTCTCCGCATTTACTTACCACCTGAGTCTTCGGTTGGTTGTTCGTCATTGTTGGATTCAGTTGATGTTCGTTTCTTTGACATGGCTTTATGGAAAAACTGGAATCTGCTACATTTGGGCCTAATTGAAACCTATTGCGCGGGACACCAAACAATGTTCGAAAAATAGACTGAATTATTATAGCACACTTGAGGTCGATTGCAAAGTCAGCCGTCTGAATTTCTGAAATCAATTACACCAAATAAGTGATTTAATTATCTTGATATATAATAATTATAATCGATGCGTGTTAATTCTCCGAATGCCGGTTGAATCTATGCATTGCGTACAATTACAATAATTATTGTGACGTCACACAATCATGGCCTTGATTATTTTTTATTAACCAACACCTTTAAGCGTCATATCCGATTCTTTATTATTACATTATTATATTAATTAATTCCTGATTTTATATAGTGCTTCGTCAAGGAAGTTACTCAGAAGCGCTCCCAACTCTATCACGGCAAAAACACAATTTTGAGTTTAATTAAAAACGAATTCCGCAGTAAGAGCCTCTGGAAGCAGACGTAGTTGCTGTTGGATCCCATTCTAGACAACGGGGCCAACAGCAGAAAGGTCTATGTTCTGCATGATTGCAGTTACTGCCAATGGTACCAAGATCAATCCTTTCTGTGCAGAACGGAGGAGACGGTGGCCTTGGATACCTATGTAGCAACACAGCTCTTGCAGGTAGTCTAGTGACTCTAGTCGAACCAGAGCAGCCATATTAGGCCTATGTTTAATTAACAGTCGGGCAGGGAGCCAGCGTACAATATCTCGCATCAGATTCACACTTTGGTGTGATCTTGCACGCGTAAGAAATTTATGTTATAATAATAATAATAATAATATTAATAATAATAACACAATCGCACAATCGACCGGTGACGAAGATCGCTAACTCCAGAACACAGTTTTTAGTATTTATTGCTTTTGAAACCTGAGGGATCATATATACCTCGGGCGCTAAAAATAATAATAATAATAATAAATTATCTATTATAATTATCATTATATAATAATAATTATCTGAAACCTGAGGGATTATAGATACCTTGGGTACAAAAAAATAATAACAATCTCCAGCGTACAGCTTATAGCTGGAGCCATGACAAAATTTATGAATTTGTCCAATTAGACGTGCTGCAGAGCGTAGACTCGGTAGGGTGAGAGGGATTGTGGGAGGGAGGGTGTGAGAGAGGGAGGGTGGGAGGGAGGGTGGGGTGATGGTGGATGTAAGGGATGGTGGGAGGGAGGGTGGGAGGGAGGGAGAGTGGGAGGGATGGAAGGAGGGTGGGAGATATGGTGGGAGGGACGGAGGGACGGAGGGAGGCATTGGCGGGGAACGACCCGAATCCTAAAAATCCCGGGGACAAAACCGGGTACCCTAGCTGATATAATTTGTTATATAATATTAATTAGCGAGGCTAGGTAAGAACTATTAGGTCACCACAAGGCTCCAAAAACTGAGATATTTTGGCTGCATCGTTAGACAGCCACACAATAGCATAAAAAGCAATCTGATGAAAGAGGTATTGTAACGCCCGCCCCTATCGGCCTCCCCGGAGTCGCCACTTCCGGATCCTCGCTCGATGGGACCGCGTGCTGCTGTGGACGAGCTCTAGAGATAGAGGGAGGACAGGAGGAGGTGACTTCCGGGTTCGAATCCCAACGATGGAAAGGTGGCCAGTTATTTCGACTGCCGAAATCCCTATATGAAACTGGCGGCCTACTAGCCAATCTATCACTTCTTCGCAATATACCAGGGTGTGCGAAATCTTTAGGCCTAGCACCCAAAGTTTCTTCCAGGCCGATGGTCGAGTGGTATGGCGCGTCCGCAGTGGTAATAGCGGTGAGGTAACCAGGGTTCAAATCCACAGCAGGCTTGGGTACCGGCGATGCCTCCAGCCTTTCCAATCGTGATACAACTTCCGTCAGCGCTTCCCTGACATTTAATTGCTCTGAGGTGATTGCATCCTGCGTATCTCTGACATAAGATTTTACAGAAGAGATTTCCTCTCTTACATTTGATTGCACTGAGGAAATAGCATCGCTAACATTTGATTGCACTGCCAGGACATTAAACTCCACCGTGGCAATCGCCTCTTGCGTGTCTCTGGTATTAGTCTCAATTGACGACTGCATAAAAGACTGCATAGAAGTCATGGCTTCATGAGTCGACTTAGCATTAGTTTGTATCGACGAGTGCATAGAGGTTATCGCCTCCATGACTCCCTCCAATGATGAGGAAGGCCTAGACGGCTGGGCCGGGGTGCTAGCCCTTGAATTATCCATAGCGCTAAAGGAATTACTCCTATCTTTATAGCTCACAGTCAATATCGCTAGCAATGAACGAAGTAGTTATTCTTATTAACAAATCAAGCATTCAATCCACATCCGTCACATTCAAAGCCATCAATGATCAAAGTCAGTTGTCCAATTAATATTTCTTATTATTCACAATCAATTGAATCTTCAATTGACATCAATTATGTTCCAAAGCAATCAAACATAAAAGTCAGTAAGTTTAATTATCAGTTCCTATCCTTTGTAAAGACATTCAATGAAAATCAAATGCAACAATTCAATGCAAACACCTATCAACCGGAGTATGCCTAAATTAAATCCCGATTGACTCTCAAGTCCCACAGCCAATTTCAGTTCAGCCCAAAATATCTAAATAACCGATCGTATTAATTCCCCAATAAAGCGTACCTTATGTCCGAAGACAAGGGACAAAGCCGATCGTGTGCGAAGAACATCGACGAAGTCGAATTCCAAGAGAGGCGACGAAGGCACAAGCAAGGCGTCGAGTTTGAAACGCCCGAAAAGATCAGCTAAATCCGTCGCTGATTTCACGCAATGAACAACAATTTCGGCTATGTATCCAAGCCGTTTGAGAAAGACGCCCTTAGGCAAATAATACGAGCAAACGCTTCGCAACACAATTTCGAAGAACGAGAGCAGAGCGCTGACGATTCGAAGCCCACGATAAATCACTCCGTGTGACAGGGCGAAGAGAGGCCTTGACCGATTAATCCAGGAGTAGATCCAATGCGAAAGCGAAGGCAAAACTCGCAACAACGCTGATATATTTCTCGCAACAAACTAACTCTCTTAATAATTCGACTCCATGTCGAGAGAGAATGAATCGCCAACAGATCTCTTGTATGCGCAACGACGAAGAAGACTAGTGCAAGCGAGCGCTTTATCTTGGCCACACTTCACCAACTCGATCGAGCCTAAAACTACCAAAAGCCGCAATACATCCACTTCTCTTGAAATTCTGGCCACGTCTGCGCTTTAGCTGCCCGCTCTCGCTTTTATAGCCGCCTGGTCTGCAGAGCGTCCCCTTTACTACGCATGCGCAGCTGGAGAGCTGCGCGCGCCAACCCAGCAGCAACGCAGCTGTCGCAAGGCGGCAAAAATCAGCTGCCACGTGCGCCCTCTCCTGTCATTCTGAAGTGATCTGTCTTTCTCCTTCTATCTCTCCTTCTGAAAAGCGTCATCTGCCGTCAGTCACGTAGACCACAAGTGCACCAGTTTAACCTTGCGAAAACACACATATTTTAACACGTACACAGGCCCACACACCTACAGTGTATCCTTCTCAATCCGTGTCTCTGTCTGTGCTTGTCTGGCTGGCTGTATTCCTCGCTCACTCTGTTCATCAGACCACCTCGGGCGAACCGTGTGATAATTGGCCGAGCGGGCGGCGACGTCTTTGAAGGCCGTCGACTAAAGCGTGCGAAAAATACACGAATATGAAACGGCAGCTGCAGGGCCTACATCAGCGGTCACTGTGACCCGTGTCAAGCGCAAATCAATATTAAAATCTAGGTCACACGAAGCACCGAAAGAAAACCCTATATATATATATCAGATCTCTGAAACCGATCAAAAATTAAATAAAATAATAATATAATAATATTATCGACCGAAAACCCGTAGCGTAGTTCTACGATCGCTACACTATTCTCGACCCTCCTTGATTTCAGGATCCTTTTAATTGGAAAAATGGATCCTGAAATGTTAGTAAGGCCATACTCCAATTTTTACATCAAGGATTCAAATGCAAGAATTAAAACAAATATATGCAATGAACAGTCATCAACGTAAGCATCACAAAGTTCACATTTTAGCGTTGACTGGCAATTCAAGCGAAAGAAATACTTATTATTATAATATTTATATAGCTCCATCGCTAAGCGTTCAGTGAAGCTCAAAAGCATTTATATATATAGAAAGTATATAAAGGCTTCCTTCAGTTCAGTTATGTACCAAGAATCCTACATCAAACATTGACTTAAGAACCCACGACACAGTTACAAAAACCATCAGGCCTACGTTACCTTTACAACAGGTCATCTTATTAATAGGCCACCCATGGCATTTATCATCGATTCATCGAGACTCCTTTAGGCATTTCACTGTAGGAAAAAGTCTACATTTAAAGACACTCTAAGCAGTTAAACCTAAGTCTCTAATCCCATTAACCTCAACATCTAATAAGAACAGTGCTATCATAGCAAATTACCTGAGACTGCGCACACAGCTAAAGTCTCTACATAGCTTATGATTATTGTAACTGTCCGTAGGCTTCCATCATAGTTTACCGTAAGAGCCCAGTCTCAACTTCAGCTTAATAAGCCGCTCGCTTCATAACATCTATCAGTATAGGCCTACGTAATTATTAAAAATGCCACCTATTATGCGCAGAAACTAGCTCATTAGCGATTAATTAGTTACACTTTGTAACACTAGGCCTACATTAATATATCAGCCTGCCTCGGCCCCAGCAAGCCAAATATTATTATATATGCGCCCAATGCACAGAATAATAACAATACAAAAGCTTAACTATAGGTCAACTTAATATACTGTAATTAACGCTAAAATACAATGTTACAATGTTACACTGTTTAATCGTACTCATAGAAAATCATAGGCCTATCAAAAAGACCATCATGATTTCAAAACTACGATTACAGTCTTTGCAAGAATCTATAGGCCGTTATAGTCTATCTTTAGTCCACTATAAATCTTTAGCATCATTACGTGGCATCTATGCATCCTCTATTCTTCAGTCTATCATTAGCACAGGCATCAGGCCACCCACGCGTCAGCTCCTGGGAAAAATCATCGATAATTATAATCGCCGCTCACTATTCTCCCACGCCATGCATCTACAGCGTGCGTCTCTTAAAATCCCGTGGGAATTAGGCAACAAACATGATCCTTTTACATGTAGGTTAAAGTGCATCGTACGACTAAGGTCGCGCTGACCTGCACAACATTAGGCCTAATTAGCGCTCATAAGATTATTATATACATTAATCGGTATCTAACGCATACATGACATCATCGACATTGAAAATCTAGGCCCACTGCAGATCAAATCATGATTACATGGACCCATCATAATTTGAACATCGCTGCTTATAACTGCACAGCCGAACATTATCCTTCCGTCGGTCCATCCACGACGGTCAATCGTTCACCGCCTATGATGTGTCACACAGACCACCTTGTTGCTCTCCCCACTCTCTCTACAATTGCAGCTGTAGGAGTCGTGGGAACTGAACACGACCAGCAAACACTCACATCAGTGACATTGCAAAACTAGGCCTCAAAACTAGGTCAATCAACAAAACTTAGCAAAACCTTTCTAAGCTAGAATTATCGATAAACCTTACATGGCACGTTTTGCCTATGGCTCAAATAGGCAATTGAACGGCCAGCCTTTTTCATTATACACAAAAAGGATCCTAATTATTATTATTATTTCTAGCCCTAATTAATATTATTAGGCCTCGCAGTTTAACCATATAATTCCATTGCAGGCGGAATCAGGCAAAACCGCAAAACTAGGCCTAATGCAAAAATTACACAGCATAACTAAATTATCGCCTATTCCTCCGCGTTAGGCTATTAAAACAAGTAGGCCTACATTTTAAACGCGACCAACTATATATATAATCCCGTTGCGATCTGATATTATTCATAAAACAACAGCATAATTAAATATTATTGTCGCCTATGTCTTAACATTATTAAAACTCTTAGGCCTACAATTTTAATCAAGGCAGATTATATATCCACTGTAGCTCAAATATATATATAACATGCCGACAAATTTTGCCGAACCTCAGAATAGTATGGGCCTATCCTCAGGGTAAACCATATATATATATATATATAGGCCTAATCCCGACAGATTGCAGTTAAGCGCTATATGGGCCTCAAAGCATTCATTCAGCGCCTCTTTAAATCATCATATAATGCATCTATACACTTAATATATACATAAACGCTATATGGGCCTACCAAACAATTATGTAGGCCCATACTGAAATTAATTAATATGCATCTATACAATTATATATGCGATGACAATAATTACGAATATAAAAACACTACCACAGAAATTAGGAGCATTAAAATTTAACTGTGCAAATCTCTTTAAATTATTTTTCATAAATCAGGTTATAGATAGAGCGGGACATAGGCCTAATGCAGATTTCGACTTTGAGCGTTATCTCACAATTACTTCTTAAAGACATAGGCCTACTATTTTAACAAAGGCCATAATATCACATAATCACATCATCATGGCTAATTCCACTACAAGTCTAAATTCAAGGTCACATAATCGTCATCAATGGCCTTAACTAAAATAGGCAACCTTATATATACATCAACAGGTAAATCAATATTTATATAGCGCAATGCAGGCAATGACAGTCCAGTTTTCTGTCTACAGCAGAGGCAATAATAAAATCGTCCATCGCTTCATTGCAAATGCAATACAATACTAATCTATATCACCATTGCAAACATTAATCAGACAGTCGGCAATGCAATACAAATATTAATACTATGCACAACATACGATGCAAGAATACAGTTATTTACACAGTAACACACACATGTAAAACCTTCCACATGTAAAGTAAACGTATTCATCACAATCAAATAAAACATGGTTACAGATGCTTCTGCATTCAAAACGGCCGCAAATTAAGCGGTTCCTAAGAACAGTACCGGGCCGGCCTCGTAATGGTGCGGCGGGGTCTTGACAGTTCCACAGGGGCGTCGTTAGTGTCCTCGGTTCCTGGGAACTCGATCGGTTCCTGCGGTTGTAGGTCAGGTTCGGTCCAACCTGACGGAGGTTCACCCAGGTACGGCTTCAATTTGTCGACGTACACAAGCAGCGCTTGTGATCTGGCGGACTTCTGGATCTGGAACAGGACCGGACTCACTTGCTCCATGATACGGTAAGGGCCACAGAACCACTTAGCCCATTTATCCTTGATACGGGTGTACTTCCGGGGATAGTAATAGTACACCCATTGTCCTTTCGTAAATGACGGCTTTCTGACTCGCAGGTCATACCGGAAAGCTCTGCGAACGGCCTGCTTTTGCATGCATTCCCGAGCTAACTGGAACACGTCTCGCATCTCGTCCGTTCTTTTCTGTATGTAGTCGTCCACGGATAGCTGTTCATTGTTCTGGTTGCAGTCACCTAGTACAAGGTCGATGGGGAGGCAGGTTTCTCGTCCGAGAAAAAGTCTGTTTGGGGTGAATCCCGTACTCTCATGCTGACTGGCTCTATACGCTCCCATCACCCACGGCAGATGAACGTCCCAGTCTTTCTGATTTTGAGAGACAGCTTTACCGAGCATGGAATTCAAAGTTCTGTGTAGACGTTCGACTGTTCCGTTTGTGCTCGGTTTGTACGGGGAAGTCCTAATCTTGTCAATTTGCATCAGGCGGCATAGGTCACGGAATAAGGCGGCCTCGAAGCAGGGACCCTGGTCGGTCAGGAGCTGTTTAGGGCAGCCGAATCTAGGAATCCACTGGTCCATCAACATCCGGGCTACGGTCGCGGCTTCCTGGTTGCGGATAGGGTAGGCCTCCGCCCAACGGCTGTAGTGATCGATCACGGTCATGATATAGCGATATCCACGACTGGATACAGGATGTGGTCCGGTTATATCGACGCCGAGACATTCCATTGGTTCTCCGACGGCCATGTCCTGTAATTGTCCTTGCCGAGGTGGCTTTCCTCGGATGTACCGGGCGCAGTTGTCGCATCTCTTGAGTTGCTGGTACACTTGGTCTCTCCAACCCGGCCAGTATGCTCGCTGCCGTACTTGCGCCGTGGTCCGCCGAACTCCCAGATGCCCTCCGGACATCCCTTCGTGCGCAATTCGAATGATGATTTCTCGTCGCCCGACTGGAGGTATTAACTGGTAGCGAATCGGTTCACCGTCAGAGTTCAGCCAAGCTCGATGCAGTAGTCCATTTCTGACAGATAACTGAGGCCATTGATGAATCAACGTCTTAGTCATTGCACTGCAACTCCGTATCTCTTCTCCGGTCGGCATCTCGGTCGATTTCATTAACCGTTGCAAGACCCAGTTTAGATCAGGATCCTGTCGTTGTTCCTCCGCGATGACGGCCGGATCCCAATCCACACTTTCGGTCGAGCCAGGTTGAGGTGGTTGACGTCGTTCTTGAATGGCACCGACTAGATTCGGCCTCCGAGACAGGGCATCAGCATTTTGGTGCGCAGTTCCAGACCGATGTTGTATCTCGAACTCGAACTCCTCCATTACCGACAGCCAACGAGCTTGTTGTCCGATGGGTAATGGTGTCCGGCGTAGCCATTGAAGCGCCGAGTGATCAGTTCGTAGAATGAACTTGCGGCCCAAGAGATACGGTCTGTACGTTTTGAGGAAATGGATCACCGCAAGAAGTTCCCTTCTGGTCACATCATAGTTTTGTTCAGCCACCGAGCACACTCGGCTTCCGTAGCATATCACCCGTTCTTGCGATTCTTGAACTTGTGAGAGCACACCGCCAATTGATTCGCCCGATGCGTCAGTATCTAATATGTATGTCCCGGTGTCATTTGGAAGCGCTAAAATAGGAGATTCCGTTAGGCAATCCTTGAGTTTCTGAAACGCGCTCTCGCATGGGTCGGACCAGACGAATCTATAGCCCTTCCTGGTCATTTGGTGTAGCGGCCGTGCTATCTGAGCGAAACTCGGGACGAATTTGCGATAATAAGAACATAATCCCAGAAATGCTCTCACATCTTTGACTTTCCGCGGCGTGGGCCAGTCACGGACGGCTTGGATCTTTTCCGGGTCGGTAGTTACTCCGTGTTCGCTGACCACGTGACCTAGGAACAGCACCCTTTTCTGTAGTAGTTTACACTTGGATGGCTTCAGTTTTAGATTAACTCCCTCCAGGCGAACGAGAACTTGCTCCAATCGAATCAAATGGGTTTCCAGATCGCTGGCGAAGACGATGATATCGTCGAGATAGATTAAACAGATCTCGAAGTTTAACCCCGCCATGACCAGATTCATCATCCGGCCAAACGAAGCCGGAGAATTGCAGAGCCCGAACGGAAGTACTTTGAATTGAAAACTTCCGCGTCGGGTGACGAAGGCAGTTTTGTGTTTATCCCTTGGATGAACAGCCAACTGATGATAACCGGCCCGGAGATCGAAGGTGCTGAACCATTTCGCTTCGCCAAGTGCGTCCAGGCTCTCGCTGATCAGCGGAAGTGGGTACGCGTCCTTGCGCGTCTTGGCGTTCACCGCTCTGTAGTCGACACAAAAGCGGGGGGTCCCGTCTCGTTTCTGGACCATGACCACGTTGCTGGCCCACGGCGACAGTGACGGTTCAATCAGTCCTTGATCGAGCATTGCCTGAACTTGTTCGTCAATAATAGGGAGCAGCGAGAGCGGTTGTCGTCGTAGCGGTTGACGAACAGGCGTTTCGCTGCCCGTTTCTATCTCATGTTGTAGGATGTCGGTGAAGCCCAGATCCCATTCACCGAGAGAAAAGGCGGCGCGACGATTCATCAGAATTTCACGTAGTCTCTGTTGTACCTCCAGTGGAACGTCCTCAGCGATGTTTGACCATAATGGGCTCAGAACTACATCTACATCTTGCGAGTTGATACGATCTTTGACTTCACTCACCATGGCGCAACCTGCAGCGGAACTGTTGTCTTGGTCCACTTCGGCTACTGTCACTTCTTCCAGAGCACATTGCATCCCTTTCGACAATTTAATTACCTTGTCGGTCGGATTCAACACTCTGATGGTTAAGTCGATCGCTCGTTCCGGTAACAGCGTCCCGGCGATTATGAGTCCCGATGTCAACACATGTGGCGGCGTAGCCCATTGAGTCTTGGTCGGTCTCAGGTCTGGGAGTATCGCATATACCTCCACGTCCATTTCTGACAATGCTGGAACATTCACGTGTTGCGCGGCCGCGATCCTGCGGCAAATTCCCATTCGATCTCGGCGGAGAAGTGGAAAGACGCGATCTTGAAAAGTTATTGTTTTATCCCCGAGGCACAATTTGGCCTGGTGTTCCTCCAACCACCCGAGCCCCAGAATCAGTTCGCTGACTTGAGCCGTTACCAAACAGGGTACTTCAAATTGATAGTCTCCCGCTTGACAGTGTAGCACGACTTCGCCCAGTATCCGGATATCCGTCCCATTCGCCGCCTTCAACAGTTGCGTAGACGCCGACATATCCTTCTGTCTGACGAGGGATGCAGTTACCAGCGACAATTCACTCCCTGTGTCCACCAGCGCCATCACATCCTTACCGTTGACTTTCAATGCCCAGTAAGCATTTGAACTACCTTGCACATGATAGACATTCGCTGGTTCATTCGGAACATCGTTATCTTCAGCCTCAGTTGCCTGTCGGTTTGGGCAGTTGCGCGCTAGGTGGTCCGTCGCAGAACATTCGTAACATCTCCGCGGCGATGGTCCTACCTCCGTTTCCACTTCTCTCTGTGGTCGACTTCTACAGGCCGAGCTCATATGACCGAGCCGATGACATAGGAAACACCGTGGATTTCCCCGCCCGTTACCTCCATTGGTGTTCGACCTATCGTTTCTTGTTGACTCGTTCTGACCTCTCCATGATCCACGATTATTGTATCTGGATTGTGGCGCCGACAATGGTTGTCGCTCCAGCTGTCGCATTAGTTGCTCCACCTGCCGTTTCAAAACCCTCATTTCCGAATCTTCTTCCTGTTCTTTAATTGCGTTGACACGGCCGTGTCGTCGGTCTTGTTGTTCATGGCCGCCGGCTTCTGCTTTCTGATAGCCGTCCAACCGCATCGCCACCTTGTAGGCTTCGTCGAGGGACTTCGGTTCTCGTTCTCGGATTTTCAGAGCAAGCGTTCTATCTCTCAGGGCATCCAGGAATGCACGAACAGCAATTGCTTCGCTGTGGACAGTCGAAGAGCCCGGATACGCACGCGAGGTCAGACGGCGCACATCATCGACCAAGGCTCCCATATCTTCATCGGCTTTCTGCTTTCGAGTACTCAGCTGTGTCTGAAATAAAGCTTGCTGTTCAGCGTTACCATATCGTTCTCGAAGTCGCTGTACCAAAGCCGTCCAAGTGTCCAAGCTATCTGCGTTCGACTCGCTCAGCAAATGAGTCGCCGGTTCAACCAATGAGACTACTAATTGGTTCAACCTCTCCTCGTCCGTCCATCTGTTATTCCTGGCGCACACGGAGAATTTTCGTAAGAATGTTTCAACGTCCGTCTTTCCGCTAAAAGACCCGAGTTTCAGGAATTGTGTTGGCTTAGGAGGAGAAGTCGATGACTGTTTAACCTCGCCCTCTTTAGCTGTTGCAGACGCGGTCGGTTCAAGTTCCTTGACTGTTCCCTTTGAACTGATCGACGGTAGCTCCCAGTCGCCGGTCGTTTGCGTTGCGACGGTGGTCGTCGGGACAATTTTGATAGGACCGACCGAAACGTTGGTAGCCGCCAGTGCTTTCGTTTCACCAACCGCAGACGTCGCTTTATTATCGGCCGTCGTTTCATTTCTCTCCAGAGGTGTCGACTTCATTACCGCCTGACATCGCGGTAGTTCGGCATCACGGCTAAATCCGAAGCTTTGCGCGCCGAGGCACGAACTCATCCTCGCCGATTCCACGACCGTTGGCCACCGAGGAAAGACGGCGTCGCTTGGTCGAAGCGGGTCGAGACAGCGAAGCGGGTCAACCCAAACCCGGTTGTCGCTGCTACCGTAGAAAGCGCTCGGAGTGTAGGTCGGAGCATACCTCCACGGCATGTTTGAATGGTCGGGACGAGCGTATGGTTGCATCCAGTCGACCGTTGCCATCGCCGCTGGTCCAGGAGGAAGGTCGGGTCGAGCGTAGTCTCGACCAACCATGGTCGACGTTGCACGACCGTCGAGGACGCAGTCAGGCATTGACTGATAGGTCGGCATTACCGACGCTGGTTGTGTAAAGTCGACCCGACTCGGTGCCATTTCCACTCTTTGTTGATCGACGTGTGCGAGCGGCGCTTGCAGCCTCCATTGCGGATCAGGTCGAGGATACTCGACGTGAGGGAGCGACGAAGAGGCCAAAGGAGCTGGGTTGACCTTATCACCCCCCTCCCGTGACAATTTATTAGCGATCGGTTTATTCATATCCAAATTTCTAAACTCCGGTTGCTGTGCTGCATGCATTCTGTTATCAATTATTTTAACAGTTTTAGGTCTAAATTCCATTATTTTGCTGATTTCAATGTCTACACTACCATCATCAGACATTATTTCCACATTATCAGCAAATTCCCTTTCCTTCCTTCTTTCAAAAGACATTGCCATTTCGCCTGTTCTAGCATAGTCAGTTTCCTCTTCTAACCTATCATCACCAAAATCTCTAGAACTAATTTGACCCCACTGGCTGGGACCAATTGTAACGCCCGCCCCTATCGGCCTCCCCGGAGTCGCCACTTCCGGATCCTCGCTCGATGGGACCGCGTGCTGCTGTGGACGAGCTCTAGAGATAGAGGGAGGACAGGAGGAGGTGACTTCCGGGTTCGAATCCCAACGATGGAAAGGTGGCCAGTTATTTCGACTGCCGAAATCCCTATATGAAACTGGCGGCCTACTAGCCAATCTATCACTTCTTCGCAATATACCAGGGTGTGCGAAATCTTTAGGCCTAGCACCCAAAGTTTCTTCCAGGCCGATGGTCGAGTGGTATGGCGCGTCCGCAGTGGTAATAGCGGTGAGGTAACCAGGGTTCAAATCCACAGCAGGCTTGGGTACCGGCGATGCCTCCAGCCTTTCCAATCGTGATACAACTTCCGTCAGCGCTTCCCTGACATTTAATTGCTCTGAGGTGATTGCATCCTGCGTATCTCTGACATAAGATTTTACAGAAGAGATTTCCTCTCTTACATTTGATTGCACTGAGGAAATAGCATCGCTAACATTTGATTGCACTGCCAGGACATTAAACTCCACCGTGGCAATCGCCTCTTGCGTGTCTCTGGCATTAGTCTCAATTGACGACTGCATAAAAGACTGCATAGAAGTCATGGCTTCATGAGTCGACTTAGCATTAGTTTGTATCGACGAGTGCATAGAGGTTATCGCCTCCATGACTCCCTCCAATGATGAGGAAGGCCTAGACGGCTGGGCCGGGGTGCTAGCCCTTGAATTATCCATAGCGCTAAAGGAATTACTCCTATCTTTATAGCTCACAGTCAATATCGCTAGCAATGAACGAAGTAGTTATTCTTATTAACAAATCAAGCATTCAATCCACATCCGTCACATTCAAAGCCATCAATGATCAAAGTCAGTTGTCCAATTAATATTTCTTATTATTCACAATCAATTGAATCTTCAATTGACATCAATTATGTTCCAAAGCAATCAAACATAAAAGTCAGTAAGTTTAATTATCAGTTCCTATCCTTTGTAAAGACATTCAATGAAAATCAAATGCAACAATTCAATGCAAACACCTATCAACCGGAGTATGCCTAAATTAAATCCCGATTGACTCTCAAGTCCCACAGCCAATTTCAGTTCAGCCCAAAATATCTAAATAACCGATCGTATTAATTCCCCAATAAAGCGTACCTTATGTCCGAAGACAAGGGACAAAGCCGATCGTGTGCGAAGAACATCGACGAAGTCGAATTCCAAGAGAGGCGACGAAGGCACAAGCAAGGCGTCGAGTTTGAAACGCCCGAAAAGATCAGCTAAATCCGTCGCTGATTTCACGCAATGAACAACAATTTCGGCTATGTATCCAAGCCGTTTGAGAAAGACGCCCTTAGGCAAATAATACGAGCAAACGCTTCGCAACACAATTTCGAAGAACGAGAGCAGAGCGCTGACGATTCGAAGCCCACGATAAATCACTCCGTGTGACAGGGCGAAGAGAGGCCTTGACCGATTAATCCAGGAGTAGATCCAATGCGAAAGCGAAGGCAAAACTCGCAACAACGCTGATATATTTCTCGCAACAAACTAACTCTCTTAATAATTCGACTCCATGTCGAGAGAGAATGAATCGCCAACAGAATTCTTGTATGCGCAACGACGAAGAAGACTAGTGCAAGCGAGCGCTTTATCTTGGCCACACTTCACCAACTCGATCGAGCCTAAAACTACCAAAAGCCGCAATACATCCACTTCTCTTGAAATTCTGGCCACGTCTGCGCTTTAGCTGCCCGCTCTCGCTTTTATAGCCGCCTGGTCTGCAGAGCGTCCCCTTTACTACGCATGCGCAGCTGGAGAGCTGCGCGCGCCAACCCAGCAGCAACGCAGCTGTCGCAAGGCGGCAAAAATCAGCTGCCACGTGCGCCCTCTCCTGTCATTCTGAAGTGATCTGTCTTTCTCCTTCTATCTCTCCTTCTGAAAAGCGTCATCTGCCGTCAGTCACGTAGACCACAAGTGCACCAGTTTAACCTTGCGAAAACACACATATTTTAACACGTACACAGGCCCACACACCTACAGTGTATCCTTCTCAATCCGTGTCTCTGTCTGTGCTTGTCTGGCTGGCTGTATTCCTCGCTCACTCTGTTCATCAGACCACCTCGGGCGAACCGTGTGATAATTGGCCGAGCGGGCGGCGACGTCTTTGAAGGCCGTCGACTAAAGCGTGCGAAAAATACACGAATATGAAACGGCAGCTGCAGGGCCTACATCAGCGGTCACTGTGACCCGTGTCAAGCGCAAATCAATATTAAAATCTAGGTCACACGAAGCACCGAAAGAAAACCCTATATATATATATATCAGATCTCTGAAACCGATCAAAAATTAAATAAAAAAATAATATAATAATATTATCGACCGAAAACCCGTAGCGTAGTTCTACGATCGCTACAGTATGATGACGGGTCTCGTGGATGGGGTCCGTGTACGAGGAAGGTCGAGGATGTCATGGATTGACAACGTCTTGAAATAGACTGGACTCGTAGGCACTTACAGCCTAGCTTGTTGAAGCTTAATGGGGCGGGGCGGGGCGGGGCGTCCTATGCACATTTCTCAATGGGCCATGGCCGGATTGGTCCCTTTGATCCGCCCCTGCCTGAACACAAAATACGAAACGCGCATGACATGAAACTGTTTTCTAATGACATAAAGGTTTATCATATTAACCTAGGCTAAATCATGTTTCGTACATGCAGATGACGAGTACCGTAACGCCATTTTATATATTATAAACATTTTATGATACAAGTGCTCTTAATTGTTTTCCAGCATACTGCGTAATTATGATATGATTTGTGACAGGGGCCTAATAAACCAACTCTAGTGTTTGGACATAAAATAGCTCTGTTTCATTACAACAGGTCACTGAGTGGTGGTCAAAGTGATGGAGGTGATGGTGGTGCTTGATTTGTTGTTGGTGGAGTAGGAAGATATGGTGGTTGTGTTGGAGAGACAAGAAATAGATAATGATGAAGACTGTTGTTGGTGCTAAAGTAATTTTCAGGCAATAAAACAGATTAGAGAAAAGTAATGTTAAAACTAAAATGAACTAAACAAACACAGAGACAAATTGAAATTTCTCATCGAAAGTAGAAGAATTTTAGGCTGAAATTACTAGATTCCATATTTCATGAGGCAAATGCAAAAGTAGGCCTACTCGATTTTGTGTGGCACTCGGTTTTTAGTAAACAAATAATAATTATTATTATTAACGCAGATAGCCTAATGGTAAAAGAATAGTTTTCCAATCATTGAATTAAAAAATTCCGTACAATACGGCAATAGCTACACGAGATATCGACACCAATGAATTGAAATTGTCCGCATCGCAAACAGTTTTATCGTATTTCTATTCCTCTATGAAACGGAAGATTGTTAAAAGACAGATTTCGGCATCAACCGTGGAAATACCCATCACTTCATTCCTCTCGCTATTGAAGTGCAACTCTTTGAAACTGTCATATTCGTCCTCAGTTGGTTGTGGACCATTAAAATCCAAGAGATTCAACTCGGAATCTAACAGCTCAATTCTGTTCTCCATATCATATCTGAGAATTCTTCCGGTGTTATCGGCAGAACTCATTAAACAAAAGAGTTCATATGATGATTTATTTTGCCGTTGAATATTCCCATTCGTATCGATTTCCGTTAATGCCATTTGAGACTGTCCGTTGACTAAACCCAAAACAAGATTTCCATTTGATTTCTGAATTGCGTCGCTTTCAACGCATGTGAACCCATAAATATCTGAAGACAACAGTACTTCGTGTTGCAAGAAACCATTTGGATTATATATGGTAACTGCGGTAGGACCTGGACCATCCGGTCTTTGAATGACTATTAGGTTGCCTTTATCTGATACGGAAAGCGAACCGCAAGGAATTGGAAATCTTAGATCACTAATCCATGGTTGGATATTAAACTTATGTTCCTCATCTCTTGCAATGCGTAAGATTGAAGAACAATGCAATTCCTCGTTTATGTCCAGTACATAAATGCAATTCGAAACATTGCAAGCTGCTATGCTTCCGTCACGTATTCCCGGAAGTGCGATGACTTCTTTCACCTCTTTCAAATCGTTACGGTCGTAAACTCCAATACTGTAATAAGTAGATACTGCAGATGTCACACTGTGTTGATGAAAGTGAAGGCAGAACATAAGTACTTCATCTTTCAATGTAGTTACTTTGTAGACGAAATTGTTGACGATTGATTCGCTCAAAATTTCAAGACGAATTGTCTGCTGAGCTGAAAAAATATATAGTAGACTCTAATTATTACCCTATCATGCAAATTGGAGAACCAAAATGACAATGCGATAAACGAATACCATGATTAAGAGGTGACATTCTTTACTGAAAAATACCTTCAGAAATGTGATTGTATTTTTAGTTACGGTACTCTCTTTGAAATTTGAAGAACAATAACTTTTAAACGGTGAACAGCCGGAACACAGCACTAGTGAAATCTGTTTGTAGGTCTTCACTTGTTTCACCTGGTCACCTGGTGCCGTCAGCTCTTGGAGCTCTGGCGACAGTCATGATGTATCCTCTCCATTGTCTCCTGTTTGTTGTCGCCTCTCTTAGCTTTTACTTGTTTACTTCTTGAAATAAGGTACAAAGTAAAGAGATAAAAAATATCAATATGAATAGATCGTTGCAAAGATGATTTGAAGAAACAAACCATTATGTGCAATAAAGTACCTGGTAAGATTACAAAATTATTCCAAATATACTTTACTTTCTTCCATAATTGTAAACTTGGCTTTTCACGTTCATGTAAGTCAGCGGTTCTCAACCTGTTTGGCACGGCGACCCCTTGATGACATCTCGAAAGTTGTGACGACCCCCAACAGCAAAAATGATAGATTCACCCCATTTTTGTTTCCATTGTCGATTTTATGCAATTTCCCTTCATAATTTGAAAACTGCCTTTTGCAATTGTGCGAGGTTTGCTGGATCTTGCGATTCTGAGAGCTGCATGTACCTATTCGGTAGCTTAATGAATTTGACATTTTCGGAAATCTATTCAGCAGGAGATGGATCAATAAATGTATTGTTAATTTGTGAGTAGGCCTAACCATGGCATCAAATTTTGGTAAAGGGAATAAATAAATTGTCCATTTTTTTAAATTTTCACACTGCAATGTTAACATTTAAGCTGCCATTGCTTTTACAAAAGTTTTCAGCATATCAGTGCGGATAGTCGTGGTGTAGGACTTTAAAAGTGTCTCCTCACATTGCTAAAATTTCGTTGACTTCCATACAGCTGCAGTGGTCGCATCTTAAGCTGTCATCTCAGCAAAATGCCTCATAATTTCAGTGCTGAAAGACATGGCTTAAGACTTCAACAAAATGTCCCCTTCCCAGTGTTTAACTTTTTCATTTCTACACTCTAATTAGGCTACGGCATTTAAAGCTATCATCTTAATAGTATCGCCTGCATATGGTTAATTTTTTTGGATTTGTGCACTGCCACTTTACACTTTAAGATTCAATCTTGACAAAGTTGCACACGATGTTGGTGCTCCAATATGTGGTGTAAGACTTCAGTAAATGTCCTTCCCCATTGTTTACATTATTTGAACTTTGCACGCTATGATGGTGACATATTAAGCTGGCGTCTTAACAAACCTGCTCATTAAGGATAAACAGCTCATAACACGTAACAGTGGTGGCGTCGTCGCCTTGAAACCGGAAGGTTCGAGGTTCGAATCCACCTCGCCGCGTAAGGACCTTGGGCAAGTCCTTCACTCACAATTGCTCAGCGCTTCGGCGTGAAACTCCGATGCAGTGTCCGCTCTGCATTCGGGAGCGCCTCTGAGTAGGGAGAGCTTGAAGGGGCGCTATAACAAGTGCACATACAAACAAACAAACAAAACGTACTATTATACAGTTTAATTCAGGAAATAGTTATGAAATATTAGGGAATATAAGCAGCATTGACCACCACAAATTTCGGAGGTTCGTCATTCTGTCACCACAAGTCTCCGCCCATGTAGGCCTATATAGGCATCATTAGCTGACAGCATAATTATATGTAGCCTACATGTATTCTTTTTGACAAACCGAATATTGCATCAATTTTTGGAAGAATGGCAAAAATGGAATTTATATAATTTTGAAAACTAAAATTACAACAAATTAAATTAGTAGCCGCAATCTAACGAATGAATCATAGCAAAAGTGTAGGTAAAATTTATTTAAAGTTGCTATGATATTATAGGGTTTTTACATATTTTACAAATTTCTCAAGGGTCCAGGCGACCCCTGGCAAATCGTCAGGCGACCCCCGTGGGGGTCGCGACCCACAGGTTGAGAACCGCTGTCTTAGGCTATCTACTATCTATCCATACTCTATAAGCCTTTCGCTACACCATGGAAAACAAAGAATTCCTTTTATCAATTGTTCATCCTTTAAGCAACAAACTAAGCAATGAACATTAGGCCTACATTTTTCAAACTGATATTTAAGTAGTCCTAAATAACGTCTAAAATAATTCACCAGTCAAGCATAATTTCATATACCCGGTAAAGATCAAGTGGAATGCGCAGGAAAATGGCAGCAAATGTAAGCTTAGTCATGACTGACTATCAAAGGAAATGTAGGCCATGTTCTAATATCATTAGCATAGGAAAAAATTAATGGTCCAAATAGTGTGGCGCAGGGCAAAAGCTTAAAAAAATCAAGACTGCGGTTTAGCCAAGCTTGTCATGCATGCATAATTAAATGACTAGGCCTAATAATAAATCACTAATTGAAACTGGCAATTATGATTCACTTTTTTCAGTATTATTATTCTGGGCAAATGATCAAAAGTAGGATACGTCGGGAAATTGGTTTTAATTATACCAACCAATGTCGTCTAGAGCTCGATGAAGTTGTATTCGAAAGTAGTTTGTGTTAAGGACGTTGCTCCATTGCGAGCAGACAGTTTCAAGTCTGCTTATAACCAGATCAGCCTTTTCTTTCCACACACTTTTGGCCAGCTTCATATTCTTCACTTCCATGGCTACGACTTTGATGAGAATACACTGAAGTATTTCGGTCGGGATATCTTGGAGCTAAACAGTAAACAGTTCAATGTTAGAAAACATAATCATATATGTTTTCGCTTCTGAAGGAACTCATCAGTGCAATGATCACTTAGCTGAAGAATTCAAATGGAATAAGAATTTTAGAAGGTCGATTCTAATTAAAAATGTACCAGGAACTGACGCTGTCATTTCGATGATTTCGATTCAATGTTGTTTGGTATAAAATTTACAAATTAAAAGCATAGAAATTTCTCCTTATTTTGGCTACGTGATTAATGAAAATTGTTCAAATAATTTCTTTTAAAAACAATTTTCACAGGATTCCCCTAGAGTGTCTGGTCTTCACTAAGCTAAAGAATTATTGCTGCTTATTTTAGACCGCACCTTTTATCACTACATCTAAGTGCTGGGTATTCGTCTGGTAAAGTATTGTTTTGGCAGGCGCTGCCCACATATTTGTGACCGTGCATGAGAAAACCCTCCCAAAGTCGGAAATTCCATAAAATGAGTTTAAGTTTGTTTTAAATAGTACGGATATAGTTGATCAATTTGGTGAAAACCGTATATTTGCATCTTTTGAAATGAAATTTTTATGATTTTTAGCATCTTGAGAAATCGTTTTACGGAGAAATCGCCAGTTGAAAATTACATCCATTACATGAACCACACAAAAGTCAATAGATTTTTCATCAGAATTTAGTAATATGTTCTAAACGTAAAATTTTCTGCTCTTCCCAATGGTGTCAACGGCTTTTCTTGGAAAATTAAATTGAAGGAATGGCACAGATTTAAATAGGAGTCTCCGCACAGTAGCGTGCATTTCGTTGAGAACTGGGTGTAGACCTTTCCGCTCGATTTACTCGGTTTCAATATTTTCACCTTTGGCCGGGTTTTCTCATGCACGGTCACATTTACCGGAATGTGCATGGTAATGTCTTGTTCACATATCGGTCCTGCGCCACACTATTAGGACCATTATGTTTTTGCTCTGCTAATAATATTAGAACATACATTTCCTTTGATAGTCAGTCATGACTGTGAAACATAATATGTAGCCTACATTATGTTCTCTGCTGGTTTTGAAGTTATCATATTATTGGATGGCGGTCAATAAACACAACCTCAATCCATAAAACACCACTTTAACCCACAAAAGCCGGTGTCCAGCCATTTGCGCGCAGGACATTTGCGCGTCGTCATTTGCGCGCAGCGAAAGTGTTTACTCTCAAAATATAAACAAAATTACGTATGAAACATATGACAGGAAATCTTTACTTTTATTCTAAAAGTAATAAGCGTTAGGATTAAATGTTTTCTACGTAATGAGCGCTAGGATTAAATGTTTTCTACGTAGTTCCTACATAACAGTGCAACAGATGTCTGATCATACGAAGACGGGAGATGTAGGCCTACACTAATATGCGAAATAACAAACAACGAACAATATCTTTATTTAGGTCTATGTGCGAAGACAAACACGAATACACATCAAATCGCGTATATCGTACCCATCACACAGGAGTTCGCTGTTTTGACCATACGAAGACGGCAGATATAAAAGTAGATATAATAGTACAAGTCTATGCTGCGAGCGCGCTCAACTGACGGCGCGCAAATGTCGGCGCGCAAATGACGGCGCGCAAATGACGGCGCGCAAATGACGGCGCGCAAATGACGGCGCGCAAACGTCCTGCGCGGTAATGACTGGTTGCCACAAAAGTCAACGCTTAATATGATAGTGGCATGCTGTGGAATGGCGTTTCTACTAATATTCGTGCTCAGATTTTATCTGGAGGCTTTACTTTTTCTCCCGTTCTCTAATGACTTTTCTTTTTCCTGGAGTTCTTCGCACTGGGAACGCCACTGATTTTTATTGTCGACCGTTTACACAAAGCATGGCACAAGCAAGTAGTTCAAATAGGCACATGTAGGCTATCGGTGTCAAACGGTAGACCCAGAGGAACGTAGGCTAAGCTTCTGCTAACACTGTCTCATTGCTCACGTGAAGGATCAATCAATTATTTGCTCTCTGCACAACAGTTAACATTTTACAACAATTTAAAACTAAATAAATTCAACAAGACCTAAACAATGACTAAGACTGCGTCCTGCATTTCAATGGCTTCTGACTTACCGTTGTGTCGCTGAATGAAGCCAAGTTTTCACGTTTAGCATTGTCCTCTTGTCGGAATGCTTCTATACAGAAATGAAAATACAATATGCCTATTATTGTACCGGTGTGCCTTTACTGTCTTCATAGGCGTAGGAGGCGGGGGTCCTGGGGGCAAATGCCCCCCCCCAAAAAAAATTCGGGCAGATGTGTTTTTCGGGCAAAACAAGCACGGGCGGACAAACCTTTTTTTCGGTCAAGCAGGCTTGGGAGGATTTTTTACAATCGGGCACACAGGGGTAAAAGATTTGTACGAGATGAAAAAAGGATATGAGTTATTTCGGCTGGGAAAAGTTTGATCGATGGCAAATGTCTGTCGACTCGCGGTCCGCCAAAAATGCAAAGTATACTTTTCGGGCAAAAGTCAAATCTTTGCCCCCCCACTGCCGAAATGTCCCCTACGCCTATGACTGTCTTAAATCATAATATTATTCAATTATATTTAATATAGCCTAATGAGACTTAGGCTTGCAAAGAAATGGTAGTTTCGAGTGTTTGGCAGTCTGGTGTGTATGGGCTAAGGCCTATCTTACTTTTATTCATTCGTTCATTCATTCATTCATTCAGAGCATTTATATAACGCCCCTTCAAGAAAACACTCTTTATAGTGAATGAGTGTGGACTTCAGTTCACGCGCTTTGTTGCAGTTCTGACAGGCATAGCAAAGACCTAGTTTTGTGACAGGCAAAGCGTTTACTCATCATAGGAACCTGATTGCTGTGTAATTTATCGCTTTAACGTTCTGAATCAGGCTACTGGTCTAGGGCAGCATAATGATTTTTTTATCAAGTCTACTTCTACTTGACGTGATTCATTATCATCAATCTAGCTTCCAGCCTTCCAGTTTGGCAATATTTCGCTTAATCCAAACGGCTTCTACCAATATTTGAGCATTTCTTCAATCCAACTTTTATTTAAATAACAATTACTGTTCATCGATCAATCCAACTTGTATTTATATAACGACTATTTTTATATAGCAGCGCATCTCGTACAGGATAGCAGCACTTGTTTGGCGGTCCTTAATTGGTAGTGCTCCCAGTGGCGGCGCCAGGATTTCAGGTTTGGGGGGGCTGAAGCCCCAAGCCTTCCTCCCTCCCAGAGACGCAACTAGAACATTTTCTTCCCAGGGCGGTCATATTGCAATCGCGCGAAGCTGCGAGTGCCGAATGCATGAACGAAGCACATACCGACCAAGGGTTTTACAAGAAATTGTGCACTGGCACAAACGCGCTCCACATTGCAAGATGTAGTTGGAGATTGAGTGGGTTATTTAAACGAAGTCAGCAATAATTGTTGAGGTTTTTGATTTTTGGTGTATCCGGCCGCAATCCCAGATTAAGTTCCGAATTATCATAAACAAAGGTGTCCAACTAAGGTGGCAAAAGAGAATGGGAGGTCCTCAAACGCGTCCGCGTAAAGTCTATGCCGTGCCCGCACTGTACCATACCCCGAAATTTCAGTCATCTGAGCTGAGTTGGTGACCGAGCTGAGCAAGGGCGATACAGTATATACAGTGCGTGTGCACACAGCAGCTCGAGTAGCTATGTGGTGCAGACAGTGAGGTAATGTAAAGTCCCTATTTTCTTTGACATACCGATATGCAAGCACTCAAAAACCACGTTGACTAGAGTTCTAAATTATCACAATAAGAGGTGTCCAACACCGAATTAATATTCAGAAATTCAACAATACAATGGTGTGCAATTCAGTATAATCGTATAAAAAGTCGACACAGACTCGAGTTCCAAGTTGTCACAATAAAAGGTGTCCAACACTATATTAATATTCAGAAATTTTACAATAAAATGGTGTGCAATTAAGTACTATCGTATAAAAAGTCGACCATGGACACGGACTCGAGTTCCAAGTTATCACAATAAAGGTGTCCAACACAGCATTGCTACTCAGAAATTTTACAATAAAAAAGTACCGGTAATCACAATAATGGATGGATCTGATTTGACCAGGGTCTATGACAACAGTGGCCGTTACCCTGGACATTCAATTGAAATAACCACAAATAAAATTAAAGCACAATAAAGGTGTCCAAGAGCGTATTTATATTCTGAAATTCCACAATACAATGGTGTGCATTTCAGCATAATCGTATAAAAAGTCAACCATAGACGCAGACTCGTGATCCAAGTTGTCACAATAAAAGGTGTCCAACACTTTATTAATATTCAGACATTTTACAATAAAATGGTGTGCAATTAAGTATTATCGTATAAAAAGTCGACCATGGACACGGACTCGAGTTCTAAGTTATCACAATAAAGGTGTCCAACACAGTATTGTTACTCAGAAATTTTATAATAAAAAAGTTATCACAATAATGGATGGATCCGATTGGACCAGGGTCTATGACAACAGAGACCGCTACCCTGGACATTGAATTAAAATAATCACAAATAAAAATAAATCACAATAAGGGTGTCCAACAGCATTCACAGAACACTATTATAATTATCTGCCTGCATATTACTAATGACAGAAAACAGTTTAAGTTTCCTTAATACAAAAAAATGCATGCTTAGATATATGCACACAATTATTTTATGTGTATATATATATATATACATATAATTATCTGAACACAAATGCTTTACTTGTATATGCTAATAGCACTAGGACTTCTTAGTTGACCATTATATCAAACGTAGGCCTACATTCCCAGACAGTTTTGGTATACACAAAAGGAATATAATAATTATTATACCGAAATGAACAAGAGCGCGCACATTTGAGGTGTGTAAGAGAAACATGATGCAAATATGACAACTACATTGTTGTGTCAAAGGCATTTCTGTATAAAACGCAATATTCTGGATAACCAGCAGTCTGTAATATTATGTTCATGCATGATGTGCAGTACAGATGCACCACTACTATGGGAGACTTTAAAAAATTTACATACTGCAGAGCTGTAAGTGTACTCTAAATAGTTCAGCTCACTTTTGGGAAGGCTGACAGCTTCCATTCCACAAAGAAGAAACGGTTTACAGTAGGCAGCTACTAAATGCAACAAAACTGGTTCACTAAATTTGTAGCATTTGCTATGCAACGAATTAAATGACCTAAACAACTTAATATATATATAATATTGTACATATAGTTGATTTCGATGCCATTGACCATTGTCTAGCGTTCTTATTACGAAATAAGCCGTAATGGATATTTTCTGCTTTTTGCTTTGGGGGGCTGAACCGCATTTAGAGGTTATAACCCCTAGCCCTCTGACGACGCCACTGGCGCAAGCATCTACGCTGTGATTATATAGTTGATTGCAGGAGTGAGAAAATCCTGAACATTCTTTTGTGACGATGATTAAATTTGTGAAATATGCGAAAAAATCAAGGGAAAATACAGCTGTGCACCACTTTTTGAAGGACTAGGCAATTTCGATATTTCTATAGTCTAATACTTATAAAACGGTTTCAATCTGAAACGAGGTGTCTAAGAGCCATGATGTTTCTTCGACAATTTCGACAACCCTGTCCGGTTGTATGGTCAAAAGGTAAGGGTGCAAACTTGTCACCCGTTTTCATAGACTGAGGCCAAGAAATGAAGTCGCTAACTTCATTCTCAAATAGATTTCGATGCCGTTGATGATTGTCTAGTTTTCTCATTACGAAATTAGCCGTTATAGACATTTTCCGCATTTTGCTTTGGGGGGGCTGAGCCGCATTTAGGGGGGGCTTAGCCCCCTCCAGCCCCCCCTGGCGCCGCCACTGAGTGCTCCTTCCTACTTATCTGATCTCTGTCGCCCTGTCTCTGTTGTAGCCTCCCGTAGAACTTTGCGCTCTTCGGCCAATGGGGAGCTGCTGGTCCCTCGAACCCGCTCTGCTACCAGACAGCGTCGAGCCTTCTCGGTTATTGGCCCGTCCACATGGAATGGACTCCCACTTGCACTACGCTTACTACTTCGGGATAATTTGCCTGCTTTCTACAAGTTGCTCAAGACCTATCTTTTTAGCTGTGGCTGGACTGGGAGCGCCTCTGAGTAGGCTTCTTGAAGGGGCGCTATATAAATTTTCGGAATGAATGAATGAATGAATGACTATTGTTCGTCAATCCAGCTCCAATTTCAGCAAGAATCCTTTCATCGGTCCCACTTCTCTCCAAGCAAAATTGATTTTCATCAATCAGATTTCTATTTTGTCAAGAATGTTTTCTCCAATCGGAATTAATGGCGACTAATTTTTGAACGCCAAAGGGATGGATTACCGATTGATGTTTTGAAAATACCGGTAACGAACTAACGATGAACTTAAATATTGAAAACTTCTGTGCATTTACGTACCTCCTGAGTCTTCAGTTGTTTGTTCGTCATTGTTGGATTCAGTTGATTTTCGGCTCTTTGACATCGTTTATTATTATGGAAAACTGGAATCTGACATGGCTTTATGGAAAAAACTAGAATCTGCTGCAATTTATCTAGATATTGCGAGGAACGCCGAACAATGTTCGAAAAAATAAACCGAGAGCAGGGAACTTGAGGTCGATTAGAAAGAGAGCCGCCTGAATGCTTGAAATCAATTACCACAAATAAGCAACTTAAAAATGTAATAATAATAACATTTTAATTTTATCCTGATAATTAATTAGGTAAAACTGATATCAAAGTATAATCGATGCGTGCTAATCCCTGAAATGGTGATTGAACTTTTGCAAATATAATTATGACGTCACAAAATGGACTTGATTTAAAAGCCTAGTAGTTAAAAGCATCATGTATTCTTATATCATTTCTATTGTATTAACAGATAAATAATGTATGCTATTCTTCCTCCTTTTTGGCATGGGTCATGAATAAGAAGGAAGAAAAATGGGTAGGCTAGCCAATTCAAGCATTTGAGAACAAGTGCATCAGAAAACTGTTGAGAATCCCTTGAAAAATGATCAAATGACACCAAATGAATGGGTATAGGCTACGTATCCTAACTAGCGGGACGAGGAAGGAACAGTACTAGACTAGTGGCTCTCATCAAAGCTAAAAAAAACTGTGCTATTTTGTGCATACCATAAGACAACCGCATGTCATCAGCGAAAGTAACCTGATGACGGGTCTCGTGGAAGAGGTCCGAGGACGAGGAGGCAATAGCATGAAATTGACTCGACTCGTAGTCACGTAGTCTACTTGTTGAGCGCGGCTCGCCACAGAAGACAATGGAGAGCTTCGGGCCTAATAATAGTCCGTTTGTGCAGCCAAACGTCGCGAAGCTAATGTACGATGGCGATGTGTCATGACATGACGAATAAAGCACATTTGATTATTATAATGTCTTTTTACAGCTCCAGTTATCGTTCATCCTCACTTTTTAGTCTGCATCATGATTTCTACAATAATTACCGGTACTGCTCTTATTTTACGAGAAGATGATCACATGGGCGGAGTTTGGTTTCCGTTCTTGGAGGGGCTAAAGTCTTCTTGGGCAGGGGCTAAGCCCGGAAAACATACCATCTACACGGTAAAAAATGAATCTGGCTCTTCTTGGGGGGCCTAGCCCCAGCCCTTGATAAACTCCACTCATGGATGGTCATAAAGACGGGATCGGAAACAGGCCTATCGCTTGAAGCGCCTCCAGTTTAGAAAAAATACTTTCGGAGGCTCAAAATAAGCGATCTGATTATTGACGTTAAAATCTACCAAGTTCGCTATCGCATCTGATATTATGCAAACTGTCCCCCTCTTTCATTCAAGCAAACTGCGACGGACCAGTAACCAAATTCTTTTTTAGCCAATCAGCAGCAATAATTATTAAATCACACACATTTTCGATGCTCTGTCCAACATATCTGCTGCGCACATGCTTTCTTATCTCATTGGCCCACCGCCGTTTGTCAGTTTATGCTGGATTGACTTTAAAAAATCGATGTAAATGCTACATCGCTAATTGCTTGGGAAAATCAATAGGCACAGTAGCCTAATGACAATACATAGCCTAAATGCATAGATGCCTTATTATAGATTTGCATAGATAGTGATTGTCGACCCGCATGATCAATGGTGTGAAATAAGTAATTACAGCATATGAGAACCATGGTTAAATAAAATAAGATAATTATGCTGTTATCTCTGGAGTAGGCTACGCGATATAACAAGAGATAGCACTCAACTGTTTCTATTTGAAGAAAAACCATTCACATCGTTTTAGTGCATCGCACGTCGCATTAGAGAAACAATTGAAACGGGGAGAGCGTATGAAAGTCGCACGACAGAACAATAAGTCATTATAATTATGAAAATGTTTGACGCAAAGAATGCTGTTATCTTTGTTGTCCTGATGCTGTTTGTTCTCCAATCGGGAGTCGAACCTCAGCCGACCATCGACTCTTTCGAAGGTGAATCGTGTTCGAAGTCAGAAGAGGAATGTCAAATACTGAGAGCAGAAAACGATCAATTGAAACTGAAGCTGGAACGCCGACAACTACAGGCAAAGACATTGCAGAAACAACCAGGTATTTTAAGAAAGCATAGATTCTGCTTGGATTTATTAAGTCTGTGGGAGCGTGGGACTGTGGGTGTCATAGCCTACTGCAGCTGGGTAGTTCCTTAGGCAACAAAAGCTCACGGATAAATGTATAATTTAAGGTTATTTATCCACTTAAATAAAAAAAACAATTGCTTGTAGTAACAATTGTTTTTCTTACTTTATTCCCTTTGTTACTTTATTTCCTTTGTATTTACTGTAATACTGTTGGGTTGGTTTCAGAAATGGTATCCGGCCAGGTAAAAAAACCATGAAAAATTCCTGGCTTCGCCACTGGATACAATCAGTGATGTCCAAAGTTGCTAGTAGGCCTAAGCTTGTTATTACAGAGTGTTTAAAGAAATCAAAATATTAGTGTTGTCCATTTACGAAAACGAAACTAACAATTAACAAAAATTAAACGTTTTTGTTAACGAAAAAATTTAAACTGGACTAAAAGGAGGACAACAAAAACGAAAACGAAAACGAAATTTGCGCTAGCCTAGTCAAAATTAAATTAAAACGAAAACTGGTAATACGAACACTACAACGATATTTGGCCAAGCGAAAGAAAAATCTCTTTTTTTCTTGTAAATTTTCCTTAATTTTAATTACTCTTTTTCATTTTGCTGCATTGTGCGTAGGCCTATGTGCAAATGGTGTGCACTAGCCTAATAATATTATTTGCTCAACTATTTTAAGTCACGCGTGGAGAACGAGATGTTAACCTATTACTTCCTGGTTGCTTATCTACTTATATTACGCTAATAGCCTAATAATTATTTATCCATTTCAAATTTCATCCGTTCGGGACCAAAACTTTATTAAGCATAGCCTATAATATGGCATGTAGACCTTGATAGCATTGTTTGAACGGATGTATGCCCATTGTGTTGACTATCCTCAGGAGTGGGGTGGGGTGGAGGGGGGTGGAGTGGGGTGATGGGGTGGGAGGGGGTTGGGGGTGGAGGGGGTGGGTGGAGGGGTGGGATGGGGTTGGAAATTTTCGTCAAACCCAAATTTATCCGGTGGCGTATTGTCTTGACTATACTCAGATACCGTAACATATGCATTATGCAGTGCATGTAATATATAATATATATTTGTAGGCCTATACATATTTTGTTTTACGAACATTGGACCAATAGGGCGCCGACAGCTTTATAACATTATAATAATGAACATGTACGAAATGACATTGTACTAGCTCAATGACGTAATAAAAATGGATGAATGCTGCAAATAAATAAATAAAATTTATTTCGTAAAAGTAGGCTAGTAGAAAGAAATTAACGTAAGACCATATATTGGGGTCCATTTTTGTAGGAGGAAGCAAAGCAAAATACTTTGGTAAGGGCTTGAAAATGCAGGGCAAGAAATTAAGAACATGCCATGGGTATCTTTGCAAGAGGTTTCTGTATGTAAATTTGTTGGTTTCGTTCATGCAGTTCAGACATTGTCAGTCACACCAGTCATGATTCATACAATAATCCCCATGGATTTTGGGTTTGGTTTGAGTCGCAGGCCTACACCGACCTGTACATTACAGCGCGTCTTCACAGGCCTGTGCAATAATGGAATTACTTGAGTGTAAAAATCATATTATAAAATGAGAAATAGTAGGCTACTCTAATACATAGGCCTATCTAGAATTCGTCGCCTCAGAATTATCTTCGCGTATCTCCATTTTTTAAAAATCGAGTTTAGACTTGATTTGTAGCAAAAATTTGCTTCTCTTTCATCACTTTTAACCCTCCGGTTACCAAGCTTTTTTTGTAACACGGACTACCAAGGGGGGGGTGGTTACCACCCCTGGATTTTGGGTTTGGTTTGAGATATCATAACTTGTAATACACCAATGGATTCAGCATTCATTTCTTCACAAAATGGTATATTTGAATGTACCTCGAAATTATTTTTTTACCATGGGTAGTTGGTACCCGTCGATTCCACAAAACGTATACTTACGCATAAGCAAAATATTAGATACTGTGCTTTTTAAACATGATTTATATATACAAGAATAGTTTGCATATAAAAAAGTCCAATGTTCAACTATAAAAACTAGTAATAAGTCGGTTTTATGTTCAATCAAGGCGCAAAAACATGTTGTAGCTGCTGAAAAACGTTTAGGCTACGTAGACAATCATATCGGCTTGCGTTGTAAAAAACCCCCAACATTTTCACACATTTTAATTTATTTTGAGCACTTCCGGTTATCAAAAGACAAATTTTAGTCTTAGAAAATAGCCCTATATGCCCACTACAGGATGGCATAATTTATTTCTGTTAAAAAATAAATTATGGATAAGTTATAACAGAAAAAACAAAAATTTTATTAAAATAAAACACCTGTAGGCTATATACATTTTAATTTATTTTGAGCACTTCCGGTTGTCAAAAGACAACTCAATGAGCATAGAAAATAATGTAGCCCCACATTCCATTCCCTCTATAGAATGGTATAATTTGTGTCTCTTCATATTAAAGGGCAGAAAAGTTATAGTCAATAATCTAATGGGTGGTTGTCACACCCCCCTTAATCCTGGGTTTTTAATCTAGAATGTGAGGGTTAACTTTATGCTCAGAGGCTGTTGGGTGATCATCATTAAAGTAGGCTTGTGACCTCAACAAGAAATCGCTGTGATTCATTTTTAATATATAATGTAAATAGCAAAATTCAACAATAAATATCAATTAAGAAACCTATATATCTACCTAATGTGGCGTATTATTTAATTTAGGCCTAGTATTGTTTGCGTTTCTTATCTGTCCTCATGGTTTTCCTTCTGGATGAATGTTGAAGTCATTTTCCTGGTCACAGGGAATTGGCTGATGAAAAGAAGGAAGGAAGGTTGTCTTCTCCCAGCTTGCCGTCAGTCGTTGACTTCGCCTCGTCGTTGTTTCTTCAGTAAGCGCTGTAGCTTAACAGCCGCCTACACGTCGCTTCCACTTCGTCTCGTCACTGTTCCTCCTCTTCGTCTCGTCGCCGTTTTCTCCTCTTAGATAAGAAAAGTTATAGTCAATAATCTAAGGGGTGGTATCCACCCCTCTGGTACCTTGGGTATATCGGGTATAACTTTTGAACGGTAGGGAGCATCATCACAAAATGTAGCTCAAAATGTGTCCCAATGAACCTCTACAGCTACCTAAAACGTAAAAATTGTATTCCAAACTGAACACGTTTGATTTGCGAAAAACCTAAGGAGGGGGGTGGATACCACCACCCCCTTGGTAGCCCGAGGTTAGTTAAGAGATACGACAAGTCGTTTTAAAGATATTCACCGAAAACTACCTGTCGTATGTCCATGTTCAGAATTGCCTTGTCGTATCTCCAATTTTTGCATGTATTTTTTTCCGTAAAAGTTTACCGAAACTTCAACCTCGATTAACTCAATGGTTGACAATGGGGGTGGAGATACACGAAGATAATTCTCATGCGACGAGTTGTCAAGCAGTAAAAGCTACTGCAGAATTGGATATAGGCCTACGACAACATGACACTGAATTAGGCTACTGATGGACATACGACAAAGTGTTTTTTATCAGTTCGAAGCTACAGTACCGTATGCCAATTTTTTACAACATTTTCCAACATTTCACAAAAAACCATTCTAAGTTTCAATTTAATTTTAATGAAACATCCTTTAATCAATGTCGATGCTTTAAGTCTAATATGACGTCTTTGCCTGAAGTTTTATTGCACTCATTTTTTAAATTTTCCGTCCAAAGTTCCGAAACTTCAAACTCAATTTTCTCGGAATTCACAAAAGTGGAGATACGAGAAGATAATTCTCTGGTGACGAATTACTGGGAGTAAAATTAATTCTCGACAATTTATACTTCGTGTTTCAATAATTAAATATTTACATATGTAACTGCTATTTTAATTTGACAAGTGTAGATAATCGCTTAGCTTACATCGACTATTTTGTGTTTCAGTCGCCATCAACTTAATCCAAACGTTCAGCTGTAGACCTTCTGCATACGTCTACGGAGTAACTGCTATGCTGGATAAAGTATACGTTCTCTGTCACGAGCCAAATTTAATCAAAGTCTTCGAGAATCGGAATCAATTTCAACTTCTGAGAGAAATCACATTAGATGCAGCAGAATATCCGGTCGACATAGTTTACAGCAACGAATCAAAATGTTTCTACATTGGCGACAGAGATGAGGAATGTATCTGGAAGATGACGACAACAAATGACCATCGCCTGACTAAATGGCTGACAGATGCAAGCTATCCACAGACTATGTCTCTTTCCACTGATGGCCAGTTATTGAAGTTAAAAGACGGAGAACCGTTCAGTGAGTTGATCATCTATGATTGGAATGCAAACGTTGTGCGCAGTCTCCAATTGCCAGAAGACATAAAGTATCCAGTGCATGCAGTTCAGACATTGACCGGAAATTTCATCGTTATTCATAGGTTGAACGATGCATCGAATGGAACGTGGGTGATTAGTCAATTGAACAATGCGGGTCAGTTGATTCATCGATTTATTCCCAGAAACAAATTCGAGGAACTGGACCGTCCTTACTATTTGTGTTTGGATTCAGAAGACAATCGACTGTTTGTTGCTGACGTTTTTAATCATCGAGTGATTTTGTTTGATTCTACCTCTCTCATTTGGAGACAAGTTCTTCTGACCAATGAAACAAACGGAATCGTTCATCCATACAGATTGTTTTATGACGCCGGTCACAGAAGATTGATAGTAGCGCAGTTTAATGGAAGAGTCGATATCTATGATTTTGAAAGAGATTCGCTGGCACATTAGTAAGAGTGAGTAGCACACATCTTTAGTGAGGCAGCGGTTAAATCTGAAACGTGTTAAGTGGACAATTGATGAGCAAATACGATTAACGTGCAAGTGGCGAAAAGCTGCAATTTGTCGATGATGATGGACAGTTGACTCCAATCAGCAGAATTTAAATGCAGAAACATTTCTTGGCACTTGTGAGTTAATACACCGCACAAAGTTTTGTCAGCTATGCTAGAATACCAGTGACTAGTATTGTCGATTAATTCACCGCACAGCTTTGAGTTTTTTCTCATCAACAGGGCCTATAGATTTCGTTTAGACAAAAATTGCTTTAATCAATCCAGGTTCAATTTAAAAAAAATTATTTTAATCAACCCGGCTTCTATTTGAGCAACAACTAGGCCTATATTTATAAACCCAATTTCTATTTAAATAACAATTTTATTTCGACAATACGGGTCCAATTTCAGCCAGAATCTTTTCATCGATCGCACTCCTAAGCGCTATTCAATTAAAAATGATCTGATCAATTCGACTTCTACTTAGCGAGAATTACCCCAAATGTAAGATGCGGTGTATTAAAAGTTGCTTGCATGCTATAATTGCCTATACCGGTAGTCTAATGCGTTTTAGTGCTATGTGGTGAATTGTTACTGGCGACACGTATCAATTTCTTTATGTATTCAGGCAAAAGTTCTCTTCAATACTTTGAAGATATTCTATTCGTGACAATTATTCTTATATTCTGGTTGAGTCGCTCTATGAGGACGGTTGGAGAGATTCTGAAGATACGATAAAATTGTTTGGCAATTTATTTTCACGGCGGTTATACCTTAAAGACCAATTTCATGCGGTGATCATCTTATGCCACATAGGATGCAAAACTAAATGCAATATTAAGGGGGCCCGGTAGGCGAATTCGTAGATCCTACCCGGCTACGGATCCAGTGCCTATTTGGAGCATAGAGACAAGCGAGATTTCACTAAGGTCTCGACGCCGTGCTGATAAGTCATTTTTAGCTGACCAAATGGGCACAATGTAAAACCTGTCAGACAAACAGAAGTTGGATTGATTAAAATAGTCTGCCTAAACAGAAGTTGGATTGATGGAAATAACGCTTAAGGCAAGGGAGCTGGATGAAGATTCATATATTGATGAAATAGAAGCTGGATTTATGAATAGAATGGTTGAGAAATGGAAGCTGGATTGATGATTGTCATTCATGTATTTCAATATGAATCCAGCTTCCATTTAAGGTAGAAAACCATTTATCCATCTTCCGTTTCAGATAAAGTTCTTATCATAGTAACTACAGACTCTATTTTAGCTACAAGAAACCTTCATCCAGCTTCCATTTGTCTTGCTTTTCTCATTAATCAAGCTTCTATTTCAGATATAAAACTATTTCAGATATAAAGTTCGTTTATCCAGCTTCCATTTCTTGTTTCCCCACTAACATCCAGTGAACTCTCGGTTGTCTCTATGCTCCAAACAGGCATTGGATCCGTAGCCGGATAGGATCTACGAATACGCGCCCGGTAGCGCATTGGATAGCGCGCTGGCATGGAGAGCGAGATGTAGGCCTACGGAGATCGCGCCCCGTAAGGCGTAGCCTGCATGCTTTGTGTTTGCAGGCTGTCTGTTCTGTTAATAAAAATAATTAAGATTTAGCCTATGTCACCTGTAATTTTCGTTCTTCTAAATTGTTTCAATTGCATAACTGTACACTGTAACCGGATTGTTTCAATAAAGGAGTTATTTATTTATAGTTCTTTGCTATTTGATGCATTACAGAGACAATTTCATGGAAACACCAGATGTTCCTCGCAACGTCTTAATTTTCTTATACGAAGTTAGCAATCTATATAAATAAAGAGAAGATTCTGTCTGTACCGGGATGCATTTCCACAGTTTTTGAGCTTTTCACTCCAAACCTTCACTACTGTATAGGTATCGGCATGAGACACCCCACCGAGGGGTTGGCGATTCTCTACCACCATGAGGCCAGGGTGGGGGCGAAAACCCATATTTTGATTCGCTAAAACTCAGCAATTTTTCTTAAACTTTGTACCTAGCCAGAGGGCCATCAGAACCACCCGGTGGAGGGGTTGGCGAATCTCTACCACTATGGGGCCAGGGTGGGGGCGAAAACCCAATTGTTTGCTATAAATTTCCATTCCCTTGCCATAGTTTCAAAGTTAGACAGATTTTTACACGGACCACTTCGCCTCCACCCATCACACACCTCAACCCGCAGGGGCCGGGTGGGCCAGGGGTAGGGGTGAGGTGGGAGGCGGTGGGCGAGAATTTTTCCGAAACCCAAATTTCACGGGTGGCCTACCGGTCGAGGTCGGAGTGTGGTGTGGTGGGGTGGGAGGAGGGTTGAGGGTGGGGCCGTGAGTGGTGGGGCCGTGGGAGTGGGGGGAATTTTTTCGAAAACCCAAATTTAACGGGTGGCGTACCTGTGGAGGTCGGACTGCGGTGGGGTGTTCGATTGCATTGAATAAAAAATTATGTTTGTGATGTGTGATAGCCTATGGGCGGGTAGGCTGAAGTTTCAGTCCATTCTGTAGCACTCTTGCTGACTTTGGGAATCACCGTTGATGTTTAGATTACAGTTAGAGACTGATCATGCTTCTTTCATGATCAGATAGAAACTTAAAAAAACACTCCACTACGTCTCTGAAATGACCTTCCTTCTGGATTCCGTTCCTCTTCCATCTTTGCTGGTCACTCACAGACCTTCCTCAAGCTTCTCTTTCGATTACTTCTCTGACTTTCCATCTGAAGCTAAAGGCTCACCTCTTTAGGAACTCTTATCCCGAATCATCTGATCCTCCGCTTTCCAATACTCTACCCAAACACCACCCACCCTAACAGCTACTCTAGCCTACGTTAGGGGATCGCATCAAGTTGACCTCTGTTATTTATAAGTGGCTCAGAAAGACTTACACATCCTTCTCTGGCCAAACGAGTCTGCTGGCTCATAATAATGTGCAAATCTCTGTTAATTCGTACCTCCGCGAGTTCCGCAGTAGCTTGGATATGCAGTGGCGTAGGCAAGGGGGGGGGGGTTTCGGGGGTTAAAACTGTTAAGAAACGAAGCGGATCACTTTGTAAACGATAAGATTTTAATAAGATTAATCGCCATGATCCAGAACTGAAACTAGCTGTCATTCTGCTGTTACCGGAAAAGGAAAGAACTAAACGCGAGAAAGAAGAACCGAAGACTACATAATGCTAGGATAATCATAGTCGTTATATAGCGCTAGATCTATAAAGTCCAACACCCCTCCTTAACGACTACTTTACCGTAACATCTTAACAACAAATAAACTGTTCTCTCAAGTTAGCCCAATTTCACAAGTAAACTTCCTAGTTTTAACTGCTTCCAAAGGCTTAGCTAAGAGATCAGCTATCATGTGTTCACTAGAACAATACTGAATGTCTAGTTCCTTCTTTCTGTACATTTCCCGTACGAAATGATATTTAGTTCCGATATGTTTTGTCCTGTAACTGTTTCAAAACACCCGGATCCTTCATGACCATAGTTTTATTCATAAGTTCTTCAAACTTCTTTAACATTGTAGATTTTGTCGATGCTACAATCAGGTCATCCACATGAATTGAGATGTAAATCCATCCATCATCGTACTGTTTTGAATATAAACATTGATCATGGTCACTTCTCTTGTATCCATCAGTGACAAGTATTTCATTGAGCTTTTTGTTCCATTCATTTGCTCCTTGTTTAAGTCCATATAAATTCTTTTTCAATTTACAGACTTCTGTAGTGCCTTTCTGATATCCATCAGGTTGTTTCATGTAGACTTCATGAGATAGGTCACCATTCAGGTAAGCTGTTTCCACATCATAGTGTTTTACTATCATGCCTTTAGAACCTGCTATAGTCAAGATAGTTCTCAGAGTTGATGGTTTTGCTACTGGAGCAAATACTTCATCATAGTCTTCTCCAAATTTCTGAGAATATCCTTGTGCTACTAAACGAGCTTTATATCTTGTTATATTTCCCTTTTCATCTTTCTTGATTTTGTAAACCCATTTGCTACCAATGGCTGTTTTGTTTTCAGGTAATTCTGTTAAGATCCATGTTCCATTTTCATTCAATGACTTCATTTCATCATCCATTGCTTTCCGCCAGGATTCTTGTTGTTGACAAGATATTGCTTCCTTGTAACTTCTTGGTTCTGGCTCAACTGTTGTTATTTTATTAATGGTTTCAATTAGTCTTTCGGGCGGTTTCGCCTTGTTGACTCTTTCTGATCTTCTTAAATTTACCTGAGTGTCTGTAGTGTCTGTAATTTCCTTATCAGGTTGTGTAATTTCTTCCTCGGGTAATTGATGTGTCGGAAAAAGAATAGTTTCATCATCAAAATCTGAATTTGACGACAGTTCTTCAATGTCCAAATCAAAATCACCCTCTGTTGACAAATGTGGATCTGTCTCGAGAAAAATTACATCTCTACTGACGTATACTTTGTTATTATTCACATCTAGTAGTCTGTAACCTTTTGTGCCTCTTTCATAACCAATGAAGGTCAATTTCTTGGCTTTATCGTCCAATTTCTGCCTTTTCTCTGCAGGAATTGCTACGTATGCTTTAGATCCGAATCTCTTTATGTAGCTTAAATTTGGTTTACTTTTGTTCCATCTTTCATAAGGAGTAACTTCAATCCCTTCAACTGGTAATCTGTTCTGTAAATGGTTTGCTGTCATTATGGTTTCACCCCAAAATTGTAGCGGTAGATCTGCATCCTTTAACATGCATCTTGTCATCTCGGTGAGATAACGATTCTTTCTTTCCGCACAACCATTCTGTTGAGGAGTATAAGGGTTTGTGAATTCTGCTTGAATTCCTTCACTTTTCATGAAATTCTGTAACCTTTGAGCTGTGTATTCCCCTCCTCTATCTGATCGAATTCTTTTCGGTGTTTTACCAAACCTTGTCTGAACATGCTTGACGTACTCTTGAATCTTTTCAGGTACTTCAGATTTATTTGCCAATAAATACACTTCTGTATATTTACTGTAATCATCAATCATCGTCATGAAATATCTTTTCCCACCAGGTGTTGTTGTCTGCATTGGTCCACAAACATCTGTATGTATTAAGTCTAGAATCTCATCTGACTTGGAATCTGACTTCTTTGGAATTGACTTTCTTGTCATCTTTGTTTGAATGCAACATTCACACACACTTGAGAATTTACACGGCTTGATGATGATCCCGGATACTTTATTCTGATTCACCATGTTTTGTATGGCTTTTGGATCTCTGTGTCCCATTCTGTTATGCCAAACGTGTATGCAACCTGTGCAACTTCGTGCAACCTGTGCGATATGTGTTTCCTTTACTTTATTCGTTTGGTCAGAGATTCTCAATTCAAACAAATCATTTTTGTAATCTGCAATTGCTATTGCTTCTCCATCCTTTATGATAGTGCATTTGTTTTCCTTGAATCTCACTTCACAACCTTTACTGACAAGTTTCTTTACTGAAATTAAATTTCCTTTCAATTGTGGGACGTACAAGACTCCACACAATTTTGCAACATGTATCTCTCCGTTTTCCTTTATGAAATTTATCGTCACATCACCACTTCCAGCTGTTTTAATCTTTCGACCATCAGCGAGAAAAACTTCACTGTTGTAATGTCTGTTAATGTTCAAGAAGAAATTTCTGTTACTGCACATATGTGTTGTTGCACCAGAATCAACGTGCCAAACACAGCTTATGTCTCTTTCGTATGCTTTAAGACATGTATGTGCTACACTTTCTGTTGGTTTTTCTTCATTGAAATTTTCTCTCAACGTTTTAACCGCGTGGTCTGGATTTCTTTTCTTCCACTGGATATATTTTCTGCAATCCCTTTTTAAGTGGTTAGGTTTCCTACAGAAGTAACATGTGCGATGTTCCTTAGGATTTGTTTCTGGTTCTGTTGCCTTTAAAACTTTTAATTCCTGTCCTTTATGTGTTGAGGAATTACTTGTCCTTCTTGTAAACTCTTCAAGGAGTTTGTTTTTGACTAATTCAACAGTCAAATCACCTTCGGGTCTGCTTTCTAATGCCGTAATCAGTGTCCCGTAACTTTCTGGAAGACTACTGAGGAAGAAAGCAACTGTTAAATGCTCTGCCAACGTTTCTCCCAACGCCGTGAGCTGGTCAATTAAATTTTCCATTTCCGCAAGATGGTTTTGCATATCACCATGTTCTGTTAACTTTAATGCACACAGTTTTCTCAATAAATTGACTTTACTGGACAGTGTTGCCTTTTGATAATACTTCTTTAATTGTTCCCATAAACCTTTTGCCGTAGTTTCTTTCCTTATTAGATGAAGTTGGTTGTCTTCAACTAACAAACCTATCGTGGCTCTTGCTTTTCCATCTTTACTTTGCCACGCTTCCGTAATAGGATCGGGGGTTTCTTTAGTGACAGTGTCCCACAAGTCCTCTTTAATTAGCAGAAGTTCAACTTTAAACTTCCAAATCTGGTAGTTGCTATTATTCAGTTTTGCGATTTTACCTGAGCTTTTATCCGTCATTTTTATTCTTTCGGTGAAAAGAAATAAACAACTGTTTCTCGCATTTCTGTCGCGATGTAAGAAAACAGTCACGCTATACTGCGCAGTTGACCGGATTATCCTTATACGTCATATTAAAGTTCTATTTCATAAACTTTTGTGATCATTACGAGCTCTAGGCTTGCTGGGGCCATAACCTGTTAAGAAACGAAGCGGATCACTTTGTAAACGATAAGATTTTAATAAGATTAATCGCCATGATCCAGAACTGAAACTAGCTGTCATTCTGCTGTTACCGGAAAAGGAAAGAACTAAACGCGAGAAAGAAGAACCGAAGACTACATAATGCTAGGATAATCATAGTCGTTATATAGCGCTAGATCTATAAAGTCCAACAAAAAACCCCCCATTGGCTCCGAAAAAAAGGTTTTTTAAGGCTATTTTTCCGTTTAGGTAAGAAAAAATAGCAAAAAAACAGGGTTTCCGGCCATAAAACCCCCCCATGAAAAATTCCTGGCTACGCTACTGTGGATATGAATGTGCAAGAGGACGAGAACAAGGACGTCAGCCGTATCTGACCAAGCGGAATTTATTTCTGATGCCTGTTGCACTTTGGGATCCTCAGTTATCGGAGAAATGGCTCCAGAAATGTGTTGAAGGTGAGCATGCATCTGCTTGCGTCATCTCATTGGCAGCTGCCCGCGGCGAATATGTAGCTAGTTAACTTGCATTTCACTCCAAAAATCAACTTATAGAAAATATAATAAAAGTAAAAAATAATGGACAATTCACCGGTAAGGCTGGCCTAGTTAGTTACACCGGTAAGCGAGAGCGGCATTCGTCTGTTGGTTGCAACGGACTGCGGTTCAAGCCCCGGGCTGGGAGTTGACATTCAGAGGTTTAGATATCTCGGGCCAGCACGTGTGGGACGCAGGGGCGTAAGCTGCTGCGGAGCGACCTTCGGCAAGTTGCTTACCCATCATTGTCTGTGGGGAAGGCAACGGGAAGCCACCTCACTCATCGCATCCCCAGGGGTGTAAAGCCAATGAACCTGCCTTCGGGCAGAGAACCATCATCATCATCACCGGTAAGACAGCGAAGTTCGGGTTTGAGAAAGGCGATCGATTGAAGTTGCTGAAGCAAGTTGAATTGAATTTGTACAGAAACTGAATTCAACGGCGTACCGGTGGAGGTTGGAGTGTGGTGGGGTAGTGTTGTGGCCGGTAAAGGGTCGAATCCTAAATTTCCCGGGCAAGGCCAGGTACCCCAGCTAGTTCATAATAATTATATTTTGGATATACTTATCAGGTAATGACCATAATAATGATTGCCTCGCCTTGATATTTATAAACAAACATAATTCCATTGCTCAATTGTATATAGTGAGTTTTATGAGTCGTGTATACATCCAGCTTATTTTCGTAGATCATAATTGACACAATAATTAAAGTTTTTCTTTTTAATATGCTTATTTTTCATTGTTTAGTTGCTGATCTGCCCCCTTGGCATAATAGAGGTGTTAATTACAACACTGCCAGAGGATGGAAAATGATGAGGTAGAATACATTAGGAAATAAAATGCATGAAAGAGAAAAAGATATTTTCCGTTTAATTGCGCAAATGTTAAACTGCTCCGTGGTATGGGTAAATGAATTTTTAACGTATAATGAACAAAAGAGAATAGTTTCCTCAAAACAGGTGCTTCAAACGACATACATGACAGAAACTACACGATATATCGACATTGTTTAATTGAAATATTATTGTCTGCATCATTTTCAGAGATGTTTTATTCTTCTATGAAACGGAAGATTCTTAGAAAACTGATATTAGCTTCATCATTGCCATAACCATCCCAAACTCGCATCACTTCATTCCTCTCGCTATTGAAGTGCAAACTATGAAAAAGTTTGAAGTCGTCCTGTTTTTGCTGTGAACTAGTACATTCCAGGATATTCAATTCAGAATCTAACAGATGGATTCCATTTCTTAGAGGATGTATCAGAATTCTACCGGAGGTATCGGCAGAACTCATACAATTGTAACGATGAAATGATAATTGGGATTGCCGGTGAATTATTCCATTGGCATCTATTTCTATTAAAACCAGTTGAAACTCTCTGTTAATTAAACCTAACACAAGGTTTCCATTTGATTTTTGAATTGCATTATTTTCAATATCGATGAATCCATAGGTTTCTGGAGACAACATTACTTCATGTTGGAAAACACCACTCGCATTATAATTTATACAGTTACTGCAGTAGGATCTGGACTTTCCGCTCTTGAAATTGCTATTATGTTACCTTTATCCGATACGGACAGGGAACCAGAAGATATTGGAAATCTTAGACCACTAATTAATCCATGTTTGAATGTTAAATTTGTGTTCCTCATTTCTTGCAATGCGTAAGATTGAAGTGCATTGCAATTCCGCGTTTATTTCCAGTACATAAACACAATTCGAAACATTGCAAGCCTCCACGTCACCTTTACGGATCAACGGTAGTGCGATGACTTCTTTCACCTCTTCCACATTGCTGCGGTCGTAAACTGCAATATTGGTAGAGTAAGTAAATGGAGATGTCACATTATCTTTTGCATAGCAATCAGTGAGCGGTGGTGGAGGTGGTCGTGGGGTGGTGAAGTTTGTGGTTGTTGAGGTGGTGGCAGTGGTAGTGGATGTTAAAAAACGTGGTTATAATAAAATCACATGAAGCTGAATTGATAGAAAAAAGACCAAAGCAGTACACTTTAGGAAAGAGAAACAGACATATTGTTTTTAATTGCGTAAAAGTACTCCGTGGTTTTAGTAAACGAATTACAAAGTTTAATGTATTGAAAACAAATAGTTTTTTTTCTCAAAACAGGTGCTCCAAACGACATACGGTACGACAGCAGCCTTACTACACGAGATATCGACATTGTTTAATTCTAACTGTCATACGTTATTTCCAGCGTGGTTTTATTCCTCTGTGAAACGGAAGATTCTTAGAACACAGAAATCATATTCATAACCATCCCAAACTCGCATCACTTCATTCCTCTCGCTATTGAAGTGCAAACTATGGTAAAGTTTGAGGTGGCCCTGTTTTGGCTGGGGACCAGTGAATTCCAAGACATTCAAGTCAGAATCTAACAGCTCGATTCCATTTTCCAGATCATGTATCAGAATTCTACCGGAAGTATCGGCAGAATTCATACAATTACCTCGATTAACTGGTGATTTGTATTGCCGTTGTATTATTCCATCGGTATCGATTTCCGTTAATACCATTTGATATTCTCTGTTCATTAAACCTATCAGAAGGTTTCCATTTGATTTTTGAATAACATTGCATTGAACACAGGTGAATCCATAGATTTCGGGACACAACATTACTTCGTGTTGCAAAACACCATTCGGATTGTATACGGTTATTGCGGTAGGATCTGCACGATCCATTCTTGAAATGATTATTATGTTGCCTTTATCAGATAAGGACAGGGAGCCAGAAGAAATTGGAAATCTTAGGTCACTAATCCATGTTTGAATGGTAAACTTGTGTTCCTCATTTCTTGCAATGCGTAAGAGTGAAGTGCATTGCAATTCCGCGTTTATTTCCAGTACATAAACACAATTCGAAACATTGCAAGCCTCCATGTCCCCTTTGCGGATCAACGGTAGTGCGATGACTTCTTTCACCTCTTCCAAATTGTTACGGTCGTAAACTGCAATACTGGTAGAATAAGATCGTGCAGATGTATCATTGTCTCTATGGCTGTGCAGGCAGAGAATAAGTATTTCATCTTTGAGTGAAGTTACTCTGAGGACGAAACCTTTCACCAGCGATTCTTGCAAAATTTCCATACGAATCGTCTCTTGAGCTAAAAACATTATTCAGACCACACAACTGCAGTTTGTATAGGCCTGATAGTTTAAAGCGCACAGCAAAATGTAATGCACGAAAACAATGAAGAAATTAGTAAATTGATTTGTGATCATAGCATAATGAGTTGGTGCAATGGATAATGAATTCTGCTCAAAGCCGTAGTGTCTTTTTATATATTCACTCAATTGGTAACAACAACCCCTTACTGTTGATCATCGATTAACCCATTAATGCCCAACTTTTTTGTTTTGCAAACTATTTTAATTTGGGGTTATATGCAATGACTCTAGACCATATCTGCATTTGTTTTGTTGAAATGTCATTTCCCCAATTTTTTGGAATTTTGAAGTTCGATCCCATAATTTTATATGGGATTGTAGGCACGAGAGACCCCGTCTAAATGCATGACACCCCCAACCATAACCCCGGTAGGATATTACCCCCCCCGTCTATTTACATGTGGTCCAATGTATTATACGGAATGCATATCTATGATGATTTGTACACATGCATTTAGATGGGGTCTCTCGTGCCTACAATCCCATATATGGGATCGGGCTGCTGCCCCCTAGATTTCGAAAATAAAATCATAACCAGCAATTCTGGCAAATACGTATTTGCTAAGACACATTTTGCTAAGCAAAAAATAAGTTATTTTTGCTTAATAATAAATGAGTGAATTTTACCATTTTTTGGCGGGTAGCCATTTTCAGAAATCACGAATTTCGATTATTTGTCGAGAAATGACACGATTGCACCAAATATTTTACAAACACTGCCAGATCTAAAATTATTATCTTAAAGAACAATAATTATGTTTGCTAGTAAATCAGTTAAAAAAAATTAAATTGCCCTTGGTTTATAGAAATATTATCAATTTCTTTATCATCCCATAAATGGAATTGTAGGCACTAATGGGTTAAGGTGAAATTACTAAGAGTAAAAACAACGTGAAGGAGGAGTCAGGTTTAACGCAAAAGCTAAACTAGACCAAAGTGCAATTGTGCAACATAACACAATGTTTTAGCTGCATACGAAAAGACCACCTGATACATATATTATGATCACCGCCTCTTCCACCGTTTCAGAGGCGTAGTCATCCCAATGAAACTGCGCTCCTCAAAGTGCTTTCGGACCTACGTCCTATGCCATGGATTCTGGTTAACTGACGCACCCGACACAGGTGAACACGACATCTTAATTGCGATTCAAGGACACTTTGCTGAGCTCCTGGTCAACACTTCTATGAGCGCATATAAAAATTAAACAGATAACAGGAATTGCAAATATAGTGCATATTTATGTAAATATTTATGCTGGAAAATGAGAAAAGATGACTATCCAAAGAAAATGTTTCAGGTGAAAATACCCAGAACGAAATGTCTTAGCCGCAGAGCTATACATAAATATGCTTAAGGAGCTAACCAAAGCCGTCTAGAGCTCGATGAAGTTTCATTTGAAAGAAGTCGGTCGAAAGCACCCTTCTCCATAGCAAACAGACAGTTCTAAGTCTGCTTATCACCAGATCAGCTTTGTCTTTCCACACACTTTTTGCCAGCTTCATATTCTGCACGTCCTTAGTTATGGCTTTAACGAGAATACACTGAAGTATTTCGGTCGGGATATCTTGGAGCTAAACAGTTTAACATCATAAGACGTTATGCTATCTGTTTGAACCTCGTATAAACTACCCGGGTAGCACGATTTGAATTCCTACACTTGGGAGATGCATAAGGCGGAGCTACATATTAATGCATATTAATGAGTGCGCACGTGACCCGTCAATCAAAAGACAATTGTATTGACACGGCCGCTTTGCCCGCAAAACCTAACGGCCGTCGGCCCGTCGAGTTTTCACAAAATAAAAAAAACACCAATTTAAATCAATCCGTATAAAACTTGGTTCAATTGACGCTTGAAATAGAAGCTTTATTGATGAACAATTATTTTGAGTTAATTAGAAGTAATACTAAGAAAAAAGAATTGCTGCAAAAATAGGGTAATCTATCTAATTTCGAAAAACGGAATAGCGGAATTAATTATTGTGTATCACACACTATCACTTTAGCGGAAAAAATGGCAGTAGGCCTAGGGTAATTCATTGACATCTGAAAATACATGCATCCAGCTTCCATTTCAGATCTAAAAGTAGGCCTACATGCATCCAGCTTCCATTCTAGGCCTAAAAATAAATGCATCCAGCTTCCATTTCAGGTCTAAAAATACATGCATCCAGCTTTTATTTCAGATATAAAAATACCTGCATCCAGCTTCCATTTCGGGTCTAAAAATAAATGCATCCAGCTTCCATTTCAGGTCTAAAAATACATGCATCCAGCTTCCATTTTAGGTCTAAAATACATGCATCCAGCTTATATTTCAGGTGTGAAAATACATGCATCCAGCTTCCATTTTAGGCCTAAAAATAAATGCATCCAGCTTGCATTTCAGGTCTAAAAATACATGCATCCAGCTTTTATTTCAGATATAAAAATACATGCATCCAGCTTCCATTTCGGGTCTAAAAATAAATACATCCAGCTTCCATTTCAGGTCTAAAAATACATGCATCCAGCTTCCATTTTAGGTCTAAAATACATGCATCCAGCTTATATTTCAGGTGTGAAAATACATGCATCCAGCTTCCATTTCAAGTCTAAAAATACATGCATCCAGCTTCCATTTGAGATCTAAAAATACATGCATCCAGCTTCCATTTGAGATCTAAAAATACATGCATCCAGCTTCCATTTTAGGTCTAAAAATACATGCATCCAGCTTCCATTTCAGATCTAAAAATACATGCATCCAGCTTCCATTTCAGATCTAAAAAGAAAAGCATCCAGCTTCCATTTCAGATATAAAAATACATGCATCCAGCTTCCATTTCATATATAAAAATACATGCATCCAGCTTCCATTTCAGATCTAAAAATACATGCATCGAGCTTCCATTTCAGATCTAAAAATACAGCTCCAATTTAAGCAAAAGTGTTAAAAATAAATATTGCTTAGGTCGATGTTATTCGAACAACAACGCAATCTTCTGACGATAGCTGACGGTTAAACCGTAGTTTAGGCTGCTAAATTATTTTCGTTTTCGATATCCCGTAGTTTAGGCTGCTAAATTAAGAAACACCACCAATCATGAATATAGCGCGGCATACAACGCGCTATTCCAATTTCCGAATATTCGCAAGCGGAAGTAGCAATATAAACTGAAAACGCGAGAAGAACAATTGCAGTATATAAATGGAAGCTGGATTGACGAAAAAATGCTTGCGAAATGGAAGTGGGATAAAGGCATTTTATAGCTGAAATGGAAGCTGGATTGACGAAAAACGCAAGAGAAATAGAAGCTGGATTGACGAAAAACGCTTGAGAAATAGAAGCTGGATAAAGGTATTTCTAGATCTGAAATAGAAGCTGGATTGATGAAAAAACGTTTAGGTAATGGAAGCTGGATGAGGGTATCTTTATATCTGAAATGGAAGCTGGATTGACGAAAAACGCAAGAGAAATGGAAGCTGGATAAAGGCATTTTTATAGTTGAAATGGAAGCTGGATTGAACCTGGCGATCAAGAAATTACTTGTATATACCTTTAGCAATGGTCAGATAATTTAGCAGCCTCGGTAAATGGCCAAATAATTTAACAGCCTAAACTACGGTTTAACCATAGCGGACTATTTATTTCGTTTGGAAAATTGCTCGAAAATAATAGACACAGCATCTCTCACAATAATTTCTCTCATAGAACGTGCCGCCATTTTATTCGAGTGTTTACTAAAGCCAACGACCTCTTATCATAAAGGCTATAGCCTTAGTCACGTAATAGCTCACTAATAATTATACATAAACTTGTAGCTCCGCCTTGAATCTCCCAAGTGTAGGAATTCGAATCGTGCACCCGGGTAATCAACGAACGATCACACAGCTAGAAATTTCGAATGGAGGATACTAAAGCATATTAATTTGAGAAGATTAGTTTTAATCGTAACTTCAGGGAATTGGAAGGTGCGCATTTCTATGATTTAGATTCCATCTTTTTTAAAATCTCTTCTGCCATCCAGAACTAAAGAATATACATTTGTTTGTTTTGTTTGTATGTGCACTTGTTATAGCGCCCCTTCAAGCTCTCTGCTACTCAGAGGCGCTCCCGAATACAGAGCGGACACTGCATCGGAGTTTCACGCCGAAGCGCTGAGCAATTGTGAGTGAAGGACTTGCCCAGGGTCCTTACGCGGCGAGGTGGATTCGAACCTCAAACCTTCCGGCTTCAAGGCAACGACGCCCCCACTACACCACCGCGCCCCACATTTATGTGAATTGAAGTCAAGCGTTGACTGAGAAGCCGTTGTTGCAGTAAAGTATTTAGACGTATGGATACAATTTGGAGCCTGCTTCGAGTTGATAAAGTGTCAACAACGTAGTTCGATAATTCGACAAAATGCAATGCATACAAAATATCTGTCTAGAAATAACACAGTTTAAAACAATTCACAAATAATTTATTTATATGCAGGCATATTCAAGGTCATACAATCTAAAATTGTGTCTAGCATCTCAATGTCATGTTGGCCAATCTTACCGTTGTGTCGCTGAATGAGGCAAATTTTCCACGTTTATCATTGTCCACTTGTCGGAATACTGGAGTGAAAGAAATGAATGCAATTGTACTCAACTATATTTCTTGTCATCAATATTTCTTTATTATAATTTGATATTACGAAGCTTAAGAATTATTGCGCAGAGTTGTCAGGCTGAAGTCTTTGTGCGTGTGCTACTGAAAATTGATAAGACTGTTGGCATGCTATTTCGCTCATCTAAACTGATTCCTGTCTCTATCCGGTCTATGGTATACTATTCTCTTATTTCCTTATTTAACCTACTGTAATTTAATTTGGACGTCTACTTCAAATCTAATTTTGTCAGACTAGTCACCCTTCAAAAATATGGAATCCGTTTTATAGCTAATAAATATTCCTCGCCGAGCCCACACCGCTCTGTATTTCAAGGAATTTGGATTATTAAAGATCGATCAAATTAGGCACTTGCAAATACATACATACATACATACATACATACATACATACATACATACATACATACATACATACATACATACATACATACATACATACATACATACATACATACATATGTAGGACAGTATGACTGTCCCCAAAGGTAGCACTGTATTTTAAAGTAACGTAATAGTAATGTAATAAAAACTAATAATACTTAAGAGAATAGGCCCTAGTATAACTGAGCGTATACCCCGAACTGCCAATCAATTATTCCCATATTATAACCATACATATATATATATAGCGCCGCCCACTTGCACCCGATAGGAGTAAGCAGCCTGAGGCAGCGTCCCCAGCGCCGAATAAAAGCCACCGCACTGGGTGCAGACGCCGCCGACGCCCAGGTTCTTGATCGAGGAAGGACCTACGCTGGTATCGTCCGTGCCCGGAGGAAGACAATGCCGCCTTCGTCATCCCAGGAATAGAGGACCTGCGTTCCGAAGTGTGAGATGCCAATTCCAGGAACTCCTTCGTCGAGTGCAGATCGGCACTAAAGAGAGAGTTTTGACACGGACTTCTGATTTCCCCGTCATCATCAGTATGATCAGCGCCATCGTTTCCCAAAGGTCTGTACTTAATCTTAACTGAGATAGGATAGACTGCTCTATACGTCTTAAACTTATGGAGAGATTTAACCCCTCCCCTACTCCCGTTTAATATTTTAGATTCGCTTATGTTTTGTGAGACTATCTTGTCGAAGGTTCGTGAGCGATTGGAACTTGAATGAGTGAATAGAGTGAATAAATGAATGAATTACTTGCGTTTGAATGCTAGCATAGGATAATACTAGTTAGGTCAGAAAGTTAATATCTTGCATTTAGTAACAAAATAAAACATACAAAATATGGCAGAAAGTTGTGTTCCTGCGTCGCCAAGCGGTGAGGTAAGGGAAAGGTCGGGCGACATTACGACCGAATTGCTGGAGCGGATGTTGTCCAAAATAACCGAGATAGCCACCACACAGTCCGATCTTGCCACCCAGTTGACCGAGGTGGCTAGCGCCCAATCGGACCTCACCCGGAGTCACCACGACGTGGTTGAACGCATGAACGAGATGGAGGAACTCGTTCAGGACAAAGTGGACCACCCAAAATCGAACCCTGACTTCTTCCACGAAGAAGTTGTGACCCAACGGGCACCGCCCCTGCCACTAGGCAACCCCTCGTTCAACCCCACAGCCCCCTCTCACGACCCGATTCCCAGAGTTCGAATCCTGCACTGACGACCCCAGACAGGGAGCCAGTACCGGAGCCTTCCAGCTCCGCCGGAGCGAAAGGATCCGGGAGCGTCAGTCCCACCACTTCCACCCAGAGTCCCCAGGTCCACACGTTGCAGCCGGTGCCTCATTCCCATCTTCCCTGGTAGCGCGGGGAGGAGAGGCACTCGTCCCCCTGGATGAAGGGCGGTCTGGCGGCCGTACTCATCAGGGGCGGCTCCGACGAAACTACACATACATACATTACATATACATACAATGCCGTTGTGAGTGTCATCGGTAACTGCCACGGCATTGAACCACTCCAAAGTGCAACACGGTGGTCGGCAAAGGGCAAGAAACGTTTGACTGTTATCGTTCCAGATGCAGTGCACCAGTACAACCATTTTATGGGGGGGGGAATGACTTGATGGACAGGAACATATCAAACTATCGTGTTACTATTAGATTGAAGAAGTGGTCGTGGTCGGTATTCACTTTCCTGTTGTCATCGTCAGTCGCCAATGCTTGGTGCATCCATCGGCTAATCAAAGCTGAGAAGTTGGACTTACTCAACTTCACTCGACAGATCGCAATTAGTTACCTCCTGAATTACTCAAAACGACCAGAGATAGGCCGACCATCAATGGTGTCAAAGCATGTCATGCGTAGAGTTGTGCCGGATGAAGTTCGCACATCAACTGGACATTACCCGATCAGCAGCAGCCAGAACCGCTGCAGAGTTTGCCAGAAGAACACGAAATGTGGCTGCGGTAAATGTCGCATCAATTTGCATGACACTTGCTTCATGATTTTCCATAGCAACTAGACCTATAGCTTGTTACAGTCATGACATAGCTATGAAAACAGTGTAGTTAGCAGTATTATTGAACATCTATTATATACTCTGTTGTGATCATAAAAATTGTTTGATGATTGCAATGTTGAAGTTGCATAATTATAACAAATAATGGGTATTGCATGTGCCCAATGTTCCACAAGTGGAACATGATTTCAAAACTGCAGCAACCCATTCAAAACTGAAGCTATTTTTCGTGTTCTGGCATAGGATTTTACCTTAAATTGTGTCTGAGATCCCAAAAAAGTTGGGCATAAATGGGTTCAGTGCCGAAAAACGAAGTTAGTGGGTAAGCAATATATGCATAAAATGAGCATGGCAGCTTTCATCAATCCAGCCTCCATTTCAGACCAAAAAATCATTATTCGATATTCTGTCTAAGCAAGAATTATTCAATGCCATAATTGTATCATGTTTGTTTGTTGTTTTGGTTGAGGCAAAAAACCGAACGAGTATAGGACTTAGGCTAGCCAAGGTTTGGCCGCATGTCTCTAACTAGGGTTATCACTTATCACGCAGAATCGTAGATAAACGTCGCTAAATTAAGCTCTTCAGTGCCGAAAAACGAAGTTAGTAGGTAAGCAATATGATTGCAATGAGCATGGCAGCTTTCATCAATCCAGCCTCCATATCCGACCAAAAAAAAATCATTATTCGAAATTCTGTCTAAGCAAGAATTATTGTCTCCATGTGGCTGCCTCTATTGAGTTCGTCAATCGCTTGTCTCTGAATGTGTGTTTGTCGTTGTCAAGGCGCCCTTGTAGCAGCATGGCCGCGTTACGGCGCCGTAGAAATTGTCGTCATTATTATTATTATTATTATATTATTATTATTATTATTATTATTATTATCATCATCATCATCATCATCATCATCGTCGTCGTCATCGTCGTCGTCGTCGTAGTCGTCATTATTATTATTATTATTATTATTATTATTATTATTATTATTATTATTCTAATGAACCATTTTTATTATTATTAATTCAAATTCTATTTAACCAACCATATTTCCTGCCAAATCCAATGCAACTTAGGCAAAAAATTCATCGAAGCAAAGACTTAGTTTTATAAATGCAGCGTCCATTTTCAAAAGCATCAATTTCCATAGATTCAGGTTCAATAGGAGCGAAACAATTATTTTCATCGATGCATTTTCCATTTTAAATTGACAGAACAAACTAATATTGCAACGTAAAACTACGGTTTTACTCTGACTACCATAATGAGTGTTTATCACAGAAAATTGAATTCTGTTTTTAAAATAAAAACGATGAACCATGATAGAGCATGCCATAAATCCTTCAATGCATCTACTAACCGTCTGAGTCTTCATTCGTCTGCTTGTCATTATTGGATTCAGTTGATGTTCGTTTCTGTGACATGGTTTTATATTACGGAGTTTTATATTATGGATGCACTGCGATCTGCAGACGAAGAAACTCTTTCCACAACCAACGTCAATATTACCAGAAACGTCAGACAATGTTTGAAGAATTCGACCGAGAACATCAAACGAGGTCGATTGTACGGTTTGAAAATGATAATCTATTAGCCTACAGGATAAAAATTACTTAAAATTTTCTCAAATTAAAATATAATCGAGAGTGAAACTATAAAGTTGACCAAAATGGCGAATCGAGAGCTAGCCTCTCTTAATTATCATTATGACGTCACAAAGTGGACTCGCTTTCCCACAATTCTATTTTAATTTAAAAATGTCGTATTTTCGAGAGATAGAAGTTGTAACCTAAGGTTGTAACCATCCTACACGTGTTATTATTATTAAGAAAATAACTAATAGTTTTGAAATATTAAATAACTATCATAACTGTCATTATCCAATATCTAATATCATCTTCGCGTTTTATTTTGCATTATGATTTTATTGTGCGTCATGATCGCTACGATTGCCATGGGCGGAGACTTGGGAGGGAGGGGGGGGTAAAGACGCGAGATTTTTGGACGGACGAATGGCTCAGTGTCACCGAAAAATTTCCATCTTTTGCCGGTGTAAAGGTTTCAAATTACCCCTCCTAAACATTACCCCCGGTAACTTGAAACCGGTTTCAGATTACCCCCCAGAAACTAGATTTGCATCAATCATCGCACTTATTGCACTAAAAAATCATCCCGCTTCTTGTTTTGGTCCAAAGATTTTCATCCCTCATCCCACTTAGTGGTATATTTTCAATTTTTGATCGAAAGAAAAAAAATAGCCTCGGAGCCATTTCTCCATTGTAACTTCAGCGGCGATTAGTATTTTAGTTACAGATGAAAATACTGATAACACACCACGAAGTGGAATGACGGATGAAGATCTTCAGAAAAAAACAAGAAACGGGACGACTTTCTGATATTTTTTTAGCAATAAATGCGATGATTGATGCAAATTGCGGTTTGCAGGGGAGTAATGTTTAGGAGGGGGTAATTTGAAACCTTTACACCGGCGACACGAAACAGATTATCCCCTGAAAGTTATCCGGGGGATGAATTAATCTACCCCAGGATGGAATTAACCGGTCTATACTATCCGGGGGATAAACCATTCTATCCCCTTCTTTGAAAACTGCGTATAATTAAAAATTGTATGCTTCAATCAAAATTTTAAGTGATACCAATTGTTTTAAGTGTCCTAAGCAATGTACAGAGAAAGGCAAAATTAATTTGCAAAAATAAATACACACGGAAGTGGCGTTTTCGACTTTTTTCATTTGTGGGGATACGATTAATACGGGGGATACCGGTCAAAATTTCTGACGACGTTTTTTTTAGTAATCCGGCGAAATCTCGACGAAGTTTTTTATTTTCGCCGCCCAAAAAGTTAATGGCTTTTTTTAGGCATCCGGCGAAATCTCGACGAAATTTTCTATTTTCGCCGCCAAAATAGTTGATGACCCTTTTGTTTAGCCGTGACGCTCAACGATTAGTGGGGACAAATGCATGGGCCGTCCCCCAACACCTTCATTGGGGAGGACCGCGTTCCCTCTGTCCCCCTAGGTCTCCGCCCATGACGTTTGCAAGTGTCTCTCCTGCTCTCTTTCGAGTGATCTCTTAAGGGTAAAATAGCGATCGCCCCATTGATATGTTCGGAGCGCCTCTGAGTAGGTACCTTGAAGGGGTGCTCTTTAAAACGACTTGTCGTATCTCTTAACTATTAAAAGATATGAAAGAGAAGCAAATTTTTGCTACAAATCAAGCCTAAACTCGATTTTGAAAAAATGGACATACGCGAAGATAATTCTGAGGCGACGATTAGTTGCAGCACAATGAAATACTATGGCGTTGTAGGACTGAATGCAGATAGAGAGGCGTTGAAACAGAAATGTCACCTACCGCGGCTCTCCAAAATGGATGAGAGACGTCGGCCAACCTCACGAAGGAAGCAACTCCCAGCAGAGTTGATGAGACCCAATCAAGGCCGTAGCCAGGATTTGATTTCGGGGGGTGTTCCACCAATTTCCCTTCTATTTTTTTACATTTTTCCATTTCGGGTGTGTTTTCATGGTTTTATTTCATGGTTTTTACATCATGTGCTCGTAAATGCATTACATTATTTTTCACATTCTCCATTTCGGGGGGCTGTTCAAACACTCCCCTAGCTGCGGCCTTGGACTCAATGTTTCCAGAGTAATGGACAGAAAGAGGTGTGACGAATATGACGATGGCAACATAGAGGCTCTGTGTGGATTAGGCCTAAATCTGCCTACATGGAGAGGCACTGGGTTATATCTGCCTATGGAGAGGCTCTGTGTTGATTATATCTGCCTATGGAGAGGCACTGGGTTATTTCTGCCTATGGAGAGGCACTGGATTATTTCTGCCTATGGATAGGCTCTCTGTGGATTATATCTGCCTACATGGAGAGGCACTGGGTTATATCTGCCTATGGAGAGGCTCTGTGTTGATTATATCTGCCTATGGATAGGCACTGGGTTATTTCTGCCTATGGAGAGGCACTGGATTATTTCTGCCTATGGATAGGCTCTCTGTGGATTATATCTGCCTATGGAGAGGCACTGGGTTATATCTGCCTATGGAGAGGCTCTGTGTTGATTATATCTGCCTATGGAGAGGCACTGGGTTATTTCTGCCTATGGAGAGGCACTGGATTATTTCTGCCTATGGATAGGCTCTCTGTGGATTATATCTGCCTATGGAGAGGCACTGGATTATAATTATCTGCCCATGGAGAGGCACGCGCGTTATGGGTATATGTTTGTGGTGGTTGTGGGGTGGTGATGGTGGTGGGACAGGTGTCGTTCTCTTGGCGCCGCATGCGGCTGCCTCTATAGAGTTCGTCAATCGCTTGTCTCTGAATGTGTGTTTGTCGTTGTCAAGGCGCCCTTGTAGCAGCATGGTCGCGTTACGGCGCCGTAGAAATTGTCGTCATTATTATTATTATTATTAATTATTATTATTATTATTATTATTATTATTATTATTATTATTATTATTATTATTATTATTTATTTATGTTACAACCAAGAAATTCATGAACATTGTTCTTAGACGGCATCCCTTTCAAGTGCATTGGGGTCGTCAGCAAGCCGATATATTCAATATAATAATAATAATAATAATAATAATAATAATAATAATAATAATAATAATAATAATAATAATAATAATAAAAATAATAATAATAATAATAAAAATAATAATAATAATAATAACGCATGCAAATAAAACCTAAAGAATCAGGAATGAACAGTTAATAAGATGGCAGTGGCTGCTTTTCGAATGTGCCCCTGCAGGCAACAGCGTTGAATCGCTGGATGCAGACAGAAAACCGTTGGAATAGGTAAGTTGACTCTCTAGGGTCTCCGGTGATTCGTGTCAGCAGGCGCCCCAAATCTTTAAGTAGCTTCATTCCCTCAATGTTGATGGGCCCCATGGTCTCGAAGGCCAGCGGAACAAAGAGATAAGTGGCAGTAAGATGGTTGTATTTGTCGACCTTCCTCGTAGCCGCCACTTCCGCTGCCGCACCTGCAGACAAGGATGTCGCAGGGATGTAAGAAGGAGCTACAGTGTCAATCACCGTGGCGTCCCATACGAGGTTTCGGCCTTTATACCAAGGAATCAGCGTAAGACCATCCGGACGTCTGCCATCAGATCTAGAGAGACCGGGTGGTTCCTTGATATTTGGGAATCCCGCTCGTGTGAGACTCCGGCTGAATAGATCGTTTAATGTGGCATGTCTTGCGATCCGTCCCGGACCAAGGCCACAGGAAAGACCGTGTGCTCCATTTGCTGTCACTCGAGCTCCGCATGGGCAAGCATGATATTATTATTATTATTATTATTATTATTATTATTATTATTATTATTATATAAATTACGATTGATTGATTTATGTATCAAGACAAGTTACAAAGACCCGTCTTCTTTGAGATGTCTTCACTCTGTTGACCAGTGGCGTAGGCAAGGGGGTCTAGGGGTTAAAACTCCCCATTGGCTCAGGAAGAAAGTTTTTATGGTTATTTATTCACTTAAATAAGAGAACCAAAACAATTGCTTGCAGTAAAAATTGTTTGTCTTACTTTATTCCGCTTGTTGCATTTAATCCTTTTTTACACCGTGGTTCAATAAAAAAGTAAGCCAAACTGTTTTCTTATAATGTATGTCTGATGATTAATCATACTAAAAAATTTCAAATAGAGATTTGAACCAAGAATTGGATTCCAAAATATTATGTCATAAATTTTAACGGATAGAAAGATATGAATATTTTTAACTTCATCTCCCGAAATTTCAGTTTTCAGCAAGTCTGTTATGGTGTTCGTTGCGGTTCGATGCTTCATAGTTCCCAATTTTGGTCTTCAGTGATCCTGAGCAAGGAGTATATTATGGCAACGTTCTGCTGATGTCACAACATCTTCCACCTGTTATCACTTGTCAGAAATCTATAGCACCAGAAGGTTATTTTTCTTTTCCTACAGAACAGCGACTAGAGAGTCAGATCAGCCATCGAAATGCTAACAAGAGAGACACCATACTTCATTGCTCCCACAATATGGCATCCGAACAGACCAGATTTAAATCCTGTGGTCAATAATATCTTCTTTATGCAAATAATTAAACAATAACTACTTAAAGTTTCTTCCAAAAAATATCAGGGACTTTTTTTCATGTTTGAAGTACTTGTTACAAAACCCAAACGAAAATTGCTGGTAAACTGAAATTGTCTGTCTATTTCTCTGTCTCTGTCTGTTTCTCTGTCTGCATCTCCGACTCTCTCTCTCTCTCTCTCTCTCTCTCTCTCTCTCTCTCTCTCTCCCCGTCTCTATCTCTCCCTCACTATCTTTGTCTCTCTTTCGGTCTCTGTATGTCTCCGTGTCTCTCTGTCTATTCCGAGTTCCTATGATAACATTGTGCATTTTGGTGCTAAAAGCAAAAAAAAATATTCAAAGAAAAATGTTGTATATATATATAAATATATATATATATATATAGTGGCAGTTGAAAAAACGGGAAACGTATTTCCAGTCCTTTCCTGTTATTTTCATTTGGGTGTATTCCAGGAACATTAAATAAAAATGTGGAAATAGCTCATAATAAGCTGATTCTTTTAGGATTGGTGTAGGAACATTATTAAGTCGAATGACATGTCAACAGTGCCAAACAATCCTTCAGGAAAACCAAAATGGCGTCCAAAATAGCTGTCGTTTTCCAAGGTCATTAGTAATCACCGGGAAATAGCTGTCATTAAACTAAATTTGTGAGGATATGCGTAGGATAATTAGTAGAATAACATACCAAAGTACCAAGCAGTTCTGTTAAAGCTCTTTCTAAAAACTCAAATGGCGTCCAAAATGGCCGACTTTTTCCAAGGTCATTAGGCCTACTTATCACCTGTATATAGATTGTTACAAACTGAATTTTTCAGGAAAGGTGACGAAATATGAGTATAATGAGATACCAGAAGTTATTTTTAAAAGAAAGTTCATGAAGAAAAGACAAGTGCCTTTTTATTACATAAATGTAAAAGTACTTGATTTCATGTAGCGACAATGTCTTTCATAAATGAAGCATCATAGTATGACCTAATATCTAAAAGAGAATAGTTTTATGAACACACGTGCTTCAAATTAGATACAGTACGACAGTCCAGTCACTCGATATATCGATATTATTCAATTGAATTTGTCGACGTTCAGTAAAACTTTCATTCTTCTATGAAACGAAAGATTTTTATACGACAGGCATCCGAATCGTAAGAACGAATTAGTCCAATCACTTCATTCCTCTCGCTGTCGAAGTGTAAACCATTGAAAAAGAATTCATCGTCATCATCCGATTGTGGACCAGTAAATTCCAAGAGATTCAACTCAGAATCTAACAGATCGATTGCATCAGACGTATTTCTAATAATAATTCTTTCGAATGCGTCCGCAAAACACATAAAAGTCAGATCATTAATGGGATCAAGTGACGATGTATATTTCCGTTGAATTGTTCCATCCGTATCGATTTCCGTCAATACCATTTTGTACTGCTCGTTGACTGAGCCCAAAACAAGGTTTCCATTTGACTTCATGATTACGCAGTTTTCGATGAAATCGAGCCCATAGACATCTAAGGATAAGCTTACTTCGTGACGCAACAAACCATTCGGATTATATACGCTTACTATGTGATGTTCATCCACTGTTGAACTGAGCACTACTCCCCCTTCATAGGATACAGAAATAGAGTCAACTGACCAACTTAGATCACTAATCCACGGATGAATGCTAAACTTCTGATCCTCATCCTTCGTCATGCGTAAGATTGAAGCGTTTCGAGATGCAGAGTTTCTTGCCAGAACATAGACGCAATTTGACACGTTACAAGCTGCTATTTCCCCCTCATATACTCCTGGTATTTCAATGACATCTTTCACCTCTGCCATATGGTTGCGGTCGTAGACTGTAATGTTGCAATCTAAAGATATTCCAGATGTCGTATTGTCAGGATCATTACGTCGGGTGAACAGGAATATGTCATCCTTCAATGTGTCAATTCCGTAGTCAAAAGAACTCGATACCAATAATTCGTTCACAGTTTCCATTCGCATCGTCTCCGGAGCTAAAAACATTACGGTGAAGCCAAAACGTCACTTACCGATATAGGCCTATGTAATATATTATATGATAAGTTATTTTCAAAATATTGCGATGATTACAATTCCCCCCCTCCGTCAACAATCGCCTAGACAGCAAAAACGAAGGCAAAGGCGATGGTGGTGATAAAACGAGATATCATATGATAATCAACTAAAATTTATTGAACCCAACAATGGTCAGGATATTATGATCGCATAATAATTAAAATAAAAAGTTACATACATGGCCCATTAAGTTAGGCCTAATCAAAAGGAAGATTTTAAAAAGAAATTCAGGTTTGTGAGCCAAAGAAATTAACTATTAAGAAGAAAGCACAGTAGAAATTAGTCGGATTAAGTGATTCGAAGAAACAAGCCTACCAAAATGACAGAATCCCGTTAGTAGATGAAACTATTTCACTTCGAAAAATAAAAAAATTAAGATGACGGAGGCTTTCAGTGAGAAAGGCATAAGGGAATACAAACGTCAACAACGATTATGCTATAGCAAATACAAAAGATGAATAAAGAACTTAACAACCTTGACTAACAATTATGGTATACATGCTCCAGTATGCTTGTTCGTATAGTACGCTTGAACCATGAAAAACTAGAAGAGGAACGGATATTTAGAGGTAGGCTGTTTCATATTAGCTGGTCCTGAAACTTAATGGATAGTTTACTGGTGATAATTCTCTACTATAACAGGCGAGTGACCCACATACTGTTACAGAGTGAGAGAAAAAGTAATGCAAGCTCGGAGACAGTTTCACCAAAAACAGTAGCTAAGCATAATCTAACCCTTCCTAGAGTTGATTCTTTTGCCAGAAGAAGTTTTATTATGCGAATGTTGTATAACTTTGCATAAATGTTTTCTATTATTTATTTCCTCTGTAAACTGCTGTTTGTTTTCTGGTGGCGTATTAAAGAATATTCTTACTTACTTTCTTACTTAGCAATGGCTGAATCAACAGAAAATTATAAAGCTGTCAGTTAACAGAAGCTGAAGCATTAGAAGACACGGTGTGGTCCGGATGGACACCACCCACACCTTTTAGGCACAAGCTGGTAAAACGGTATTAAATGTTCCTATAGGGGAATATCCGGGAGAAATGTCCAGAAGAAATCTCAAGCTAGAGATGCAATGGTTCAAGATGAAGTACAATACTTCATGATCTAACCAATGCCGTCTAGAGCTCGATGAAGTTCCAATCGAAAGAAGTCGGTCGTAAGGACGTTGCTCCATTTCGAACAGACAGATCCAAGTCTGCTTATCACCAGATCAGCTTTTGCTTTCCACACACTTTTAGCCAGCTTCATATTCTTCACCTCCATAGTTATGGCTTTAACGAGAATAAACTGAAGTATCTCGATCGGTATATCTTGGAGCTAAACAGTTAAACATTAGAAGGCATTGACATGCCAGTTTTACTTCTAATGGAAATCTTCAGTGCAATGAACATTTAGCTGCAAAAATTCAAATGGAGCATATTGTTGTATATAAATTTCAAGATAACTTCAGTTGAAATTCCAGGGAATTGGACGCCACATACCAGTGGTGCATAGGCTATTTCAATTATATACATTCTATTTTGTTTGGTACAAATAAAAGCCTAGCATCTCCTATTTTCTTATTCTTCCATTAAAGTAACTAAGCAACTTATAAATAATTTCTCCTCAAACTAACTTTCACGATAATTGTAGCAATTCTCTGGTTCTTGCTAAATTGGTCGATTTTATTGCATAATTTTATCTTAGACCACATAATATTATGTGGTCTAAGATAAAATTATGCAATAAAATCGACCAATTTATTTATATATTATATAAATAATAATTATTCGTCTACAAACTTCCGTCTTTGGCAGTATAGCGGTTGAAAATACAATAAGGTCTCGCTAATACAATAGAATTGATTGCATTTGTAAACTGAAGCCAAGCTTTGGCTGAGGACCACTAATTGAAGTGGATCTCTTGGACGTATGGACACAATTAGGTGTATGCGTCAAGTTTGACTTAAGACCCTAAGTGTCAACAAACGTAGGCCACTAATTCGACAGATGGGAAATTTCAGCCTACAAACCACATTATTTAAAACATTATTCATACATTTAAATGTAAACACATCCAAGGACATCTAATCTAAAAGTGTATCATGTATCATTTCAATGTCATGTAACTTACCGTTGTGTCGCTGAATGAGGCTAATTTTTCCCGTTTATCATTGTCCACTTGTCGGGATACTCCTATAAAAGAAATCAATGCAATTGTACTCGACTGCATTTATTGTCGTCTATAATAATTATTGTTTATTAGAGAAATTTGATATTTTGAAGCTTCAGTATTTTCACGCAGTGTTGTTAGGCTTGAGTCTTTGAGTGTGTGTGTTATTGAATATTTTATTGGCCTATTATGCTCTATCTAAAATTTGATCGCATGGCCTTAACTAGGGTTATCCTGCAGTTCACGTTGCTGAATAATCTTATTTTAAAGTCTTCAATGCCGTATTTGAAGCTGGTAAGTAAGCAGAACACCAATATCCACGATAGTTTAAATCAATCCAGCTTCCATTCAAAGAAATAATAATCTAATTGAAATTCTGTCTATGCAGGAATAATTGTCTACAATCCAATTTCTATTTTACCAAAAATAACCCCACTCAATCCCACATATACTTAGGCAAAACCTTCTTTGATACCATTTCTACTTCCATTTACGAAAATAGTAATTTAAATCGATCCAAATTCTATTTAGGCAAATAACTAGTGTCATCTATTCAACTTTAAATTTAAACTGATATCATAAAACTAATTTAGTAACGTATAACTACAGTTTTACACTGACCACAATAACGAGTGCTTATCAGAGGAGATTGATTGTTGTTTTTTAAATAACGATAAACCACACAAGCATTGTTAAATCCTTTTATGGATTAATAACCGTCAGAGTCTTCATTCGTTTGGTCGTCATTACGTGATTCAGATGATGTTCGTTTCTCCGACATGGCTCTATGGATGCACTGCGATCTGCAGAGGAACAAACTTCGCTACTTTGAAGTTCTTTCCACAACTAAAGTCAATCTTGCGAGAAACACCAAACAATGTTCTAAAAAGTCAAAGCAGAATAACAAATTTGAGTTCGATGCCTAAGCCAGACTGGGAATAGGTGCGTTTGAATACTTAGGGTCTTATATGTACCAGCAAATAAGAAAATTGTAGCGTTTGAAACAAGTCTACACTTTAGAAATTTTACCAAAGGCCAAGTAAAGCGCGTGGCACCAGCTTATTCACGAGTGCTGCGTTGAGTCAAAAGTAATTTTATGACGCTGTACATATTGAGATATGGGTAAATGCAACACGAACCCTTTCGTGCTAACGCTGCGGAAATCCTCGACTAACGCAATACCTATGTATTATCGCCCATGTACGAAAAACTGCAAAAATACTAACGTACAGTTCTCATATTAGAGTATAATTCACAATACTGAAATATAACCTTTTACTCTAACATATACTAGAATTATAACGCTGGCAGGATTTTTCTACACCTCCAATGTATTTTTTAATCCTACGTGCGGACTAATTAATTTTAATGGCGGCTTCAACCTTTCAAATTATTATAATGACGTCACACAATGGATATAATAAATATTTGTGGTTCCAATATTAATCGTAGCCCCTAGCGTTGAAAATCTTCATACTTGTGCATTTAGGTGCTACAAGCGTTATTTTTTCCTAGACTTTGTAGAGGAACTAATAATATAACAAATCTGATAGAGTGAAAGTTAAAGCGATTTTGAAAAGTATTTTAAGAAACAATTTTAAAATGGAATGAAGTGGGCTAAGTTTGAGCTTGTTTTGGCAAGCTACGTTAACAACCCACGTTAACTACATGAGGGAAAGTTTATTTTGTAGTGCTTTGGGGTTTAATTCCAAACAAGTGTATGAATGCTTATTTTCTGTTAAATAAGTAACAAGATTGTGCTGATAAAAAAAATAATGTGTAAGATAATGTTTGACAGGCTGAATGCAGGTTAACAAACCAATAATATTGCAAATTTAACTTTTATATTTGGTGTCTAATTTTCGCTGTGATCGTTCGTAGCTTATGTTGCGCTTTGAATCTACATTAATACATAATTATGACAGATTTGTTTTAATTAGCTGTGAGGCAACGATGAATGTTTTAAGTGAAAGCGCTCTTGTTTGGACAGAATGAATAGCCTATTTTGTAAAAATTCGCCGTCTGAAATCTTAGTCTTCTGTAAATTCGAAGCGGATGTCTGTTGCTGTCGTTTACATTACACTGTCTGTTGACTTGCAGAGTTTCAGATAAATTGATGAGCTGCCCATGCAGTCATTTGTCTGAATTAGATAGGCCTATACGTGAAGACATGGTTGCAAGTTTAATAAGAAACGAAACTTGTTGGCAAAATTACTTTGAGTTCGATGCTTCTGATTCCCTTGTTTTTTCTGTGACAGCATTAAAACCTGTAGAGATAAATTCAATGCAACAAAATTGGATAGTCCCAAAAAGCGCCTATAGCCTACTATGGAAGCTGAAGTTAACGTAGCACAAAGAGGTGTCTCAGATGCCATAATCCAAGCCCCCAAAATGGAAATGCTTGACACGTTCTTCTGATGTAAACATGGACAGGTCTCTGCTTTCTGATTCCCTTGTTTTTTCTGTGACATGTTCACACCAGGCTCGGGAAATAACGACAAGCTAGCCTATATACATATATGGTTTACTGTCAATACCGCGCACACAATACCGCGCACACGAAACCGCGCACACAATACCGCGATTCACAAGACCGCGCACGATCATTACCGCGCACGATCATTACCGCGCACGATGATAACCGCATACAAGTATTTCAACATGCATCCAGCTTCTACGTCAGATCTAAAAATACCTTCATCCAGCTTCTGTTTCTCATGCGTTATTTTCGACAATCCAGCTTCTATTTCACCTCTAAAATAATTTAATCCAGCTTCCATTTCTCAAGCGCTGGACCAGTTGTCTGTAGACCAATTGTCGTTTGACGAGTTGTCTGTAGAACAATTGTCGTGACACCGCTTAAATAGAAGTTGGATGATGGTATTTTTAGATCTGACTTAGAAGCTGGATGCATGTTGAAATACTTGTATGCGATTATCATCGTGCGCGGTAATGATCGTGCGCGGTAATGATCGTGCGTGGTCTTGTGAATCGCGGTATTGTGTGCGCGGTATCGTGTGCGCGGTATCGTGTGCGCGGTATTGTGTGCGCGGTATTGTGTGCGCGGTATTGACAGTAAACCACCCCTGGTTACCCCTATATATGACTCTTGAAATTGCTGAAAGAGTTCATTCATCATCTGTGCTACTTGCTTAGTTGAATGGTGTTGCCATGGTTGTCATTGAAGCAAAGTATCACCCACCAAGCTTGCTTAAGCTGTATCGCCAAGCATCACGTGTTGAGGCTGCTGAAAATATCTGTTTAGTTTTCAGTCAGAATCCTTTGCATTTGCCGAAGTCATTTCTTATATTGAAGATTGTAAAGCTAGCAATGCGCTACATAAGCTTAGTGATTTAATTGACATTTGAATTTCTCAACTCACCTCAATTTCCCCTAAGCCTATAATAGACAGAGGCCACGTGCATCTTCTTTTTAATCGCCAAAATAGTTGATGACTTTTATCAGTCCTCCTGGTCGAAGTAATGACCTCGTTCTCCAGTATCCTGCTTTTCTCTCCCGCTGCATTGAGTTAATGGCTTGTTGAAACCGAATGGGGGGCCCACGTCCCATGCACTTTTTAATTGAGGGGGCATGGCCGGATTGGCCCCTGGATCAGCCCCTGCACCACACTCATTGTCCCCCTAAATCTCCGCCCACGGGCGAGTCCTTGGTGGATGTCCCACCCGGTGGGCCATTGGACCGAATGGGAAATTTGGGAATGGCCCTCCACACGGGACAAAGGACCGCAAAAGGTTACAAAAAGTGGATATGTTTCAACCTCATTAAAGACCCTCATACATATTATAAGGATTTCCCAGGCTCGGTCACATGTTAAGGGGAGACTCGCTTTTGAGGACGGTACTCGAGGGAAGAATGGGGGGAAAGAAACCGCCTGGAAGACCTAGGAAGATTTTAATGGACTGGGTTGATGGACAGAGAGAAGGGACGAAGATACGGTATAAAGAAATCAAGAAAAAGTACAGATCGAGTAGACAAGAATGGTGTCGTTAAAATCTTAGACCTGCATATAAGGGCGGAACACTAAAGAAGACGAAGAAGATTTGTCAGAAATTACATTGAAATGTCCGCAGCTTGAAAGTGACCGTTGCTTAGACGTAGGCACCTAAACGTTGAAGGACAATTATTGAAGAATAAATTATTGAAAAATGAAAATATATGATAAAATAAATTATACGCTCAGTTCTTCTTTTCGTTCTCTGCCCGCAGGCGGGTTCGAATGTTTGACGTCTCCATCCTTCTCTGTTCTGTGCTTTCTTTCTCAGCTTCTGATAGGCCTAACTGTCTTTTATCATCCAGTCCAACAGGCTTTGCCTTGTTCTTCCTATCGTTCTTTTTCCATCCGCTTTCCCATTTATGACTGTTCGTAGCATCGAGGCTCCTCGCTTAGAGTAGGCTAATCCACACGATTCAGTCACTTTTTCTTTCTAATCTCACACTACTGTTTGTCAGTTTATATTAGACCAATAGACCATGGCTGAAAGTGAGTCGGGTATGTCGGAGTCTGCGAGTTTTAGGCTACACCGGAAAATTTTGCAAATCACTTTCAGTCCTGTGTTAGACTAACCTGATAATTAAAAAAAACATGGAAATGCGTCGTCGCTAATTGCATAAGGAAAACAAGTAGTCACATCATTGCCAACTCATAGGTTAAAATACATAGATGATGGCCTACATAAATCAAGTATAATAATTATATTGTCGACACGCATAGGCTATCCAGCGGTAGGCTATACAATAGAGCTAATAATAGCATGCGTGAACCCTGGTTAAGTGAAACTAATGTCATTATGTTGGACTGTGTTGAGCAGGAGATAACAAAAGGGAAACATTCAGCAATCAGCAGTTCCTATTTGAAGGAGAACCATTTAGGTTATTACTAATGCATCGTTCGTCGAATTAAGGAAACGAGCAAAACTGTGAGAGCGTATGAAAGTCGCACTCGAAAGTTTCATCGATGAAAATGTTTGATAGCAAGAATGCTGCTGTTGTCTTCGTTGCTCTGTTTCTCGTTGTTCTCCAATCGGAAGTCGAACCTCAGCCAACCATCGACTCCTTCGAAGATGAATCATGCTCGCAGTCAGAGGAGGAATGTCAAATACTGATTGCAGAAAACGATCGATTAAAACTGGAACGCGAACAACTGCTGGCAAAGCCATTGCAGCGACAACCAGGTATCTTTAAAAGAAGGAATTGTTTAATGCATCGTTAGATGTTGTCGCAGTCATGCGACAACATTATAATTTGTTTGTGTTCTGTGAAGCGATTTCAATCAGGGCCAGTGACAGGTGTATCTGTTATCTTTTAAGTCGGATTTGATCTAAAGAAAAGACCATAGTTAGAATATCTGAAGCACTGTGCGGCGATATTCAAAAGTGTTGTCCTTGTGAATTCAGCCCACTTTTCTCCGCCGTGACAGGTCCGGAGCTCAGCCCCTTCCCCGCCAGTTCGGACCTCCAGCCCCTTCCGTCTTCCAGACTGGTCTGAGGCCCTGTCCCTCGCACTTGCAGCTCCACAAAAGTATAAATAGGAGGACTGTCTGCATGGAGGGCTCAAAGCCGAGCCGAGTCTGTCGATATCCCGGAGTCTGTGTGAAGTCGAGGCTATAGAGAGTCAGCGTGTGCTGTTGATGCCTGACCGTCCGTCGCAGTTGAGGTCCGATCGTCTGCCGTGTTGTTGTTCGATAGTTGCTGCTGAAGAGTCGCTGTTCGGTTTGTACAATATATATCGTGTTGAAAATACCTCGGTGTCTTTGTGCTGATTCGGACGGACTTAGTGACCAGGGAAAGACGCTGCTAAGCCCCTCGATAGACGACGGAGGCCGGACTCGTGCTTCCTTCAACGACATGCAAGCCACCACTAGCCCGGTTTTCCGTTACAACTGGAATAGTTACATAATTATTGAAACAAAGAAAAAAAAACTAACTTGTAACTTTCCTCGCAAGATGAAGACTAGAACAAAATGACAATTGTACAAAACAAATTCATCTGCAACTCAAAATGATTCCCACTTTGGTATAGACATAATTATGAAATTATTTAGATGTAGATTTATTTGTATAATAAATTATTGATCATACATAGATTTATTTTCGACTATTTCTCTTTTGCGTTTCAGTCGCCATCAACTTGATCCAAACGCTCAATTGTACTTCACACGCCTTTGGAGTGACCGCTAGTCTGGATAAAATATTCGTTCTCTGCCACCATCCAAATTTAATCAAAGTCTTCGAGAATCAGAATCAATTTCAACTTCTGACAGAAAGCGCCTTAAATGAAACAAAAGTGCCGTGCGACATAGTTTACAGTAACGAGTCAAAATATTTCTACATCGGCGACGTAGAGGAGGATTGCATCTGGAAAATGACAACTGACTATCGCCTGACTAAATGGCTGACTAATGCGGCCGCATCGCGCACTTTCTCTCTTTCCACTGAAGGTCAGGTATTGAAGTTAAAAAATGGCGAACCGTTCAGTCAGTTGATCATCTATGGTTGGAATGCCAGCGTTGTCCGCAGTATCTCGTTGCCAGAAGACATAAAGGAACCACGGCATGCAGTTCAGACATTGACAGGAAACTTCATTATCACTCATAGGCTGAACGATGCGACGAATGGAACGTGGGTGATTAGTCAAGTGAACAATGCTGGTCAGTTGATTCATCGATTTATTCCCAGAAGCCAATTGGAGGAATTGGACTATCCTCTGCATTTGTCTTTGGATTCAGAAAACAGTCGCCTGTTTGTAGCTGACCATTATAATCATCGAGTGATTTTGCTTGATTCAAATTCTCTCAATTGGATCCAAGTTCTTCTGTCCAATGAAACAAACGGAATCGCTTATCCAAACAGGTTGTTTTATGACGCCAACAACAGAAGATTGATGGTTGGGCATCATTCCAGAAAAAAAACGCAGCAAAAACGCCAGTTCTATGGTCATGTAAATATCTATGAATTTCAAAGAAATTCGTTCGCGCACTTGTAAGAGGCAGCAGCGCACATCCGTAATAAGGCAGTGCTTAAATTTGGAATTTGTTCAGTGCACAATAACTGAACAGAATGAAATTGTCACCTAATGTCCAATTTGTGGATAGTTGCAACTTGTCGAATAAGCAGAATTTAACGAAGCGAAACAGCTCTCCATGTATTCAGGCAAAAAAACATGTTTGTTGTTAAATGCCTTAAAAGACTCCATTTGAACCAATTATTCTTTTAATTGTACCCAACAGATTATATTCCATAAGATGTGAAGTGTAGCCTAAGCTTATATATTTTTATCATTAGGCCCCTAAGAAATATTTAGGGCAGATGCAATTTGCCGGACAATAATAATATTATCAGGACTTTAGAAATTCTGAGAGATAGCCTATTTGGAGTTCATGAATTGAGTAGGAAATACGTCTTCAGCGTGATTGGCTAGTTATTAACTAGCACATGTTCTACGGATCCAACCTGCGGATCTGCGGATCCAACCTGCGCCTGCGTTCAATTTACCAGAATTTCCCCGCTCCAAAAAACTTATAATTCAGTGGAAACTATGTCATAAAATGACACATTTTAGGACTATACGATTTATTTTCCATATTTCACAAAGGTTATATTATGGATCTACGCAGCTATTGAAAATAACTGATTAATTTCCTCGTTTTGTCTTTCCTTACTGTTAAATGACGACAGAACATGAAGGTACTTTGGAAAATAGTAAAGTTCATACTCTGCAGACCGTGTCTTCTCGATGGTAGGATCATCATCATGTAGTGACCTACCATGAATGGCCTCCCGGTGTAAAGGTTTCAAATTACCCCCTCCTAAACATTACCCCCCCTGCAAACTGTAATTTGCATCAATCATCGCATTTATTGCACTAAAAATATCAGAAAAATCACCCCGCTTCTTGTTTTTTTCTGAAGATTTCACCCGTCATCCCACTTCGCGGTTTGTTATCAATATTTTCATCTGTAACTAAAATACTAATCGCCGCTGAAGTTACAATGGAGAAATGGCTTCGAGGCTATAATTTTTTTTATCAAAAAATTGATAACAAAATCTTCAGACCAAAACAAGAAGCGGGATAATATTTCAGATTTTTCGAGTGCAATAAATGCGAAGATTGATGCAAGTCTAGTGTCCGGGGGGGGGTAATTTGAAACTGGTTTCAAGTTACCGGGGGTGGGGGGTAATGTTTAGGAGGGGGCAATTTGAAAACTTTACACCGGTCTATGACTCCTTCTCAGACATTCCTTTCTCGTCTTAAGGCAACTTTATTTGGCAGCGTTGAGGTAAGAAACGAGGAGAATCTTCGCATTTATTGCACTCGAAAAATCAGAAAAATTATCCCGCTTCTCGTTTTGGTCTGAAGATTAAAGAGGAGATACACAAATTCATTTATTGAAGGAATGAACGACTAGACTTCTGAACGTGTGTGACATAATGCTAGCTACATGCTTTTTTAACGTGCAGTTCTACACAAAATGTGCAGTTGTAAATGCATTTCTGAAGTTGTAACGGCTGTTATGTGGAGTAGAAATCATTTAGAAGAAAAGGGAAAAGGGTAATCAATGACGGCAACAGGGGGGTTGTTAGGGGGAGGGGTAAACCCTCCAAAAAGTCCATCAATTTTTTTCCTATGTAAAAATGAAATATTTGCAACATTAGCCACCCTTAAAAACTGAAGCGCAAACATATGTCCGAAAGTTTGTCGGATGAAAAAGGACCATTTTCCAATTTTTCGACCAAATGACTAAAAGAAGGCCGTCAGAAATTTTGATTGCTGAAATGGATAACTTTCTTGAGATTTTTGGCCGGATGACTAAAAAAGGGTCGTCAGAAATGTTTACGGACGAAAATGAGGGCAATAATTATTGCAGATGGTTCACCGCGGAAGAAGGACATGTAGCCTACAGTGAAAAATAAGCAGGAAGGTGAAATAAAACAAGTTTTCAAGTCGAGGACAAAGAGATCATCAGTTTTTTCGTCGCCGCCTTGCGACATTTCCTTGGAAAATTTTCAGAAACGACGAGAAATTTTCGCCAAACAAAGCCGCACCAAAAAGTTCCTGTTTGTGCAGTTCTACAAATGTCTTTTTAAAAAGCCCTGGCTAGCTGCTACGGCTGACAGCGAAAGTTTGTGCTCCTTTTGTTCTGATGGTTGGCATTGCTTAAAGTTCATCTGTCTATCTGAAGACGACGATCATGAAGAAACCAGCAAGAAGCTGATCCAGAGAATACTTTACTACGCCTGAAAAAACATATGAAACATCTCAAGCTACACCATGCAATAAAGAGTAGGCTAAACATAAAGTCAGACGCACAATGTTCGTAAAAGTCACTTAGGTTATTGGATTCAAAACGCCTCTGGCACATGAAAGTGACACACAGTTTCCTCCCGGAGACTCTATTATGAAACAGATTCCTGCCGACGGATCTGTTCGGAATAAATTCTCCCCACCCCAATACTATAAAGTGTCCGGGAGAGAGAATATTTGAACTGCCGGTGAAATTAGTCTCCTCCGTTCTGGGTGAAATGAGCTACAGTCACATAAACTCTACGGATAGGCAGGCTAAAATAATCATTAGTGCTTACGCTGCTAAATTATTGCTTAACAAGAACATATTAGTTACCAAATAATTTACTTTTATCTCATGCAGATTTCTTTCCAAAACAGAGTTTCAGCCAAGAGGGACTCTGTTTCGGAAGGAGACTTTATATTGGGAAAAACTTTATATCGTGACACCGGTTACTTTATATCGTAAACTTGGCTAGCCTATAGCAGGCTATAGGCTAACCAATGAGCCCTTTCTTTGCGACTGCAAAGTAATCGCAAAGAAAGTGCTCATTGGTTAGTCTATAGCCTGCTGCTTTTGATCTTTAAACTACTCATTCAAAAATTGCAGAAAGTGAAACTGAGAAATTTACATTAAGAAACCTCTACGAAAAATACCCATGCATGTCCTTCTTTGCATTTTCAACTTCTTGCTGAAAAAGTTTAACCATGGCCATCGTGTTTTGACCCTCCTGGAAAAATTGTTGCGGGCGCCCATGAGCTGCTCCAGTAAAATAGAGAGAACTCCGAGTCATTCACGACTCTGTTGGCGCATGTGATCCCGGTCGGTAGATGGCTGCCATCATCAGGGATAGGTCTACACTCTACTGTAACGTGACGTCGAAGAGACAGTGACCTCCCGCAAAGGACGTGACGGTCGATGTAGGTTCAAATAGCTTCGCAATCGAACTCACCAGATGAAGATGGCCAGCACCTCTTCGCCCACTTGATGCTTAGTAAACGCAATAGGTCTATGAATCCATAGCCTACATGACATCTTTGGCAGGACAGCCGAGAGGTGCAGCTAACATCATAGACGAAGACGTTGGAACAAGATTGTGCTGGTCCTTCACCGCTAGCAGAATGTCAAGGTTGTGGCTGTTGATAGCGTTTACCACCAAAGTCGATTAAGAAGACATAAAAGATCCACGGCATGTAATTCATACATTAAATGGGAATTTCATTCTCAGTCATAGGTTGAACGATGCATCTAATGGAACGTGGGTGATTAATCAAGTGAACAATGCTGGGCAGTTGATTCGGATTTATTGCCAGAAACAAATTTTGAGGAACTGAACTCTATTACGCATTTGTCGTTGAATGCAGAAAAAAAACAATTAGAGCAACTTCATTATCCTGTGAATTTGTCTTTGGATTCAGAAAACAGTCGATTGTTTGTTGCTGACTATTATAGGCCTATTCATCGAGTGATTTTGCTTGATTCCAATTCTCTCATTTGGAGACAAGTTCTTTTGACCACTGAAACAAACGGAATCGTTTATCCAAACAGATAGCTTTACGATGCCAGTCAGAGAAGATTGATGGTAGCGCAGTTTTATGGGAAAGTAAATATCTTTGATTTTGAAAGAAATTCGCTCGCGTAGGCTACTTGTAAGCGTGAGTAATGAGTATCGCACATCTTTTATTGAGGCAGCGTTTAGATTCGGAACTGGTTCAGTGAACGATAATATTGATGAGCAAAATACAAATTTGCACCTGATCTGATGTACATGTGGCAGAAAATTTGTCAGCTGAAGGATGTTTGACACCAATCATGCAGATTTTTACCAGGCGAAACATCAAATTTTCTTTATGTAATCAGAAAAAGCCAACTTCCTGTTAAATACATTGACGATATTCTATTTGAGCCAATTATTCACTTTTTATATAATCAGGAAAAATTAAACTTTGTGTTCGATCCTTAAGAAAACTATTTTGGTCCGTTTTATATTAGGTCTAATTGGAGCCAACACTGTTATTCTGTTCCGTAAGAGTAAAGTGTAGACATAATAGATTATCATTCTGATTATTTTATGCAGACGCTATTTACATTTTACAAGGCAGTTGAATTGTCTTGCCTTCGCCCCCTCCTTGCCCTTGATGTAATCAGCACATTTGAGAACCTTATCGACCAACCATCGTATCGCGAACTCGATTGTGTCGTGGACTACCTTGAAGATAATTTCGACAGCTAAGGGGTCGGCGAGGACAACCAAGGTTTGCTATTGCACTTTGGAGTCAATACACGCGTGTGCTGGATAACTTGCCACGAAGCAACAACGCGTCGAAGGATGGCACAATGCCTTCAACAACCTTGTGGGCTTTGCACATCCCACAGTGAACAAACTTGCTCGTAAACTTCAACAAGAGCAACATTCGATGGCTCTCTTGCGTCGCCAACAGGACCTTGGGGTTCAACCCGCAAAGAAGAAGGCGGCGTAGCCTACGTTAGATGAACGAAGGACTTCGCACTATCGTCACCGATTACGGAAACAGAGAACCCATTCAATACTTGGGAGACATTGCAAGAATCCTGAATATCAATGTTGTATGAACAGTTATAATGCTTTATTAGCATTATTCATGGACATTAACAGAGACACTGACAGATTCAGTATTAGATTAATTCTAGCAGTAGTTTAACATCATGTAGGCCTATTTATAGTGTGTTAGCACACTATGTAGCAGTGTATTTCTATTTTTCCCATTCATCACGTATACGTTAACACATTTTAGTATTAACATCAATGTAGCTGTCTTAGTAACTTCGTGTAATGAGAGTTAGTTCTCACAATTTAATTTTTTTAAATTTTTTGCGGACATTACCCACGGATTTTTTTGGTTTAATGTGTGTGTTGACACTAGGCCTACTAATAACTAGTGCATTCGATTGATTTATTAAATGGTCGATTTGTGCAAGAAAAATGTGTTTTACTAATTTACGATTGCGCCATTTTGTCGGCGACATTTTGTCTTGTGACATTTTGTCTCTGCGACATTTTGTCCGCGACATTTTGTCAACGACATTTTGTCGTGCGACATTTTGTCATAGAACCCGTTTACTCATCATAGGAATCTGATTGCTGTGTAATTTATCGCTTTAACGTTCTGAATTAAGCTACTGGTCTAGAGCAGCATAATGATTTTTTATCAAGTCTTATTCTACTTGACGTGATTCATTATCATCAATCTAGCTTCCAACCTTCCAGTTTGGCAAGATTTCGCTTAATCCAAACAGCTTCTACCAATATTTGAGCATTTCTTCAATCCAACTTTTATTTCAATAACAACTACTGTTCATCGATCAATCCAACTTTTATTTATATAACGACTATTGTTCGTCAATCCAGCTCCAATTTCAGCAAGAATCATTTCATCGGTCCCACTTCTCTCCAAGCAAAACTTATTTTCATCAATCAGATTTCTATTTGGCAGGAATGTTTTCTCCAATCGGAATTAATGGCGACTAATTTTCTAACGCCAAAGGGATGGATTACCGATTGATGTTTTGAAAATACCGGTAACGAACTAACGATGAACTTTAATGTCTACAATTGAAAACTTCTGTGCATTTACGTACCTCCTGAGTCTTCAGTTGTTTGTTCGTCATTGTTGGATTCAGTTGATTTTCGGTTCTTTGACATGGCTTTATGGAAAAACTAGAATCTGCTACCATTAAATCTAAATATTGCGAAGAACACCAAACATTGTTCGAAAAAATAAACCAAGAATAGCGAACTTGAGGTCGATTACAAAGACAGCCGCCTAGGTTGAATGCTTGAAATCAATTACCGCAAATAAACAACTTAAAACTGTAGCCTAATAATAACATTTTAATTTTATCTTGAAAATTAATTAAGTAAAATTGATATCAAAGTGACAAAGTATAATCGATGCGTGCTAATCCCTGAAATGGGGATTGAACCGTTGTATGCCAAAATATAATTATGACGTCACACAATGGATTCGATTTAAAAACCTAACAGTTAAAAGCATCATACGAGTGTTACAGGGGCTTCTATCCCCCCCTAAACAACCGGGCGCAATCCATCTTCTTCCCCCCCCCTTTTCTGGACCGGCCTTCCTCTATGTATGCAAACTAATGTAATCTAGCGCATGCCCTCCTCTAGTGTGGGAATGAAGGTTTGTTTGGAGGCGGACAAACGAGCATCCAGCAGACGTTCGCCGAAGCATATGTAGCACCGAGAAGGGCCCTGGTATGGGGAGGGAATGTGCTCCTTCCCATAAGAAATTTTTGCGATTTCCGCATTGCAATTTCAGCATTTTAAGCTGTACTTTTAGCAAAATTACTCTACTATTTCAGTGGAGGAATTGTTGCCAAAATTGGGCAGCCATATGTTTTGCGCCTCTGATCAGTGTGCACTCGAGAGGCGTTACATAAATTTTTAGAGCACAATGCAATTCAATACAATAAAATACAATGTAGGTCCTACATTGTAATCCCACCTAATAATGATGTTGCTTTACTAAGTCTTCAACTACCAAATTTGACTGTCTGAAATTTGAAAGATAACATTGGAGAGAACAAAATAGTATTTGTATTAACATTATTTTCTCAATTATAATATGATTGTATTATTTATTAAAATAGTAAAAACATAATTATAATCATGTAATAGGAAATTTTTATTATGATATATTATAGCTGTTATAGTAGTTCATGTAATTCAAAAATGCAGATAGTAGCCTAACCAAAAACTCAAAGTGTATAAAGTGTATGCATTTTGCTAAAAACTATTAGACCTACCATTTTGTCTAAATGTATATGGAGGGGAAGTATTTTCTGTGGGAATCTTCCTTCTAGTGATGCCTAGATTAAACGCTGCCCTCCATGTCCGACCTTCCCCCCCAACCGACGTGAATTTTGGCTGTCTTCTGATCCCCCCCCTATTTTTCACTGGGCGTAAGCTGCGCCCGCCATGTATAGGGATAGAAGCCCCTGGAGTGTTATCATCATTGAATTAGTTAAGGAAATAATGCTAGAGCCTACGCTATTCTTCCTCCATTTTTGAGCCTGGACGCTGAATAAGGAAGAAGGAAAAGGGTATTCTTGCATTTGAGAACAAGTGCATCAGAAAACTGTTGGGAATCTCTTGAAAATTGACCAAATGACACCAAATGAATGGGTATTGGCTACGTATCCTAACTAGCGGGGTAAGGAAGGCTAACATCAAAGCTAACAAAACTGTGTATTTTGTCCATACCATTAGACAGCCGCTTGTTAGCATCGAACGTTGTCTGATGACGGGTCTCGTGGAGGGGGTCCGAGGACGAGAAGGCAGGGAATATCATGGATTGACAACGTCTTCAAAATTGACTGGATTCGTGGGCGCTTACTTGTTGAACGCGGCTCGCCACAGAAGACATTGGACAGATAATAATAGCCTAATGGTCCATTTTTGTAACTAAACATCGCGAAGCTAATGTAGACCTACGTTGGCGGTGTGTCATGACATGACGAATAATTTGGTTATTAAATGTTTATTATGACTTAAATAATATTATCGTTCATTCTCACTTTTTATGCTGCATCATGATTTCTACAATTATTGCTTTATTACGAGAAGATGATCATAAAGTCTTATTATAGGCCTATCGCTTGAAGCTCCACCAGCTTAGAAAAGTAAAAAATACTGGCTCTAAATTAGCGATTTGTCCTGGGCACGACGTTAAACTGCATCCATCCTCCGCCACAGGGAACCAACAACTTCCCTGTGCCGGTCCAAAGCCCGGACAAAAGGAGGGAATTTTGCCAGATGGGTGGCGATACGCTGGCAGTAAAAGACCAAGACGATTGAAATCCGCAAAAACCACCGCACAAGTGACAGTGCGACCCAGATGCTTCAAGGTGTCATGATGTGGGGCTGACAGGTACAGGCCGGTCAGGACAGACCGGTGGAGGGAGTCGGGGGAGAGCGTGGGACACATACGGGCATTGACCCAGGTTGTCCTTCGTGCCTCTCTCCCAATATTCTCTTCGATCAGACAAGGTGGTCTAGCTGCTCCAAGATGTTAACCCTCGGGCTACCAAGGGGGGGTGGTTGCCACCCCCCCCCCCCTAGGTTTTTCGCAAATCTTTCGCGTTCCGTCTGAAATAAAATTTTGAAAAAATTGGTAGCTGTAGAGGGTTCATTGGGACACATTTTGAGCTAAAACTTTTGATGATGCCCCCTACCGTTCAAAAGTTACACCCGATATACCAAAGGTACCAGGGGGGGTGGATACCACACCCCCCTAGAATATCGTCTGTAACTTTTCCGCCCCTTAATATTAAGAGACACAAATTATACCATTCTATAGAGGGAATGTGGGGCTACATTTCCATGCTCATTGAGTTGTCTTTTGACAACCGGAAGTGCTCAAAATAAATTAAAATATATATAAAGGTGTTTTATTTTAATAAAATTGTCATGTTTTTACTAAATAACTTATCCATAATTTATTTATTAATATAAATAAATTATGCCATTCTGTAGAGGGCATTTAGGGCTATTTTTCAATACTAAATAATTTAAAATTTGATGACCGGAAGTGCTAAAAATAAATTAAAATGTATAAAAATGTTGGGGTTTTTTGCAACGCGAACCGATATGTGTGCGTAAACGTTTTTCAGCGGCTAAAACATGTTTTTTTGTTTTGATTTAACAAAAAACAGACTTATTACTAGTTTTTATAGTTGAATATTGGACTTTATTATATGTAAACTACTTTTTTATATATAAATCATGTATAAAACACACAGAATCTAATATATTTCCTATGCGTAAACATACATTTTGTGGAATCGACGGGTACCCATGGTAAAAATTTCATAATTTCGAGGTGCCTTCATATTTTCTAAACCTAAATATACCATTTTGTGCAGAAATGAATGCTGAATCAAATGGTGTATTACAAGTTATGATATCTCAAACCAAACCCAAAATCCAGGGGGGGGTGGTAACCACCCCCCCTTGGTAGTCAGTGTTACAAAAAAAGCTTGGTAGCCTGAGGGTTAATGGTATGGAACTGCTGACCGGACCGGTTGAAGCTGGGCAACATGACGCGAGACAGACTCAGACAGAGAGTGGCGTCGGACACCTACGGGCATTTAGCCCAAGGATTTTGATGATGATGATGATGATGATGATGATGATGAAGATGATGATGATGATGATGATGATGATGATGATGATGATGATGATGATGATGATGATGATGATGATGATGATGATGATGAAATAAGCGATCTGGTTATTGACGTGAAAATCTGCCAAGTCCGCTATCGCATCTGATGTTAAGCAAACTGTCCCCTCTTTCATTCAAGCAAACTGCTACGGACCAGTAACCATATTCTTTTTTAGTCTATCAGCAACAATTAAATCCTTTTCGATACTCTGTCCATCACTATCTGCTGCGCATATGCTTTATTTTAATCTCATACCACCGTTTGTCAGTTTATGCTAGATGGACTTTAAACAATCGATGGAAATGCTGCATACCTAATTGCTTGGGAAAATCAATAGGCTCAGTAATGCCAATACATAACCTAAATGCATATAGATATACGCATGTGGGGCGCGGTGGTTAGGGCTGCCAACTTTTGATTTTGCCATTCCGGGACGCTCGAAATGCAATGTTCACATATAGGCCTAACTCCTTAATGTTACAGATGTTGTGTAGCACTACAGTGGCTATTCATAGCCACTGTTAACCATAGCCTAGTCGTCAACAATTACTGCAGATAAATCGATAAAAGACAAGTAGGCTAGCCTGAAAAATGTATGGCAAAATATCTTAAACACAGATTGAAATTACATAGGACACAATGCCAGTGAGTTATCAGTGGTTTTAAAGGCTTCAATCTAGACCAGCGGTTCCCAACCTGTGGCCCGCGGGCCAAAAGTGGCCCGCCTGGCCTACAAAAATGGCCCGCAGCATCTCAGTGAATTAAGAAAAATAATTATATGTAAAAATTGGCAATTTGGACATGATAGAATATATAATTTTTTTCCATTACAAATTATTTTAATTGGACGTTAATAAATCGCATTAAACATTCTATTTTGATTCAATTATAACAATTTTATACGCCTTTAGTTGATTAAATTTTAACCTTGTAGCCCTCTAATGTCCTTCAACTAAGAAAAAGTGGCCCTCGTGTCCTCCAACTTAGAAAAAGTGGCCCGACAGTCAAAAAAGGTTGGGAACCACTGATCTAGACTAAACGCTGCCCACCATCCGATGTTCAGTCAACAATGGCAGGTATGGTAGGCCACAGAACGCAAAATCATTGAACAGCGTGTCGAGTTTTGTATAAAATACGGACATTTTGTTAAGTTTGTTTGTTTGTATGTATGTGCACTTGTTATAGCGCCCTTCAAGCTCTCTACTCAGAGGCGCTCCCGATTGCAGAGCGGACACTGCATCGGAGTTTCACGCCGAAGCGCTGAGCAATTGCGAGTGAAGAACTTGCCCAAGGTCCCTACGCGGCGATTTGAGGTGGATTCGAACCTCGAACCTTACGACTTCAAGGTAACGACGCCGCCACTACACCACCGCGCCCCACAAGTATAAGTATATCCTTACAACAAATTCCGGGACAATTTGGGATCAATCCGGGACACGGGATGCACAGGGCCGATTCCGGGACTGTCCCGGCGAATCCGGGACGGTTGGCAGCCCTAGCGGTGGTGTAGTGGTGGCGTCGTTGCCTTGAAGCCGGAAGGTTCGAGGTTCGAATCCACCTCAAGTCGCCGCGTAGGGACCTTGGGCAGGTCCTTCACTCGCAATTGCTCAGCGCTTTGGCGTGAAACTCCGATTCAGTGTCCGCGCTGTAGTCGGGAGCGCCTCTGAGTGGCGGTTGAGGGCTGGAAGAGGCGCTATAACAAGTGCGCATACAAACAAACAAACAAACATAGATAATAATACGCCATGCTTGTCAGGACTATGCTATCTTGTCAGAACTATGCAACAAAGCGTGAGAACTGAAGTCCAAACTTATTCAGATTCAGTATAAAAGTAACATAGGCCTTAGTGCAAACACACGAAACTGTCAAACACTCGAAACTACCAATTCTTTGCAAGCCTAAGTCTCATTGGGTTATATTAAATGTAATTAAATTATAATTATGATTGAAGACAGTAAAGGCGCAACGGTACAATATTAGGCCTAATGTATTTTAATTTCTATATAGAAGCATTCCGACAAGAGGACCATGCTAAACGTGGAAACTTGGCTTCATTCAGCGAATATCCAACGGTACGAAAGCAAAGTTAATTATAGCACGCGTGAACCCTGGTTAGGTAAAAAAAATGGCGTTACGCTGGCCTCTGCGAAGCATGAGATGGAAATTATAACACAAAGAAAAACTCAACTGTTCCTATTGTAAGGCGTGTTGTTTAGATCATTTTTAGTGCATCGCCAATCGCAATAGAGGAACGAGTTAAACGGAGAGAGCGCATGAAAGTCGCACGAGAGCAATAAGTCATTATATGAAAATGTTTGACGCAAGGAATGCTCTCGTCTTCGTTGTTCTGTTGCTGGTTGTTCTCCAACCGAAAGTCGAACCTCATCCGACCATCGACTCATTCGAAGGCGAATCGTGTTCACAGTCAGATGAGGAATGTCGAATAGGATACTGAGAGTGGAAAACGATAAATTAAAATAGGAACTGGAACGCTAGCAGTTAAAGACCAAAACATTGCACCGACAACCAGGTATCTTGAGGAAGCATAGATTGCGTTTGGATATGAGAATGTGGTTGTCATATTAAGTGCATATGAGGAAATGCACCATACGCACAAGGTTTGACAGATAGATGCGTCTTAGGAGAATAATTAATTGCAAACGCTTTTGCTCATAAAAAATGCTGGGAAAAACGATGAGAACAGTAATGCCAATACACAGGCTAAATGCATAGACGCATACATTTACATAGGCCTAGACAGTAATAATTGTCGACCCGCATGCAAATAGTGTGAAATATGGCTAATAAATCATTGTAGCATGTGTGAACCATGGCTAAATAAAATAAGATAATTATGCTGTTATCTCTGGAGTACGCGATATAACAAGAGACAAAACTCAACTGTTCCTATTTGAAGAAGAACCATTGACATCGTTTTTAGTGCATCGCTAGTCGCATTAGAGGAACGAGTGAAACGGGCAGAGCGTATGAAAGTCGCAATAAGCCATTATATGAAAATGCTTGATGCAAAGAATGCCGTTGTCTTCGTTGTCCTGTTGCTGGTTGTCCTCCAACCGGAAGTCGAATCTCAGCCGACCATCGACTCATTCGAAGGCGAATCATGTTCACAGTCAGACGAGGAATGTCGAATACTGAGAGAAGAAAACGATCAATTAAAACAGAAGTTGGAACGCCAACAACTACAGTCGAAAACATCGCAGAGGCAACCAGGTATCTTGTGGAAGCATACATGTAGATTCTGCTTGGATTTATTAAGTCTGTGGGAGCGTGGGACTGTGGGTGTCATAGCTTACTGCAGCTGGGTAGTTCCTTAGGCAACAAAAGCTCACGGATAAATGTATAATTTAAGGTTATTTATCCGCTTAAATAAAAAAAAACAATTGCTTGTAGTAACAATTGTTTTTCTTACTTTATTCCCTTTGTTACTTTATTTCCTTTGTATTTACTGTAATACTGTTGGGTTGGTTTCAGAAATGGTATCCGGCCAGGTAAAAAAAAACCTGAAAAATTCCTGGCTTCGCCACTGGATACAATCAGTGATGTCCAAAGTTGCTAGTAGGCCTAAACTTGTTATTACAGAGTGTTTAAAGAAATCAAAATATTAGTGTTGTCCGTTTACGAAAACGAAACTAACAATTAACAAAAATTAAACATTTTTGTTAACGAAAAAATTTAAACTGGACTAAAAGGAGGACAACAAAAACTAAAACGAAAACGAAATTTGCGCTAGCCTAGTCAAAATTAAATTAGGCCTAAAACAAAAACTGTTAATACGAACACTACAACGATATTTGGCCAAGCGAAAGAAAAATCTCTGTTTTTCTTGTAAATTTTTCTTAATTTTAATTACCCTTTTTCATTTTGCTGCATTGTGCGTAGGCCTATGTGCAAATGGTGTGCCATACGACCCGTTATCTCTACTAATAATTATAATTTTGCTCAGCTATTTTAAGTCACGCGTGGAGAACGAGATGTTAACCTACTACTTCCTGGTTGCTTATCTACTTATATTACGCTAATAATAATTATTTATCCATTTCAAATTTCATCCGTTCAGGACAAAAACTTTATTAAGCATAGCCTATTATATGGCATGTAGACCTTGATAGCAATGTTTGAACGGATATATGCCCATTGTGTTGACTATCCTCAGGAGTGGGGTGGGGTGGAGGGGGTGGAGTGGGGGTGATGGGGTGGGAGGGGGTTGGGGGTGGAGGGTGTGGGTGGAGGGGTGGGGTGGGGTGGGATGGGATGGGGTTGGAAATTTTCGTCAAACCCAATTGTCTCCGTTGGCGTATTGTCTTGACTATCCTCAGATACCGTAACATATGCATTATGCAGTGCATGTAATATATAATATATATTTGTAGGCCTATACATATTTTGTTTTACGAACATTGGACCAATAGGGCGCCGACAGCTTTATAATATTATAATAATGAACATGTACGAAATGACATTGTACTAGCTCAATGACGTAATACAAAAAAATGGATGAATGCTGCAAATAAATAAATAAAATTTATTTCGTAAAAGTAGGCTAGTAGAAAGAAATTAACGTAAGACCATATATTGGGTCCATTTTTGTAGGAGGAAGCAAAGCAAAATACTTTGGTAACGGCTTGAAAATGCAGGGCAAGAAATTAAGAACATGCCATGGGTATCTTTGCAAGAGGTTTCTGTATGTAATTTTGTTGGTTTCGTTCATGCAGTTCAGACATTGTCAGTCACACCAGCCATGATTCATACAATGATCCCCATGGATTTTGGGTTTGGTTTGAGACGCAGGCCTACACCGACCTGTACATTACAGCGCGTCTTCACAGGCTTGTGCAATAATGGAATTACTTGAGTGTAAAAATCATATTATAAAATGAGAAATAGTAGGCTACTCTAATACATAGACCTATCTAGAATTCGTCGCCTCAGAATTATCTTCGCGTATCTCCATTTTTTTCAAAATCGAGTTTAGACTTGATTTGAAGCAAAAATTTGCTTCTCTTTCATCACTTTTAACCCTCAGGTTACCAAGCTTTTTTGTAACACGGACTACCAAGGGTGGTTACCACCCCTGGATTTTGGGTTTGGTTTGAGATATCATAACTTGTAATACACCAATGGATTCAGCATTCATTTCTTCACAAAATGGTATATTTGAATGTAGCTCGAAATTATTTTTTTACCATGGGTAGTTGGTACCCGTCGATTCCACAAAACGTATACTTACGCATAAGCAAAATATTAGATACTGTGCGTTTTAAACATGATTTATATATACAAGAATAGTTTGCATATAATAAAGTCCAATGTTCAACTATAAAAACTAGTAATAAGTCTGTTTTATGTTCAATCAAGGCGAAAAAACATGTTGTAGCTGCTGAAAAACGTTTAGGCTACGTAGACATATCGGCTTGCGTTGTAAAAAACCCCAACATTTTCACACATTTTAATTTATTTTGAGCACTTCCGGTTATCATAAGACAAATTATTTAGTCTTAGAAAATAGCCCTATATGCCCACTACAGAATGGCATAATTTATTTCTATTAAAAAATAAATTATGGATAAGTTATAACAGAAAAAACAAAAATTTTATTAAAATAAAACACCTGTATATACATTTTAATTTATTTTGAGCACTTCCGGTTGTCAAAAGACAACTCAATGAGCATAGAAATGTAGCCCCACATTCCATTCCCTCTATAGAATGGTATAATTTGTGTCTCTTCATATTAAAGGGCAGAAAAGTTATAGTCAATAATCTAAGGGGTGGTATCCACCCCTCTGGTACCTTGGGTATATCGGGTAGGCCTATAACTTTTGAACGGTAGGGAGCATCATCAAAAAATGTAGCTCAAAATGTGTCCCAATGAACCTCAACAGCTACCTCAAACGTAAAAATTGTATTCCAAACTGAACACGTTTGATTTGCGAAAAACCTAGGGGGTGGAAACCACCACCCCCTTGGTAGCCCGAGGTTAGTTAAGAGATACGACAAGTCGTTTTAAAGATATTCACCGAAAACTACCTGTCGTATGTCCATGTTCAGGATTGCCTTGTCGTATCTCCAATTTTTGCATGTATTTTTTTCCGTAAAAGTTTAGGCCTACCGAAACTTCAACCTCGATTAACTCAATGGTTGACAATGGGGGTGGAGATACGCGAAGATAATTCTCATGCGACGAGTTTTCAAGCAGTAAAAGCTACTGCAGAATTGGATATACGACAAGATGACACTGAATTAGGCTACTGATGGACATACGACAAAGTGTTTTTTATCAGTTCGAAGCTACAGTACCGTATGTCAATTTTTTACAACATTTTCCAACATTTCACAAAAACCATTCTAAGTTTCAATTTAATTTTAATGAAACATCCTTTAATCAATGTCGATGCTTTAAGCAGTGTTATTTCTATTAACTGAAACTGTAACTGAAATAGCAGAATCACTGAAAAATCTTTGCCAGTTAACTGTAACTGTAACTGAAACTGAAAAATATTGAATAACTGAAACTGTAATAGAAACTGAAAAACAATAACTGTATAACTGAAGAATCAAAAGGAGTTAACTTGAAAATAAAACAAGTGCTTTTTTACTTACTTATTGAACGGAAATTCTACTCTACTACACGTTAAGTTCTCTATGTTCAATTGTTCATTTCACTTCCGGTTCCTGTCCCTTTCCTATTCCTTTCCTGCTCAGGCTTCGGTGGTAAACTGTTAAACAATCTTCGACTAGAACCATGTTTAAGCCAAGTAGCGGAAGAAAATCAGAAAGCGTCGTGTGGGAACATTTTTGTTTTTGAAGCGGCAATAGACAAAAGTCGCTGTTGCGTTCGCACTGGTGATAAAAATGACGCATAAAACCACGAGTGTGGTACGCTACTTAACGGGAAAAATGCGACAAATCTTCGCAATCATCTACAGAGCAGGCATAAAGATGTGTATGCGACGCTGCAGGTCAAGGATTAAGTGTAAACCTGGAACGTCGTGTGTTCCTTAAAGTCAACCGACAATATGTAAAATCAGATTGATCTCCTATTCAACTTTCTGGGAACTTTGCGCAATATGTGTGACTGTGATCAGTGTCTTAGTAGTTGTGACGTTTGAATATACACGTAATAACTGTAACTGAAATTGTAACTGAAAAATAAGAAATAACTGTAACTGAAAAATCTCATTGCAGTTAACTGTAACTGAAACTGTAACTGAAAAATAAAAAAATAGATAACTGTAACTGAAACTGTAACTGAAAAACCATAACTGAAATAACACTGGCTTTAAGTCTAATATGACGTCTTTGCCTGAAGTTTTATTGCACTCATTTTTAAAAATTTCCGTCCAAAGTTCCGAAACTTCAAACTCAATTTTCTCGGAATTCACAAAAGTGGAGATACGCGAAGATAATTCTCTGGTGACGAATTACTGGGAGTAAAATTAATTCTCGACAATTTATACTTCGTGTTTCAATAACTAAATATTTAGCATATGTAACTGCTAGTTTAATTTGACAAGTGTAGATAATCGCTTAGCTTACATCGACTATTTTGTGTTTCAGTCGCCATCAACTTAATCCAAACGTTCAGCTGTAGACCTTCTGCATACGTCTTCGGAGTAACTGCTATGCTGGATAAAGTATACGTTCTCTGTCACGAGCCAAATTTAATCAAAGTCTTCGATAATCGGAATCAATTTCAACTTCTGAGAGAAATCACATTAGATGCAGCAGAACATCCGGTCGACATAGTTTACAGCGACAAAACAAAATGTTTCTACATTGGCGACAGAGATGAGGAATGTATCTGGAAGATGACGACAACAAATGACCATCGTCTGACTAAATGGCTGACAAATGCAAGCTATCCACAGACTATGTCTCTTTCCACTGATGGCCAGTTATTGAAATTAAAAGACGGAGAACCGTTCAGTCAACTGATCATCTATGATTGGAATGCAAACGTTGTGCGCAATCTCCAATTGCCAGAAGACATAAAGTATCCAGTGCATGCAGTTCAGACATTGACCGGAAATTTCATCGTTATTCATAGGTTGAACGATGCATCGAATGGAACATGGGTGATTAGTCAATTGAACAATGCGGGTCAGTTGATTCATCGATTTATTCCCAGAAACAAATTCGAGGAACTGGACCGTCCTTACTATTTGTGTTTGGATTCAGAAAACAATCGATTGTTTGTTGCTGACGTTTTTAATCATCGAGTGATTTTGTTTGATTCTACTTCTCTTATTTGGAGACAAGTTCTTCTGTCAAAAGAAACAAACGGATTCGCTTATCCATACAGATTGCTTTACGACGCCAGTCATAGAAGATTGATAGTAGCGCAGTTTAATGGAAAAGTCGATATCTATGAATTTGAAGGAGATTCGCTGGCACATTTGTGAGAGTGAGTAGCACACATCTTTAGTGAGGCAGCGGTTAAATTTGAAACGTGTTAAGTGGGCAATTGATGAGCAAATACGATTAACGTGCAAGTGGCGAAAAGTTGCAATTTGTCGACTGAAGATGAACAGTTGACTCCAATCAGCAGAATTTAATGAAAGAAACATTTCTTGGCACTTGTCGGTTAATTCACCTCGTGAAGTTTTGTCAGCTATGCTAGAATACTAGTGACTAGTATTGTCGATTAATTCACCGCACAGCTTTGAGTCTTTTTTCATCAATAATTATAGATTTCGTTTAGACAAAAATTCCTTTAATCAATCCAGGTTCAATTTAGACCAAAATTATTTTAATCAATCCGGCTTCTATTTGAGCAACAACTATATTTTATAAGTCCAACTTCTATTTAAATAACAATTATATTTCGACAATCCAGCTCCAATTTCAGCCAGAATATTTTCATTGAACGCGCTCCTAGGCCCTATTCAGTTAAAAATTATCTGATCAATCCGACTTCTACTTATCGAGAATTACCCCAAATGTAAGATGCGTTGTATTAAAAGTTGCTTGCATGCTATAATTGCCCATACCGGTAGTCTAATGCCTTTCAGTGCTATGCGGTGAATTAACCAACATCTGGCGACACGTACCAATTTCCTTATGTATTCAGGCAAAAGTCTACGTTCTCTTCAATACTTTGAAGATATTCTATTCGAGCCAATATTATTATTCTTATATTCTAAATGAGTCGCTCTATGAGGGCGGTTGGATATTCTGTAAATAAGAATCGTTGGCAATCTATTTTCACGGCACTTAAACCGTAAAGACCAATTTCATGCGGTGATCATCTCATGCCACATAGAATGCAAAACTAAATGCAGTATTACGGGGACCCGGTAGCTCATTGGATAGCACGCTGGCATGGAGGGCGAGAAGTAGGCCTACGGAGATCGCGTCTCGTAGGGCGTAGTCTGCGTGCTTTGTGTTTGCAGGCTGTCTGTTCTGTTAATAAAAAATAATTAAGATTTAAGTCGTCTGTAATTATCGTTATTCTGAATTGTTTCAATTGCATAAATGTAGGCTTACACTGTAACCGGATTGTTTCAATAAAGGAGATATTTATAGTTCTTTGCTATTTGATGCATTAAAGATACAACATCATGGCAAAACCAGACGTTTCTCGCAAAATTTATCAATTTTTCCAGATAAATATTTTTATTTCTTTTAGAGATGAGGGTCATTTTTACGCCCGCTGGCCACGGGTTGGGAACCACTGATTTAGAGAGATCACTCCCTTCCGATAGCCAATGGCTCTCTAATAGACGAAATAACGATTGCAATAGCCTAATAATTTCCAATTCCAATAACGATTGTAATAATAATTTCCAATTGCGTGTAGGCCTACTTGTTGTGAATATATCATTGACTGTCTACTTTTTTATGGGATCAATAAACAAATTGAATTGAATTCACTGTTGTAACGCCTATAATTAATGATTGTATTGAATTAAAAAATATGTTTGTGATGTGCGATATCCTATGGATTTCCCCCAGGCATCAGCCAGGAAGGTTCACCGGGCGTGAAGGCTGAAGTTCCAGTTCATTCTGTAGCACTCTTGCTGACTTTGGAAGTCACCGTTGATGTTTAGATTACAGTCAGAGACCAATCATGCTTCGTTCATGAACAGATAGAAACTTAAAGCCAAACAGACCCTACAAACACTGCACCAAGTCTCTGGAATGATATTCCTTCTGGATTTCGCTCCTCTTCCATCTTTGCTGATCACTCACAGACCTTACTCAAGCTTCTCTGTCGATCACTCCTCGGACTTACCGTACGTCTGAAGCCAAAGGCTCACCTCTTTGGGAACTCTTATCCCGAATCACCTGATCCTCCACTTTCCAATACTCTACCTAAACACCACCCACCCTAACAGCTACTCTTGTTACCTCGGATCCTTTGGTAACCAGATTGCGATTTCCTTCGGATCACTCTTTTGGACCACCCCAATGATTAAAAGAGCGCTCGTGAATAAGCTGGTGCCCTGAGTTTGGCTTTCAAGTGACGCTTTAGAAATTTGGAGATTACTGTGCAACTGCAAGCCTTTAAATTTAGCATAATAACATCACAGTTGTGTATTGTCTGCAACATCCGGACTTTTTGGTGTTTGAAAGAGGTTCTTGAAGTAATTTCAGAGTTTGCATAATGCAACGACAAGCTTCCTAATTTGTCGCACGGAAATTTCACCCATAGGCTACTTAACTCTTGCCAGAGAGCAGGCAGTGATTGTCAATAGCCTAGGTTAGGGGATCGCATCAAGTTGACCGCTTTTATTTATAAGTGACTCTGAAAGACTTACGCATCCTTCTCTGGACAAACGAGTTTGCTGGCTCATAATTATGTGCAAATCTATGTTTACCTCCGCGAGTTAAGCAGTAGCTTGGAGATGAATGTGCAAGAGGACGAGAACAAGGATGTCAGCCGTATCTGACCCAGCGTAACTTAATCTCTGATGCCTGTAAGTTACACTTTGTGATCATCAGTTATCGGAGAAATAGCTCCAGAAATGTGAGCATGTATCTTCTTGCGTCATCTCATTAGCAGCTGCTCGCGGCGAATATGTAGGCCCTACCTAGTTAACTTGCATTTCACTCCAAGATCAACTTATAGGAAGAATAACAAAAGTATAAAAAATAGACAATTCACCGGTAAGACAGCGAAGTTCGGGTTTGAGAAAGGCGATCGATTGAAGTTGCTGAAGCAAGTTGAATTGAATTTGTACAGAAACTGAATTCAATGAATGTGGGAATAACACTGCTTACTATCACTGCCTAGTGGTGAAGATGGCGGTGGCTGTGGAGGTCGTGGCGGTTGTGGCGGAGGTGGTGGTTGTATGAATGTACGTGCACTTGTAATCGCACCCTTCAAGATGCCTTCTAAGAAGCCCTCCCGACCACAGAGCGGACACTGAATCGGAGTTTTCTCCGAAGCGCTGAGCAATCGCGAGTGAATTTACCCAAGGCCCATTTGAAGTGGCTTGAGGTGGATTCGAATCTTTAACCCTCCGGCTGCAAGGCAACGAACAGCATACCGGTAGAGGTCGGAGTGTGGTGGGAGTGGAAGTTGGTGTGGTGGTGTGGGGCTGTGGCCAGGAGAGGGCCAGGAGAGTTCGAATCCTAAATTTCCCGGGCAAGGCCAGTTCATGTAGTAATTATATTTTGGACATACTTATCAGGTAATGACCATAATAATGATTGCCTCGCCTTGATATTTATAAATAAACGATTACATTGCTCAATTGTATATAGTGAGTTTAATGAGTCTTGTATACATTCAGCTGATTTTCGTAGATCATAATTGACACAATTGTTTTTCTTTTTAATATGCTTATTGTTTCATCGTTTAGTTGCTGATCTGACCCCTTGTCATAATAGAGGTGTTCATTACAACACTGTCAGAGGGTGGAATAGGATTGGGCAGAATACCTCATAAATAAAATACACGAAACAGAAAAAGACATAATTATTCCATTTAATTGCGTAAATGCTAAACTGCTCCGTGGTATGGGTAAATGAATTTTCAACGTATAATTAATAAAAGAGAAGTTTCCTCAAAACATGTGCTTCAAACGACATACATGACAGTAGCCTAACTACACGATATATCGACACTGTATAGTTGAAATATTATTGTCTGCGTCATTTTCAGAGAGGTTTTATTCTTCTGTGAAACGGAAGATTCTTAGAAGACTGACATCATCCTCATCATTGCCATAAGCATCCCAAACTCGCATCACTTCATTCCTCTCGCTATTGAAGTGCAAACTTTGGAAAAGTTTGAATTCGTCCTGTTTTGGCTGTGGACTAGTAAATTCCAGGATATTCAATTCAGAATCTAACAGCTGGATTCCATTTCTCAGATGATGTATCAGAATTCTACCGGAAGTATCGGCGGAACTCATACAATTAGATCGATGAAATGATGATTGAGATTGCCGGTGAATTATTCCATTGGCATCTATTTCTATTAAAACCAGTTGAAACTCTCTGTTCATTAAACCTAACACAAGGTTTTCATTTGATTTTTGAATTGCATTAATTTCAATATCGATGAATCCATAGGTTTCTGGGGACAACATTACTTCGTGTTGCAAAACACCATTCGGATTATACACAGCTATTGCGGTAGGATCCGGACTATCTGCTCTTGAAATGATTATTAGATTGCCTTTATCCGATACGGACAGGGAACCAGAAGATATTGGAAATCTTAGATCACTGATCCAGGTTTGAATGCTAAATTTGTGTTCCTCGTCTCTTGCTATGCGTAAGATTGAAGTACATTGCAATTCCCAGTTTATTTCCAGCACATACACACAATTCGAAACATTGCAAGCCTGCATGTCCCCCTTGCGTATCAACGGTAGTGCGATGACTTCCTTCACTTCTTCCACATTATTGCGGTCGTAAACCGCAATATCGGTAGAGTAAGTAGATGGAGATGTCACACTGTCTTCATGGCTATGCAGGCAGAGCATAAGTATTTCATCTCGCAGTGTAGTAACTCTGAGGACGAAACCTTTCACCAGTGATTCTTGCAAAATTTCCATACGAATCGTCTCTTGAGCTAAAAACATAATTCCGATCTTTAAAATACGCAATCGAAATGAATTTCCAAAGCAAAAATAGTTGTCTTGATTATGCGACATGCATTCGAAATAGCCGTACACGTTGACAATTGATTAAAATTGAATTACAATAATCATAGAAGTTAAATTAAATAACATAAGCACAATACCAAGCAAATGCCGTTAGTACATACCAGTTTAAGAACTACAGCCAACTATAATGCACGAAAACAATGAAGAAATTAATAACTTGTTTTCTGAATTATAGATAATAGCAAAATGAGTTGGGGCAATAGACAATGAATTCTAATCTTCCACAATCTTGCAATTGCTTTTATTATGCATTATCTTTATATGTTCAAGGCCATAGTGTTTTTTTTATATATTCGTTTAATTGGTAAAAAACTGTTGATTCCCGTTTAGGGTGAAATTGCAATGACAGAAAAAACCGCGAAGGAGGAGTCAGGTTTAAAGCAAAGCTAAACAAGACCAAAATTCAATGGTGCAACATAACAAGATGCTTTAGCTACACACGGACAGACCGCCTTATATAGATGTGATCACCGCCTCCTTCCAGCGTTTTAGACGCCTAATGGAGTGGTCATCCAAATGAGACTGCGCTTCTCAAAGAATAATTATTCTGGGACATTCGTCCGATGCCATTGACTCAGGCCATCTGGCGCTACTGTCAGCACTTGATATGTCAGCTGCATTCTACACAGGCGAACACGATATCTTAATACAGCGTGAATGGAATTCAATGATAATTTGCTGAACGTTTGTCCAAACTTTTATGCACACATAAAACATTATTTCAGGTTCATATTTTTAACAATAAATAGTTAACTGAAATTTCTAATGTAGTCCACATTTATATCATTTTTTATGGTGGTAAAATGAGAAAAGATGACTGTCCAAAAGAAATGTTTCAGGTGGAAATACCCAGAACGAAATGCCTTAGACGCAGAGCTATACTTAATAAAATATACTTAAGAAGCTAACCAATGCCGTCTAAAGCTCGATGAAGTTCCATTCGAAAGAAGTCGGTCGTAAGGACGATGCTCCATTGCGAACAGACAGTTCCAAGTCTGCTTATCACCAGATCAGCTTTTTCTTTCCACACACTTTTTGCCAGCTTCATATTCTTCACTTCCATAGTTATGGCTTTAACGAGAATACACTGAAGTATTTCGGTCGGGATATCTTGGAGCTAAACAGTTTAACATCAAAAGACATTATGATATCTGTTTGCAGTGCACCTCGTATAAACTATAATCAATCGAACGATCACACAGCTAGAAATTTCAATTGAGGGATACTATAGTAGGCCTATATTAATTTGAGAATCTTAGTTTTAATCGTGACTTCAGGGAATTGGACGCTGCGAAATTCTATGATTTAGATTCCATCTTTTTGATCTCTTCTGCCATCCAGAACTAAATCATTAAACTGTTTTAAATGATTTCTTTAAATACTTTTAAAACTAATTTTTGCAGGATTCATATATCTGGTGCTTACTAAATTGATGAATTTTATTAGTTATCTTAGACCACGCATTTAGTCGACGAGTTTAAATAGCAATTATTAACCGACTTCTTTGGCGGTAATGATTTAGTGGTTAAGATGGACATTTATGTGAATTGAGGTCAAGCGTTAACTGAGAACCCGTTGTTCCAATTAAGTATTTAGACATATGGACACAATTTGGAGTTGATGAAATGTCAACAACGTAATTCTATTGTTCGACTAAATGCAACGCATAGAAAATATCTGTATAGAAAACACACAACTCAAAACAATTCACAAATTTATATGCAGGCATATTCAAGGTCATACAATCTAAAATTGTGTCTAGCATCTCAATGTCATGTTGGCCAATCTTACCGTTGTGTCGCTGAATGAGGCAAATTTTCCGCGTTTATCATTGTCCACTTGTCGGAATACTGCAGTGAAAGAAATGAATTCAATTGTACTCAAATATATTTATTTGTCATCAATATTTCTTTATTATAATTTGATATTATGAAGCTAAAGAATTGTCGCGCAGTACTGTCAGGCTTCAAGGAATTGAACGCTGTCTTTGTGTATATGGTGCTGAAAACGAATGAGTAGGCCTGCCGCCTATAAGCTTTAGCCAAGGTTTGGTCGCATGTCTCTGACTAGGGCTATCCCGTAGATAACGTTGCAAAATGATTGTAAACTCTTCAGTGCCGAAAAACGAAGAAATCTGGTAAGTAAACAATACGCATGCAAAAAGAATGACAGCTTTCATCAATCCAGCGTCCATTTCAGAAAAAATCATCATTCGAATTTCGAAATTATGTCTAAGCAGGAATTATTGTCTCCAATTCGATTTCTATTCGACTAAACATAATTCCTGCCAATCCCTTTTTAACGCAATACGCAATGGTAAACTGCATGTATCGATTATTCCGATTATTCCCTCCACCTCGCCCCTCTTTGGGTCATGAGCTCCGTCCTCGGGCTCATGACTTCTCTTTCCAGGAAAAAGATAATTGCAACTTCATCCCTAGAGTACTGTTCAAAAACATTTTTTAAACCTAGCTAGCCCTACAACAAACACATCAATTAATTTTAACTCAACCCATATATTTAATTACGTCGCTTATAAACTGAACTTATGCATAAAACCTTTATAAAATTTGTTATATGTAACATGCTGCGTTCTGCCAGCCTGAAGTGTCGATTAAACGAAAATTGATTGATTGATTGAATTCCAATGCAACTTAGGCAGCGTGCATTTTGAAAAGCATCAATTCAATTTCCATAGATTCAAATTCTATTGGTGCGAAATCATTATTTTCACCCATGCAGTTTCCATTTTAAATTGACACCACAAACTAATATTGCAACATAAAACTACGGTTTTACTCTGACTACCATAATGAGTGTTTATCACAGGAAATTGACTGCTGTTTATAAAAAAAACGATTAACCACAGAGCATGCCATAAATCCTTCAATGCATCAACTAACCGTCTGAGTCTTCATTCGTCTGCTTGTCATTATTGGATTCAGTTGATGTTCGTTTCTGTGACATGTTGTTATATTATGGGTTTTTTATATTATGGATGCCCTGCGATCTGCAGAGGAAGACGTCGTCTCTTTCCACAACTAACGTCAATATTACCAGAAACGTCAGACAATGTTTGAAGAATTCGACCGAGAATATCAAATTTAAGGTCGATTGTACGGTTTGAAAATGATAATCTATTAGCCTACAAGATACAAATTACTCAAAATTTCTCAAATTAAAATATAATCGAGCGTAAAACTCTAAAGTTGGCCAAAATGGCGAATCGACAGCTAGCTAGCCTCTCTTAATTATCATAATGACGTCACAAAGTGGACTCGCTTTCCCACACTTCTATTTTAATTCAAAATTTCGTGTTTTCGAGAGATGAAAGTTAATTTTTTGCAACTATCCTACACGTGTTAACGGTGTTATTATTATTAAGAAAATAACTAATAGTTATGAAATGTTAGATAACTATCAGGACTGCCATTGTCCAATATCTAATATCATCTTCGCGTTTTATTTCGCATTATGGTTTTATTTTCCATTATTTTTTTTATTGTGCGTTATGATCGCTACGATTGCAACTGCTCTCCTGCTCTCTTTCGAGTGATATCTGAAGGGTAAAATAGCGATCGCCCCATGGATATGCACCGAGCGCCTATGAGTATTGAATAGTTACCTTAAAGGGACGCTATATAAATTACGATTGATTGATTGATGAATAAAGACAAGTTATAAAGACACATCGTCTTTGAGATGTCTTCACTACACTGACCAGTGGCGTATGCAAGGGGGTTTAGGGGTTAAAACCCCATTTGCTCAGGAAGAAAGTTTTTAAGGTTCTTTATCCACTTAAATAAGAAAAAACAAAAACAATTGCCTGCAGTAAAAATTGTTATTCCTATTGTTATTCTTACTTTATTCTCTTTGTTACTTTTAATCCTTTTTACATCGTGGTTAGGGCTGCCAACCGTCCCGGATTCGCCGGGACAATCCCGGAATCGGCCCTGTGCGTCCCGTGTCCCGGATTGATCTCAAATTGTCCCGGAATTTGTGGTCGAGATGAACTTGACAAAATGTTGTTAGTTTACACACTACACTCGGCATGTTGTGTGATGATTTTGCGTTCTGCGCCCTATTAAACCTAACGTTCTTGGCTGAATATTGAATGTTTGACAGCGCTTGGTTGAAGTCTTGAAAATTTTACAAACCACTGACACTCAGTAGCATAATTATTGTGTCCTATAGTAGCCTACTGTAAGTCCGTTCTAATGTGTTTTGTGAGATGACGTGCTGATTCCCACGGCCTTGAATAGGGCCGGATTAAGAACTGTGGGGGCACTGTATGGAAATTTTGGGTGATCTTCGGCCGAAAAATCTGATGACCTTTTTTAGTCGTCTGGGCAAATTTCTTTAGAATATTCCGATTTTCCATGCAAAAATTAGCCGCAGATATCTGTGTCTTTTTTACTTGTTTGGTCGAATTTTTTTAGAGCACACAGATTTTCCCTGCCAAAAATAGCTGTAGACGACTTTTTTAGTCCTTTGGTCGAAATTTCCTCAGAATATACCAATTGTTTTCTAAAAAAATTTGTTTTCGCATGTGTGGGGTCCCCTAAAGTGTGGGCCCCTGTTCGGCCGAACATGCTGAACATGCTTTAATCCGGCCCTGCCTTTGTACCTAGATGTGGACAGTGTAAATGGATATAATTATATACATGTTATATCTAGTTATTGCGGGCGTCCCGGAATGGCAAAATCAAGAGTTGGCAGCCCTAATCGTGGTTCAATAAAAAAAGTAAGCCAAGCTGTTTTTCTTATATATCTAATGCGTGATAATTAATCATAGGCCTACTAAAAAAATTCAAATATTTAGAGATTTGAACTAAGAATAGGATTCCATAGATTTAATAAAGAGTAGCATTTAAACCTGTAAAATTTGGAATTAAATCGATTTAATAAAATAGCACTGAAGCCTATAAAGCAAATAAAAGCTTTAACTAGATGTTATGTTAAGAAAAACTCGTCAATAGGACAGTGGTTAGTTTGCAATGTTAATTGTGCGACAAACTGGTAGTTGCAAGAATATATAATCAACATTCAACACATTCGGTCTTCTGTATCTCACTCAGCCGAAAAAGTCGCAATATTATTTCCTGACAGATATCCAGTTTCTTTGATTCCTCTGTTCATTGGCATTTGTACTGCATCGTATCCATCTACACTTGTCTCGGCCTATCCGTTTCTGTCCGTTTCTCTTTAACTGTCTCTGCATGTCTGCATCTTCGTCTCTCTCTCTTTCTGCCTCTGTATCTCTCTCGCTATCTTTGTCTCTCGCTCGGTCTCTGGCTGTCTCCGTCTCTCTCTGTCTAGTCCGAGTTCGTAGGAAAACATTGTGCATTTTGGTGCTAAAAGCAAAAGAAAAATATTCAAAGAAAAATATTCAAAGAAAAATGTTATATATAAATGTATATAGTGGCAGTTGAGAAAACGGGAAATATATTTGCAGTTCTTTCCAGTTATTCTCATTTGGATGTATTCCAGGAACATTAAATAAAAAATGTGGGAATAGCTCCTAATAAGCTGATTCCTTCAGGATCGGTGTAGGTCCTGTAGGAACATAAGTAGAATGAGACACCAACACTGCCAAACAATCCTTCAAGAAACCAAAATGGCGTCCAAAATAGCTATCATTATCCAAAATAGCTATCGTTATCCAAGGTCATTAGTAATCACCTCGAAATAGCTCGCAGCAAACTGAATTTTTGAGGATATGTTAAAGAGAATTAGTAGAATTACACACAAAAGTAGCAAGCAGTCCTGTTACAGCTTTTTCTAAAAAACCTCAGATGACGTCCGAAATGGTCGACATTTTTCAAGGTCATCAGGCCTACTTATCACCTGGAAATAGCCTGTTACAAACTGAATTTTTCTGGGAATGTGGAGAAATATGAGTAGAATGATATACCTGAAGATATTTTAAAAAGAAAATTCATGAAGAACAGACAAAATTTTCGTTTTTATTACATAAATGTAAAAGTACTTGATTTCATGTAGTGACAGTGTCTTTGGTAAACGAAGTATCATAGTATGGCCTAATATCTGAAAGAGAATAGTTTTCTACACACACACACACACACACGCACACACGCACACACACACACACACACACACACACATGTTTCAAATTAGATACAGTACGACAGTCATCACTTGAAATATCGATATTATTCATTGAATATGTCGACGTTCTGTAAAGTTCTACTCTTCTATGAAACGGAATGTTTTTATACGACAGGCATCCGAATCATAAGAACAGATTAGTCCAATCACTTCATTCCTCTCGCTGTCGTAGTGTAAACCATTGAAATAGAAGTCATCGTCATTATCCGATTGTGGACCAGTAAATTCCAAGAGATTCAACTCAGAATCTAACAGCTGGATTACATCAGACGTATTTCGAATGATAATTCTTCCGAATGCATCCGCAAAACACAGAAAAGTCAGATCATTAACGGGATCAAGTGGCGTTGTATATTTCCGTCGAATTGTTCCATCCGTATCGATTTCCGTCAATAACATTTGGTACTGCTCGTTGACTGAACCAAGAACAAGGTTTCCATTCGATTTCACAATTACACAGTTATCAAGATAATCGAGCTCATGAACATCTGGTGACGAGATTATTTCGTGATGCAACAAACCATTCGGATTGTAAAAGCTTATCACGTGCTGTTCATTCACTGTTGAAAGGAGTATAACTCTACCCTCAGCGGATAGGGAAATGGAGTCAACTAACCGACCTAGATCACTAATCCAGGGATGAATGTTAAACTTCTGATCCTCATCTTTCGTAATGCGAAAGACTGAAGCGCTTCGAGATGCAAAGTTACTTGTGAGTACATAAATGCAATTTGACACGTTGCAAGCTGCTATTTCCCCCTCATATAGTCCTGGTATTTCTATGATTTCTTTCACCTCTGCCACATTGTTGCGGTCGTAGACAATTATGTCGCAGTCTGCTGAAGTTGCATTGTGAGGATCATTACGTCGGCTGAACAAGAATACGTCATCTTTCAATGTGTCAATTCCGTACACATAACAATCAGCGATCAAGAATTCTTTCACCATTTCCATTCGTATCTTCACCTCAGCTAAAAATATTACGGTGAAGCCAAAACGTCACTTACCGATATATGTAATATATTATATAAAATTATATATGATAAGTGATTTTCAAAAATTTTTGATGATCGTATTTTCCCCTCCGTCAACAATCGCCAAGACAGCAAAAACGAAGGCAAAAGCGATAGTGGTGATAAAACGAGATATCATTATGATAATCCAAAGCTCGAGGGTACGTACCATACGTATTCTATTTTTTGAAAGGTACGTACGTATTTTAACGTACCCTATTTTAGGGTACGTAAACAATAAATAAAATACGTTAACCACGTCATTGCTCATTATAAGAATGTTCAATTTAATTTAAGCAAACACTCACCACCCAGTAGCCTATACGGCGTAGTAAATTGCTGCAATGCTATATTGTAGGTCTATGTTTATCCAGCATAGATTGCACTTAATGCACTAATGTCAGTCAGTCGTCTCAGTTCTGCTGCAACACTTCAAAGATGTGTTCTTGTGCGATTGCCTGATCCAACCCAGAACTGCTCGTCGAAAAAATTGCATTCAATCAAATAATTGTTTTTCGCATTTTTCAAAACTTTCACGTTCGTCCATTCCTTCCCACATTCTCTGGGCATCGCTGACTCGCTGACTGATGCGTAGCGCCGTAGGCTATATATATATATATATATATATATATATATATATATATATATATATATATATATATATAGCCTACTGCAATTTTCGAGTTACGCTACAAAGCCTACACCAATTTGAAAACCAGCTACGTGTACTTAGCTCTCATCAGAAAGACAGTAGGCCTACAATTTGCATTAAATTAATTATAACCAAAGAATTTATCGAATTAAATTTGCTGCTGCGCTGCCGGAAGTACCGGTTTCAATGACGCATAGGCCTACAGTTGACGTCAGACTATACGATGGCTATGGGTCGCTGAGTAAACCATAAATTTTTTTCGTGTATGGTACGTACCATACGCGTATTCTATTTTTTGAAAGGTACGTACGTATTTTAACGTATTCTATTTTAGGGTACGCGTACCCTCGAGCTTTGTGATAATCAAATAAAATAAAATTTATTGATCCCAACAATGATCAGGATAGTATAATCGCATAATAATTATAATAAAAAGTTACATACATGGCCCATTAAGTTAGGCCCAAGCAAAAGGAAGATTTTAAAAAGAAATTCAGGTGTGTGAGCCAATAAATTTAACAAGTAAGAAAAAAGCACGAAAGAAACTAGTCGGATAAGGTGATTCGGAGCAACAAGCCTACCATAGGGACAGAGTCCCGTTAAGGGATGGAACTATTTCGCTTGGTAAATTAAAAATAAATTGAAGATGACGGAGGCTTTAAGTGAGAAAGGCATAAGGGAATACAAACGTCAACAATGATTATGATATAGAATACACAAAAGATGAATAAGAAACATAACTAACTACCTTGACCACAATTATGATACATGCTCCAGAAAATTAAAAAGCTGTCAGTTCACATAAGCTGCAGCATTATAAGACACGGTGTGGTCCGGATGGAAACCACCCACACCATTTAGGCGCAAGCTGGGGAAACGGTATTAAATGTTCCTAGGGGAATGTCCGGGAGAAATGTTCAGAGAAAATGTCAAGCTAGAGATGCAAGTACAATACTTAATGAACTAACCAATGTCGTCTAGAGCTTTATGAAGTTCCATTTGAAAGAAGTTGGTCGTAAGGACGATGTTCCATTGCGAACAAACAGATCCAAGTCTGCTTATAACCAGTTCAGCTTTTTCTTTCCACACACTTTTAGCCAGCTTCATATTATGCACTTCCATAGCTACAGCTTTGATTAGAATACACTGAAGAATTTCGATCGGAATATCTTGGAGCTAAACAGTTAAACATTGGATCACATTGACATACCAATTTAACTTCTAATAGAAATCATCAGTGTAAGGAGCTGAAAAATTCAAATCGAGCACACTGTTGAATATAAATTTCAGGATAGCTTTAGTCGAAACTCCAGGGAATTGGACGCTACATACTAGTAGTAGGCCTACACAGGCTATTTTAATTATATGTATATTCTACTTTGTTTGGTACAAATAAAAGATTAGGTACATGTTTTTTATACGACCACCAAGACACCAAGAACTAACGTTGCAGCGTTGTTATCTTTCATAAATCCAACTTCTAGTTTGCCGAGAATCCTTTTAATCGATCCAGCTTCTGTTTACAGGCAAGAGTTTGTTCGATAAATCCCGTTTCTATTTCGTCAGCAAGTATTTTCATCAGTTTTTCATTGAAAATTATTTTTCATCAATCCAGCTTCAATTTCAGCAGAATATGACTGCACCAACCCTAAAACTAACCCTAACCGACCCTCACGACGCGTAACCTGAGCCCTAACCGACCCTCACGCGCTAAATCCCGCTTCTATTTCGTGAGGAAATATTTTTCATCGAATTTATAAATTTTTGGTGGTCGTATAAAAAACAAGTACCAAAGATTAGTATCTCCTATTTTCTTATTCTTCCATTAAAGTTACTAAACAATTTATAAATAATTTCTCTTCAAACTAACTTTTCACAATAATTTATAACGAATCTATGGTTCTTGCTAAATTGGTCAATTTTATTACATAATTTTATCTTAAACCACATATATAATCAATGCGTTTAAATAGTAATTATTCGTCTACAAACCTCCGTCTTTGACAGTAATGATACAGAGATTGAAAATACCGTAAGATCTCGCTAATGCAATAGAATTAATTGGATTTTTTTTAGTAAACTGAAGTCAAACTTTGGCTGAGAACCAGTCATTGAGGTAAAGCTTTTAGACGTATGGACACAATTAGGTGTCTGCGTCAAGTTTGGCAAAGGTAAGGCCCTAAGTGTCAACAAACGTAGGCCAATAATTCGAGAGCATGCAACGGATGGAAAATTTCAGCCTACAAAAACATTATTTAAAACGTTATTCATACATTTAAATGTGAACACATCCAAGGACATCTAATCTAAAAGTGTGTCATGAATCATTTCAGTGTCATGTGACTTACCGTTGTGTCGCTGAATGAGGCTAATTTTCCACGTTCAGCATTGTCCTCTTGTTCAAATACTGCGCACGATAAAAAAGATGAATGCATGTCATAGTTTTTTGCTGTAAAGTGATATTTTCAACCCTAATTATTTTCAAGCAGAGTTACCTACTGAATCTGATTGAGTATGTAGGGTTTGGTCGAATGACTGACTACTACTAAGGCTATCCCACAGTTTATGTTGCTAAATTTTTTAAAGTCTTCGATTCTAAATGGCGACATAAACCCAAAAAGCCCAATACTATTTAGCAACGACAAATAACGGTTTTAGTCCGACTAGCATAATGAGTGTTCATCACAGGAAATTGTTTGGTTTTTGAATTACCGATGAACAAGAAAGAATGTTTTGAAGCCTGATACGCATTTAACTAACCGTCTGAGTCTTCATTCGTTTGATCGTCCTTACTGGATTCAACTGATGTTCCTTTCTCTGACATGGCTTTCTATTATGGACGCACTGCGATCTGCAGAGGGAGAAACGCCGTCTCTTTCCACAATTAAAGTCAATAATGCGAGAACGCGAAACGATGTTCGAGAAAGTCAACAAAGAATAACAAACTGGAGGTCGATTGTAAAGTTTTAACTAAATCACAGCAAATAAGTAACTTAAAATAATTTGATCTAATATTGAAATGTAATCGATCGAGTGAATCTCTAAAATGGCGAATTGAAATTTATTAATCATCGGAGTGCCACTTTGAATTTAAGAAGTCAGATCCTGCTGAAAAAGCTAGAAAAGGGTAGATTGAGAATTTCTAAGAAAATACATGGTTATTTCGATTTTTTGCGCTTGAAATTTAAATTTCTTAGGAATTTTACAGTCATCCGACCAAAATTTGTTCCTTTTCCGAATTTTTTTCATGACTGGCATTTTTAGTCTTTCGCTGCAAAACCTACAACTGTTGGGGTCTTTTGGGGTTCACAACATTTTCGACTTTTTCCCGTCTTTTGTGAATTTTTACCTAAAAAGGTCAATTTTGTGTGTAAAAAGTTGGAAAAACCGACTTGAGATAAAAGACTAGATCCTGGCCAAAAAAACATAGAAACCTAGATTAGACCGAAAAAACCTAGATCTTGGTGGAAAAAGCCATGGGTGGCATCCCTGTTAATCTTTATCATGACGTCACAAAATGGACTCGTTTTCTACTGCTTCTTATATTTAATTAATACTTTTCACATTTTAGAGGGCTGGAAGTTTAAACCATCCTACTGATGATATTTATTGGTAATATAATTTTTACTAATGGTTCTGTAATATTACATCATAGTTGTCATTGTCAGTCATCCTCACATTATATTTTGCATTTTTATTTTATTTTTGCATTTTGATGACTATTATTGTAGCCTAATTGCTTTCTTTGCTCTCTGTCCAATGATAGGATAGTATTGAAAGCCTATGTTTAACGTAAAATAGTGGCATAGCCTAGGCCACAAAATATCTGAATCAAGAATCGTTTTAATGACACGCCGCTTCTGAGTTTGTTTTCTCTTCGCTGATGTCGACGGACTTCCCTACAAATCGATCGTTTGATTCGTTTTATGCGCTGTGTTGTTGGAGAATGGCTTTAAAAATATCCAGGTTTTCTGGGTTTTTTTATAGCTCCGAACAAATCAGCGCAGTAATTAGGCCTCCGAATCCAATTGAAGCCATATGCGCAATCACGTCCTAAAAGTTGGGGGAACCAAATGAATCACGTCCTAAAAGTTGGGGGGACCAAATGAATCCCGTCCTAAAAGTTGGGGAGAACCATAATGATAAAGTCAATGGGACCACTCAAAAGTTGGGGGGACGCATCCCGTAGGTCCCATAGGGTGGTTGCGCCTATGATTGAAGCAGCGGAATAGTTTATGTCGTTGTGGATATCTATTTCAAAAGTAATTTGAAGAAGAATCGATTAGCTAGCAGTGTATTTTTTCACAACGCTCCGATCACAGCAGCAGGTTCATTTTGCCGCTTCATATCAGTTTGCAATGATTAAATCCGGTTATTAAACAGTCCAGAGCAAAATAATTTTACAAGCAAAACGAACGAAACATATAAATTCAGTCTCAGATAATTTGCCTTTAATAGCGTGAATGCAAAGTAGCCTGGTTGATTTTATATAGCGACTTGGTTTGTGTAAACGAACGACGAAATCAACGTAGCCTATAATTATTATGTGAAAGAGAATAATTTACTCAAAAAACGTGCTTCAAATAAAATGCAGCAGACAGTTACTATAGCCTAATGAGAAACCGATATTATTTAATTTAAATTATTGTCCGTATAGGCCTATCACCAGTTTCGGCGTGGTTTTATTCCTCTCTCAAGCGGAAGATTCTTAGAAGACTGACATCATCATCTTCATCATAGGTACCAACCTCATACAAGGCCATCACTTCATTCCTTTCGCTGTTGAAGTGCAAACTATGGAAAATTTTGAAGTACTGCTGATTTGTCCGCGGAAGAGTAAATTCCAAGAGATTCAATTCCGAATCGAAGAGTTCGATTCTATCCTCATCATCATGTGTCAGAATTCTACCAGAAGTGTCGGCAAAATCCACAGCACTCCATCGAAGAAGTGGTGATGTACATTGCCGTTGAATAATCCCATCCGTATCGATTTCCGTTAATACCATCTGGAACTCACTGTTAACTAAAGCTAACACAAGGTTTCCATTTGACTTTTGTATTGCGTTGCTTTCAATACTGTGGAACCCATGGGTTTCTGGTGTCAACATTATTCCATGCAGTAAGAAACCACTCGCATTGTATACCCATACCACGTAAGAACGGGATCTATCTGGTCTTGAAATGATTATTAGGTTTCCTTTATCGGATACGGACAGGGAACAAGATATTGTTAATCTTAGATCACTGATCCATGTTTGAATGTTAAACTTCTGTTCATCATCTCTTGCAATGCGTAAGATTGAAGTGCAATGCAATCCCGCGTTTAATTCCAGTACATACACACAGTTTGAAAAGTTGCAAGCTGCCATGCCTTCGTCACTAAATCCTGTTAGTGCGATGACTTCTTTCACCTCTTTCAAATTGTTGCGGTCGTAAACTGCAATACTGGAAGAATAAGACAATACAGATGACCCATCCTCATTGTTGTATTGATGATAGTGACGGCATAACATAAGTATTTCATCCTTCAATGAAGTAACTCTGAGGACGTAACCGTTGACCAGTGATTCGTGCAAAAGTTCCATACGAATCGTCTCCTGAGCTAAAAACATTAATCTGAACATTATGACTGTAAACTACGCAAGCAAAATGACATGTCTAAAACAATCCTGATTAGGCGACATGCATTCTTCAAAAAGTCATGCACTTTTAAAACTGATTCTATTCAATAATAATTAGTTGTAAATTTGAAGTTCGACAATTATAGAAGTGAAAGCAACCCGAAACAGAGCGTTGCAACTGCCGTTTGTACACAAGTTTAATACCAACAGCAAACGAAAGCAGTGAAGAAATTAATAACGTTGTTTGTATATTATAGATCAGTTGGGCAACAGGTCATGAAATCCAATTTTGCTCATTTTACAATTACTTTTATTATGCATTTATCATTATATGCTTCAAGGCCATATTTAAAAAAATAGGCCTATAATATTATTTTTTAATTGGTAAACAAACTGTTGATTCTTGCTAAAGTTGAAATTGCAACTACAGAAAAAATCGTGAAAAAGGAGTCAGATTTAACGCAAAAGCTAAACTAGACCTTCGATAACACAACATTATGCTTAACCGCAAACAGAAAAGATCGCCTTATACAGATACTAATGACACTGGAGTACAATATCTCGCCTCCATCCTTCGTTTCAGTCGGCCTAAAGGCGTGGTCATCACACCGATACTGCGCATCTCAAAGTGTTATTTGACCTACGTCCGATGCTCTAGATTCAGACCAACTTGTGATCCTGTTACCACTTCAAATGTCAGCTGCATTCGACACGACATCTTAATTGGGATTCCAGGGTAATTTAATAAACTCCTGTGCAAACATTTTATGCCAGTACATTATTTCATAATCAAATATTTAATAATAAACGGTCAATCGAAGTTGCCAATATAATGCATCTTTATATCAATATTTTGGCTGGACAAATGAATAAGGACGAATGTTCCAAATAAATTTTTCAGAAGGAAATGTCCTAGACCCAGCTCCGGACACAATGATTATTCTTAATGAACTAACCAATGCCGTCTAGAGCTCGATGAAGTTCCAATCGAAAGAATTCGGTCGTAAGGACGCTGCTCCATTGCGAACAGACAGATCCAAGTCTTCCTATCACCAGATGAGCTTTTTCTTTCCACACACTTTTGGCCAGCTTCATATTCTTCACTTCCATAGTTATGGCTTTAACGAGAATACACTGAAGTATTTCAGTCGGGATATCCTGGAGCTAAACATTTCAACATTAGAAAGGTGTTTAAATTGCAACAAATATCCAAATTATCCATTGATTCAAATGCACATAGGCCTATAAATCAGAACACACCGGAACTAAAGTAAAGAATGAGAAACATGTGCACATTTCCATCTCCTGACCTCATTTGTTCTCAACTTATCCAACATTTGTCCATTGGTTACTCTTGCGTCTTACAGATTAAATTATTATTTACAATTACCATATTTCCTTCGACTTATATTGTTAGTCTGCGTTCAGCACATTGTTAAAAGCAATAATAGAATTATCACATGCCAGCATTACGTGCAGTTAAAGATAACAAGAAGTCACCGCTTAATGTTAAGTAACAGACTGCAGTCAAAATTGGTAGAGAACCTGTTACGGTTGTGAATTATTTATGGACGTTTAAACACCTAAGGTAACACTGTGTCTTGTAAGCTTACTCAATGTCACATAGCTTACCGTTGTGTCGCTGAATGAGGCAAACTTTCCACGTTTAGCATTGACCACTTGTCGGAATGCTTCTGTAAAGAAATGAAATAAATAATATTGTACCGGTGTATCTTCATTGTCTTCAATAAAGCTGCTCATTTAAATTCAATATATAGACTTCAGACAATAGGCATGCGAAGAGTTGGTAGCCTCTGTGTTTGAGCGTAGTGTTGCTTAGGTCCTATCACGAATTAGTTTCTGCTTCAGCTGGGGTTTGGTTGCATGGCTGTGACAAGCATAGCTTCGAATAGTTGGTAGACCCTAGTAATCTATCGCTTTAGAGCTCAAAATAATACTCGCCTGGCGCAGCATAATTATTTTCACCAATCCGACTTCTACTTAGCATAAATCCTTTTCATCAATCCATGTTCCATTTAGGCCTACGCAAGATTTCGTTTAATCAAGAACCATTTTTAAAAATCAATCTTCTGTTTAAATAAAAGCAATTGCTCATCAACCCAACTAAAATTTCAGCAAGAATTTTTTCATGGGCCGCACTTCCACATAGGCCCAAGTCAAAATTATTTTCTTCAATCCGACTTCTACTTGGCAAGAATTATTTTTCTCAATCCAATTTGTGCGCAACGAACGCTGAAATCTATACATTGGCGACTAATAATTTCGAGCGTGGCGGTAGATTACCGATTGATGTCTTGAAATACCAAAAAGCCTACAATTATTGTCTACAAAAGCCTCTGTGCATTTAGGCTACTTACCGCCTGAGTCGTCAGTTGTTTGTTCGTCATTGTTGGATTCAGTTGATGTTCGTTTCTTTGAATGGCTTTATGGAAAAACTAGAATCTGCTGCAATTTATCTAGATATTGCGAGGGATACCAAACAATGCTCGAAAAAAATCGACCGATAAGCCTAATAGCAAACTTCTGGTCGATTGCAATGCCAGCCGTTTAGGTTGAATACTTGAAATACATTATAGCAAATAAGTAACTTAAAATTTAATTATCGTGATATGAAAGTATAATCGTTGCGTGCTAATTCCTGAGAGGCGACTGAACCTCTCTGATTACAATTGTGACGTCATACAATGGACATAATTATTTCACAAACCAGCATTTTAGACGTCATATCCGTATCATTATAATTATATTAAAGATTCATTAAATCCAGAATTTTTATAGCGCTTCTTCAACGTGGCTACTCAGAAGCGCTCCCGTTTATCGCTGGAATTGAAGCAGCGCAATGTGAGAAGTTCTATCACGCAGAGCCGGAATAAGGCATGTTCAACATGTTCGGACGAACAGGAGCCCACACAGGTCACCACAGTGATTGATTGCACTAAGTTGGTAGGTGCAGCAGGGCTTCTAAAAGAAAATTAATAACTGCATTGGCCAACAATTTTATTCGAGCAACATTTCTGACGACATTTTTGTTACAAATTTTTCCGAAAATGTCGTCAGTTAGGGCCAAAAAGTCTGATGGCCTTTTCCCTTCTTTTTCTTCTTCTTCTTCTTCTTCTTCTTCTTCTTCTTCTTCGTCTTCTTCTTCTTCTTCTTCTTCTTCTTCTTCTTCTTCTTCTTCTTCTTCTTCTTCTTCTTCTTCTTCTTCTTCTTCTTCTTCTTCTTCTTCTTCTTCTTCTTCTTCTTCTTCTTCTTCTTCTTCTTCTTCTTCTTCTTCTTCTTCTTCTTCTTCTTCTTCTTCTTCTTCTTCTTCTTCTTCTTCTTCTTCTTCTTCTTCTTCTTCTTCTTCTTCTTCTTCTTCTTCTTCTTCCAGCCCATATTTTCACTGCAAAAGCCTTCGTTTCCTTCAATTCTTCTATGGTAGGCCAATAATGGTAAGTCTGCAGTAGTCCTACCATTTTCTAATAACTATCTCCGCAAACAATTGCTTTTACAGCTGCACAAATTCATTTACCACTGCACATTTTGTGTAGATCTGCACGTTAAAAAAGCCCAAAAGGTGCAGGCATAAACTATTTGGAAAACTAAGACAATTATAATTTTTAGTGTAAGGCTATTAGATTCGAAAACTGGCTTGGATGACAAATTCTCCTTGAAAAACTATCACAGTTTCTAAGAAGCGATTACCGGCATTACTTGTTAACTTGCAATATGGTTCTAACGTAGGCCTACAGTAGACTGCCTGTATTATAAACCAACAAAGCTTCTCTTACCTAACTGATATGCAGCTATTTAGTACAATAAGCCGTTGCTTACACTCAATAAGTTTCAAGCCGCAGCATGGCATTAACTGTGATAGTTCCATATGAAAGCATTGTGGGGAAAAGTGTAGGCCTACTTGTATCGTTTATAATACTATGTATTCCGCGCCATTTGTATTTCTCCTGTCTAGTTCTCGTCAGTTCAAATAATATGCGTCTCAGTCTGAGCTGCAAGTCTATCTTTCACTGCATGCAATATCGATTTCTATTTGGAATATCATTGAAACGTTGACGATAATTTGAATAGGGGACTAGCAAATACATCGCTTTTTCGTAGTTGAATTTTTTTTAGTTTGTTTGAGTAGGTTAGGCTATATGGGATATCAACAATTCAACATCTGAAAGCGTCCTTCAAGCTATCTACTCAGAGCCGCTAAGGATTAGCCTACAACTGGTGGATTAGTAAACAGAGATGGATTATCGTGCAAAATCTACTACAAGTTCATTGTTCTTTTACGAGACTTGGCAACTGTTTCTGAAGCTACTTCGTCGAACAGTATTCCCAATTATGTGAAGAAAGCGACATCTCTAGAGAAATTTAAATCAAAGTCCCACCTTTCTCACCAAACATAAAAGCATTATTTAAACCGTTAAATTTAAAAGCACCCTTATTTGTGGTATTACAACCCAATATTATATTTATTCATTTAGGCCTATTTCTCGCAGTTGTTATAGCACTATTGAGGCTAACTATGCTCATGGGCGCTACCGACTTCAGCGCGAACACTGCATCAGAGTTTCAAGTTGGGGGTGGTGGGGTGATGTTGGTATCGGTGGTTGGGGATTGGTGGGATGGTGTTGTTGGTGGTGGTTATGGGTGGTGGGGTAGTGTTGGTGGTGGTGGTTGGGATTGTGGTGGTGGTTGTTGAGATGGAGGCGCTGTTGATTATGGTGATTGCCGTGGTGGTAATGGTGATGAAACGCATTAAAGTTGTCAAAGATCAAGCCACTATTAAGCAGATCACGTCAAACTTATTTTATAATGAACATCCAAGAAACAAAGAATATTGATTTACTAACAAAAGCGTAAAAGTGCTCGATTTCATATAGTGACAACCTATGTAAACGAATAATATTATCAACGTAGAATAACTGAGGAAGAACAGATATGTCAACACAAACGCTTCAATGAAGATAGTACGACAGTTAGTATACGCGGTATCGATATTATTTTGATTTCAATTTGTCTCAGTTCTGTCGAATTTTAATCTTCTGTGAAACGGAAGATTTTTAGAAGACCGGTGTCAGGACCAACTGAACAAATGCCCACAACTTCATTCCTATGGCTGTTGAAATGCAAACAACGGTAATATGCGCTGCCATACCGATTCGACTGTGGACCAGTAAATTCCAAGAGATTTAACTCAGAATCTAACAGCTCAATTCCGTTTTGAACATCGTGAATGAGAATTCTGCCAGATGCATCGGCAAAACTCATGAAACTTTTATAACTCATTTGTTCAAGTGATGATTTATATTGCCGTCGAATAATCCCTGCCGTATCAATTTCCGTAAGTTCCACTTCACGCTGCTCGTTAACTGAACCCAAGACAAAGTTAGCGTTTGATTTTCTCATTACGCAGCTACTAACAGATTGGAACCCGTTGACATCTTGAGACAAGATTACTTCGTGATGCATCAAGCCATTCGGATCATATACGCTTACTACGTTAGGACCTAGTCCGTCCGATGTTGAACTGAGCACCATAATTCTACCTTCATCGGATACGGAAATGGTGTCAACTGGATATCTTAGATCACTGATCAAAGAATGAATGTTAAACTTCTGATGCTCATCTTTCGTAATTCGCACGACTGAAGCACACTGCAATGTAAACGTTCTTTTCTCCTTCAGGACATAAATGCAATTTGACAAGTTGCAGGCTGCCATTTCCCAATAATGATATTCTGAAAATTCGATGACATCTTTCACCTCTGCCATATTGTTTCGGTCGTAAATTCTAATGTTGTGACCTGAATATATGGGAATACCAGTAAGGAGAGTTTTGCGTCGGCAGAATAGAAGTATGTCATCTTTCAATGTGTCAATTCCTTCGACGTAAGAGCAATCGATTGGAATAAGTGACTCCTCCACAATTTCCATTAGTATCTTCTCCTGAGCTAAAAAAATATTTTATCGCGTTAATTAGGCATATACTCAAACCAAGATGACAATTCTTAGATTATAATTTAGCTACGAATGTTTTCAAACATACATTCTCTGTTTTCAAACATACATTCTCTTATAATTTCGTATGTATGATATCCTCTTTTTGAAATTACATGCACAACCTGAAACAAGTTGACTTCGTTGCAATTGGATGCGTTTCTAGGCTACACTGTTGTCCCATGTTTGAGCACTGAAGTGGGGAAATAATGAAGAAATTAAGAATTATTTTTCTAAGTAGATGATTATGAAGATCATCCTGGTCAATAGGTCTTGTTCAAGTAACCAGAGTTACCAGACAAATAGGTTTTCGTCTTTAAAACTGCATACACAATAGCTATGCGAAACTAGACTACTGTAACTCTCTCTTCTTAAACATTGATATCACCCAAATTAACAGCCTCCAAGGTATCCAGAATGCCCTCGCCCGTGCAATCACCCCCCCCAAACGTCGCCACATCACTCCTGCCCTAAAATCACTTCACTGGCTGAAAATGTCTGAACACATCGGATACAAAGTCCTCTCATTCAACATTTCAATCATCCCAGTCGTTTTATCTTCGTCAATTGTTCACAATCCACCACTTCGGAACAAACTTCCGCCAGCACTACGGCAAACTTCCGACCCATCATACGAGCTCAGTGCTCACCAAAGCTCCACCTCTTGCCATCTCCCCACAGGTCTTTCACTCAAAACTGAAACATTGCTCTTTCAAAGATCCTGTCCTGATTCTTACTCTTCTCCTCACATCCCTCGTCATTTCAGTTCTAAACATCACCCACCTTAGCCGTCCAACACTCTGCCTGCCTGACTCTCCGGACTTGACCAACTGCCTATCGATTTTGTTTTGATTAAGCGCCGGTGAATAAGCTGGTTTCCGCGACTTCGCTTTTCTGGGAACTGCAGAAGTCTCGAGATTACGGTTACGATTGCGATTAAGTAGATGCTATGAAGATCAGCCTGGTCAGTAGGTCTTGAAATCCTTTCTAATCTTATCAGCTGAAGAGTCTTGTTCAAGTAACCAAGCAACTAGAGACTTCAAGAGCAGTGACTTCAATGATGGCGAAGACGTTAACGACGACGAAGAATCTGCTTCCTAGACTCTTCACAGGCATTGAGTCAGAGACTGCTGTTAATTCTAGAATACTCGAAGCTTGCTAAAACATGGTATCTTATATGCCCTCTTATAGTGCCAGGTCTTTTGCCTGCTGAGTTGGACATTGAAGAAGATTGACGTAGGCCTAACAAATATATTGGCGCTAGAGAAACATTGATTAAAAACGGAAATGAGTATGGGTGCGCACATAATTATTAGAAAAGTCATAGGATTCTATAATCCAAATCAGCAGCTCCTAGGAGAAAGTTAGGAAATCGGTTTAAAATAGTCCTGAGGAAATGTCCGGGAAATGCCTTGGTCCGAAATTAAGTATAGTACTTAATGAACTAACCAATGCCGACTAGAGCTCGATGAAGTTCGGACTGGTGAAAAATAATGCTGCATCGAGTGAATAATCTAGAACGACAAAACGATAATGAGAGATAGTCTTATTGCAGTGGGTATGCCATTATTAGATTGTCAGTTACGGAGACATAGCATGGAAGAACTGACCAATGCTGTCTAGAGTTCGATGAAGTTCAATTCGAAAGAAGTCGGTCGTAAGGACGCTGCTCCATTGCGAACAGACAGATCCAGGTCTGCTTATAACCAGGTCAGCTTTCTCTTTCCACACACTTTTGGCCAGCTTCATATTCTTCACTTCCATAGCTACGGCTTTGATGAGAATACACTGAAGTATTTCGGTCGGGATATCTTGGAGCTAAACAGTTTAACATTATAAAACATTGACATGTCAGTTTTTGACTTCTTAGGGAAATATTCAACTTCATGGTCATTTCATTGGAGGATACTATTGACAATGTCAATTTCAGAAAGTTAGTTTTAATTGAAACGTTAGACTATGTACGCTATGTCGTTCCAATTGTTTCGATAGCCTACTGCATTGGTTGGTGTAAATTATAGCCTAAGCATAACAGTTCCTCTTTTATCTTCTGTAATTAAACTACTTAACAAATTTATATTACTTCTCATCAAGCTAATTAATTCAGAATTAAGATAAAATCTCTGTAAATTAGACCACATGTCAAATAAATGCATGTAAACATTATTCATGTTGTGATCTACTCTTTTGGAGGGAATGCATTGCCTGATAAAACACACTGATATGTCGCAAAAGTAACGGAATCGACAAGATGGATAATTTGCAAACTGAAGTCAAACTGTGGCTGAGAACCAGTAAAATTAATATGAAGCATTTGGACGCATGGGCACAAATTGGTATATAGACCTAGGGCTGTTACAGTAGGTCCACGTCAAGTGTGGCTACGATGAATTGTCAGCAACGTAATTCGACAAAATACAACGCACAGTATATCAGTCTACAATTCACACAATTTGAAGCATTTCAAACTTATATAAGTAAACACATTCCATAACATTCAAACTAAAACTGTGTTTCGGATTTCATTGTTGTGTGAATTACCGTTGTGTCGCTGAATGAGGCAAATTTTTCATGTTTAGCATTGTCCTCTTGTCGGAATACTGCAGAGAAAGAAATGAATGCAATTGTACTCAACTGCATTTATTGTCGCAAATAATGTTTTCCAATAATTTGATATTAAGAAGCTGAAGAATTTTTATGCGGACCTGTTAGACTTGAGTACTTGCACGTGTGTTACTGAATCTGTATGAGTAGGATAAAGGCGTTAGGTAGGCGTTTGCCGCACGGCTTTAACTAGAATTATCTTGCAGTCACATTGCTAATCTTCAGTACCGTACCTGAAGTTGATAAGCAAACGGTATAAGCTTACAAATGTTCATGATAGCTTTCGTCAGCACAGCCTCCTTTTAAGGAAATAATTATTAATCAAAAATCTGTCTAAGCAAGAATGCTATTGTTGTCAATCCAACTTCCATGTGACCAAAACATTTACTGTCAATGCCACTTCTTCTTAGGCAAAAACCTTAATCGAAATAAAGACTTATAGTTTCATCAGTTCAGCTTTCATTTAGGCCCTATGAAAACAGTATTTTCAATCGATCCAATTCTACTTTTAAGCAATTAGCCTAATTGTTTTCACTGATACTGTAGTGTAGACTAATTAGCAACATAAAGCTACGGCTTAACTCTAGCATAACGAATTCTCATCACAAGGAATTCATTGTTGTTTTGAAGTAACAATGAACCACAAAGCATTCTCTTGAAACGTTCTTTGCATTAACTAACCATCTGAGACTTCATTCGTTTGGTCGTCATTATTGGATCCAGTTGATGTTTGTTCCTTTGACATGGTTTTATGGATTCACTGCGATCTGCAGAGGAAGAAACGTCGCCTCTTTCCACAACTTGCGTCAATATTGCGAGAAACGCCAGACAATGTTCGAGAAAATCAAAGGAGAATAACAAACTTGAGGACGATTCCAAAGTCAACCGCCTAAGTCAGACGTCTGAGATGTATTAAAGCGAGTAAGATACTAAAAATTATCTTGATATTAAAATATAATCGATGCTAATTCAACCGATTAATCAAACTTTAAATCAGTTGCAGCAATATTATGTTACTTAGAAATATCTTGATGGTTAAATACGTAAAAGGTCTAAAATGTTGTCGGTGGATGTAATGGCGACTTCAACCTTTCTAATGATTATTATGACCAGCGTTGCCACTCTAAAAAATGAAAAAAACCCAAGTTGGAGGCTCGAAAAAACACAAGAAAACCCAAATTCAACAAATATTTCGAAAATGTCAAGAATTTTCCGTCCGAAAATTCTTTTTTCAGTCATCCGGCACAAGTCTGTCAAAAAATGTTGAAAATTTCCAGTCCAAATTTTCTGACGACTTTTTTTCTGATGACTTTTTAGTCATCTGCCACAAATCTTTCAAAAAATGTCAAAAATTTCCCGAAAATTTCAAAAATGTACCGAAAAAGGACTTAAAAGGTCCAAAATGCACCGAAAATGTCAAACATTTACCGTTTTCTCCTGTCAAAAATAACCCAAGCAAAAAACCCAAGTTCCTCCAGAAAAAAAACCCATTTCCCAAGTTCGGGTCAAAAAACCCAAGATCTTGGGAAAAAACCCAAGGAGTGGCAACGCTGATTATGACGTCACACACTGGACTTGATTTCTTTTAAAAAATAATTTGAGACGCCTAAACTTGAAACGCGTCGCTTAAAAGTTTATTGCTCTATAATACATAGGCTATTTCAGCATCACACAATTAATGCAGAATATTCTTCATTAACCTACTCTAGTTACTTAGTTGTCCACGAACTTGCAATGATCTGCGAAGTGCATATTACTATCATGGGCCCCCGCACATAGGGGCAAGGGGGGGCACTTGCCCCCCCCCCTGGAATAAAGAAACCTATGTTTTTAACTACTACTTTTGGGTTTTTAACAAATTTCTTTGCCTTAATGCACCAGTGATATGAATGATACAGTAAGAAATCTACGTTTAGAGATCTCTATAGAAATAAACATGCTCTGATAACTTTCTGCCTTGCATGTTGTTCATGCTCTTTCTAAAAACTCTAACAATGACTATTGGCTTTCAACCCTCCTGCGGGCGCCCCTGCAATCAGCAGGCCTGTCGATTATGGCCTACTTGAGTGGAATCCAGCTGTATTGCAAATAATTACAACTGCAAAAAATTAAATACTAATGCAAAAATTTCTCAAAGTACACTGAAATTATATCAGGGAGAGCTGCTTAGTCACCAGCATTGTAATTATATAAACCAAGTCTGCTATAAGCCAGGCTCCATTTTGTCCATTTTGCAAGCTGCCAGTACAGAATCCAGGGAGATCAAACTGTAGATAAACTTGGAAAGGGCTCTGGTTATTACGTCTCAGGATTTACACCCAAAACTGACAAAGAGATCTGTTCAAAAGAATTGATACTCACACTCATCTGATCCTCGGATACTCCACCTTCCTAAATAACACCCGAATTAACAGTTACTCTGGCCCTCTGGCTACCAGACTCGGACCTCTTTCTGACTACTCTTTGGAATATTCTTCTGATTCGATGCAGCACATGTGGAAAAGCTGGTGCCCTGCGATTGGCTTTTGAGTGGCGCTTTAGAAGCAGCTAGAGGAGTAGGCCTACTTGCCATTGAAAACTGACACCTATTTTTAGTTTATTTATTCTTTCTATGGACTTATATAGTGAACCTTTACAAAACTACATTTAACATCTGCTTTTTTATTTTTGACAAATTTCTAAGGAAACTATTCATATTAAAAATTATGCACACAACGAAACGGAGAAATTTGCATAAGGAACCTATTTGAAAAATGCCCGTATTCTTAATTTCCAGCATAGCATTTTTCAAGCTCTTGCTACTAAAATATTTTGTGACTATCGTAAAAATTTTGCCCCCTGCAAAAATTTATGCGGGCGCCCATGATTACTATATGTTCCAGATCGTAGAATTTTTCGCTCTGCCATGCATGGTGACTTTTACAATTATTTATGTAGGTCTATTTAATTTCAGTTCATTCGTGCCGCCACGGGGTATGAAGCAGCATGGAGGCGATTGTGCAAAGGTCTAGAATAAGAACGTCAGCCGTATCTGACCTAACGGAATGTAATTTCTAGTGCCTGTTGCACTTTGGAGCCCTGAGTTATCGGAGAAATGTCTCCATAAATGTCTTGACGGTACACGAACTGCGCATGCTTCTGCTTGCGTTACCTTATTAGCAACTGCTCAATGAATATGTAGTCAACTTGTAATAAATTTCACTCATGAAACCAACTTAAAGGGGAAATAATAAAGTAAAAACCAATAATTGACAATTCACCGGTAAGGCTGTGAAGTTGAGTAAGCCGATCCATTGAAGTTGATAAGGTAAGTTGACGTGATTTTTTTACTGAAATAACATTGCTTACTGCAATGCTATAACTGGTCAGTGGTGGAGAGGGTGGTGGCTGTGGACGACGTGACGCTTGTGGTTGTTGTGGCTGTATACTATGCATGCATATATCTGGACTTGTTATAATTATGGAGCCCCTTCAAGATTCTTACTCAGAAGCGCTCCTGACAGCAGCGCGGACACTTAATCGGAGTTTCACGCCGAAGAGCTGGGGGGGCAGTGGTGTTGTGGTGGCGTCGTTAGTAGGGGAGATATGATCGTATGACCCTCAATGACGTCATCTGGGTCAAGGTCAAGGTCATGGCCAAGGTCATCTTAATTAGGTCACATTAATTAGGGCATATTAATTAGGTCATATTAATTAGGTCATATTAATTGGGTCACGCTAATTAGCTAAATTAATTAGGTCATATCAATTATATTATATTAATTAATAATAATTAGAATTTATTAATTATATCAATTATCGAACCCTAATTAGCTGCGTAAGCCCCACTCCGACCAGAAATGACTCATCGGAAGTGCCGCAGGGCATTATGGGAACTGCACTGGCTTCCATTCCTCGACACCCTCCACACAATTCATTCAAATTTCATATCATCACTTGTAAATTGAACCCTACTTAGCCGCGCAAGGCCCACATCAACCCTAAATGACTCAGCATATACTCTCACCCTCCACAGCATTCAACCTCACCCTCCAACCCTCCATTCCACCCCTCCCCACTCACAAATATTCATTTTACACACTAGAGCTGAACATTATGGAAGCGGGAAACTTAGAAAGCGACCAATCAGAAGGATAGATCCCATAGGCATGGCATCTTTCACCCTCCACAGCATTCAACCTCACCCTCCAACCAGACCTTCCACCCCTCCTCACTCACAAATATTCATTTTACACACTAGAGCTGAACATTATGGAAGCGATAAACTTAGAGAGGGAGCAAACAGGAAGCTATAAACTCTATACATGGCATCTCTCATCCTCCACAGCATTCAACCTCACCCTCCAACCCTCCATTCCACCCAGCCCCAATCACAAATATTCATTTTACACACAAGAGCCGGCCAATCAGAAAGCGAGAAACGTAGTGAGCGACCAATCAGAAGGCGAGAAAGCCTATCCACGCTCCACCACAACCTCCAAACCTCCAAGCCTTCCCGACAAATACACAAATTTGACTTACACGTATAAAATTTAAGCTTCCAGCAACAGCTAAAACCTACACATGAGCCCTTCAGAAGAAAATAAGTCCTACATATTTACCAAAAATATCGCCAATATTCAATATTTTATTCGAAAATATGGATATAACAACAATATATACAATTAAATTATACTAAATTATGACAACTATTCAGCATTTCTTACAATACTAAGCAAACTATAGCAGACAAGCGCCATTTTTCTTCTATATTTCTTACATTTCAAGCAAGTACAAACCCAAAAACCGAAGGAACGCTCAGACGGCCTTCGCCAATATAGCGTTCTTTCTACATTTCAAGCACTCACAATCTTAGAAACCAACGAATACTTCAACCTTCCACTCCCAAGATGGTGACATTTCTTATTTCCTTGCACACACGAACTCAAAAACCAACGAATACTTCAACCTTCCACTCCCAAGATGGTGACATTTCTTATTTCCTTGCACACACGAACTCAAAAACCGACGAACTGCTCACCCTTCCTTTCGGAAGATGGTGACATTTCTTATTTCCTTGCACACACGAACTCAAAAACCAACGAACTGCTCACCCTTCCTTTCGGAAGATGGTGACATTTCTTATTTCCTTGCACACACGAATTCAAAAACCGACGAACTGCTCACCCTTCCTTTCGGAATATGGTGACATTTCTTATTTCCTTGCACACACGAACTCAAAAACCGACGAACTGCTCACCCTTCCTTTCGGAATATGGTGACATTTCTTATTTCCTTGCACACACGGACTCAAAAACCGACGAATTGCTCACCCTTCCTTTCGGAAGATGGTAACATTTCTTATTTCCTTGCACATACAAACTCAAAAACTGACAAATGCTACAACCTTCCAATCCCAAAATGGCGATATTTCTAACTTTCTTGCGAACACAAACTCAAAAACCGACAAATACTTCAGCCGACCAAGCCCAAGATGGCGATATTTCTAACTTTCTTGCGAACACAAACTCAAAAACCGACAAATACTTCAACCTTTCACTCCCAAGATGGTGGCATTTCTTACTTCCTTGCAAACAGAAACCCAAAAATCGATGAATCGGCTAGCAGCGCTATCAGCCGAATGCAACATGGCAACCTTTCTACATCATACACACACACATACACACACACACACACAAGCACATACATACACAGTATTTCTTGTAAGTCTAAGTCCAAATATTCCATATATGCATCTTTCACGTCACAAGATGTCGCATCTTCAATCTTTCACACATACGCATGAAACCAAAATTCATGAAACACACACATTCTTCATATCCCTAGGTGGCGCACTAGCAACATTTATCAAAAATGAACAAACTTCTGCTCCCAAGGTGGCGCCAGCACAACTTTTCCTACTCGGGCACATCCAAATATCGAATACACACGATATTTCTCATATGTATAAAGTCATTTATCACACACACAGTCAATTTTTCCACTACAAGATAATACACAGACAGCCTTTTACAATCACTCACACACACACACAGACAACTTTCCCACTACAAGGTAATACACACACAATCTTTTGCCCCACACACATGAACTCTTAAAATTTCTAAGTTATAGTTATATACTTTGAGCAATTTTTTCTAAATTAAGTTAGTAAATACAGTCGAAACAGCGAAGATTGTAATATGTATAAGACAATTGCACGAAATTCATAGCTGCAAAGCAGCAGGAATTGAACATTGGCACAGGCAAAATGATAAGTATGATAGTTGCGCGAGCGAATAGGACTTGATTTTTTCGAACTATTTCAAAGTCAGACGCATGATATTATCAATATACGAATTCAAACAGGCAAATTTACTAAGTATGAAATGCAGATATTGCATGGGGAACGTTGTAAGATGCAAAGCGTGGGGTGGGGAGAGGGGCACATTCTTCAGTTTGTGGAAACAAAGGTGTTCATTGTTTGCAATATGACACCAATTTTGATAAAGTTAGGTTTGCAGGAAGTGTATTACATGGCTTTTTAGGGTTGAGTGTGGTAAGTTGGAGAAATATGGGGTGGGGGAGAGTGTGCAGGATTACGATTTGCGGAAACAAATGATGTGACGCACATGTGATGAGTCATCAATTTGACAAAGTACGATTGTAACGAGCGAAGAATACAAGTTAGGGTTGCGAGCAGTTTACTACAAGCTGAATTAGGTGTAGCGCGCACGCGCCACTTGGTCAAAATCTGCGTTCGACAAGTCGAAAACGCTAAGTTCCGAAATTTTGCCGCGCAAATTCGCGCGGCGGTCGCACCCTTCGCGCGGCGGCGGCGGCGGCGGCGGCGGTGCGCCCCGTCCCTCTCGTGCGACTTCGGCTCCAGCGGCGAGGTGACGGCTGCGACATGCACTCCCAATCGATCGTGCTTTGACTCGTATGAAGCTGAAGGCTCATGCGTATTGTGGGTTATGGAAATTATTGAAAGATTTGTGCAGGAGCGTATTCGACTTTAGCTTGCACGGGCCAAAGCTTGATCTAATTGGGAGCACATGCCGCGCCGTCGCCACGCAGCAGGAGCCGATTCATCGAATTTTGGGTTTCTGTTTGCAAGAAAGTAAGAAATGCCACCATCTTGGGAGTGAAAGGTTGAAGTATTTGTCGGTTTTTGAGTTTGTGTTCGCAAGAAAGTTAGAAATATCGCCATCTTGGGCTTGGTCTTCTGAAGTATTTGTCGGTTTTTGAGTTTGTGTTCGCAAGAAAGTTAGAAATATCGCCATTTTGGGATTGGAAGGTTGTAGCATTTGTCAGTTTTTGAGTTTGTATGTGCAAGGAAATAAGAAATGTTACCATCTTCCGAAAGGAAGGGTGAGCAATTCGTCGGTTTTTGAGTCCGTGTGTGCAAGGAAATAAGAAATGTCACCATATTCCGAAAGGAAGGGTGAGCAGTTCGTCGGTTTTTGAGTTCGTGTGTGCAAGGAAATAAGAAATGTCACCATATTCCGAAAGGAAGGGTGAGCAGTTCGTCGGTTTTTGAATTCGTGTGTGCAAGGAAATAAGAAATGTCACCATCTTCCGAAAGGAAGGGTGAGCAGTTCGTTGGTTTTTGAGTTCGTGTGTGCAAGGAAATAAGAAATGTCACCATCTTCCGAAAGGAAGGGTGAGCAGTTCGTCGGTTTTTGAGTTCGTGTGTGCAAGGAAATAAGAAATGTCACCATCTTGGGAGTGGAAGGTTGAAGTATTCGTTGGTTTTTGAGTTCGTGTGTGCAAGGAAATAAGAAATGTCACCATCTTGGGAGTGGAAGGTTGAAGTATTCGTTGGTTTCTAAGATTGTGAGTGCTTGAAATGTAGAAAGAACGCTATATTGGCGAAGGCCGTCTGAGCGTTCCTTCGGTTTTTGGGTTTGTACTTGCTTGAAATGTAAGAAATATAGAAGAAAAATGGCGCTTGTCTGCTATAGTTTGCTTAGTATTGTAAGAAATGCTGAATAGTTGTCATAATTTAGTATAATTTAATTGTATATATTGTTGTTATATCCATATTTTCGAATAAAATATTGAATATTGGCGATATTTTTGGTAAATATGTAGGACTTATTTTCTTCTGAAGGGCTCATGTGTAGGTTTTAGCTGTTGCTGGAAGCTTAAATTTTATACGTGTAAGTCAAATTTGTGTATTTGTCGGGAAGGCTTGGAGGTTTGGAGGTTGTGGTGGAGCGTGGATAGGCTTTCTCGCCTTCTGATTGGTCGCTCACTACGTTTCTCGCTTTCTGATTGGCCGGCTCTTGTGTGTAAAATGAATATTTGTGATTGGGGCTGGGTGGAATGGAGGGTTGGAGGGTGAGGTTGAATGCTGTGGAGGATGAGAGATGCCATGTATAGAGTTTATAGCTTCCTGTTTGCTCCCTCTCTAAGTTTCTCGCTTCCATAATGTTCAGCTCTAGTGTGTAAAATGAATATTTGTGAGTGAGGAGGGGTGGAAGGTCTGGTTGGAGGGTGAGGTTGAATGCTGTGGAGGGTGAAAGATGCCATGCCTATGGGATCTATCCTTCTGATTGGTCGCTTTCTAAGTTTCCCGCTTCCATAATGTTCAGCTCTTGTGTGTAAAATGCTTAATTGTTGGTGGGGAGGGGTGGAATGGCGGGTTGGAGGGTGAGGTTGAATGATGTGGAGGGTGAAAGATGTCATGCCTATGGGATCTATTCTTCTGATTGGCCGCTCTGTAAGTTTCTCGCTTCCATAATGTTCAGCTCTAGTGTGTAAAATGAATATTTGTGAGTGGGGAGGGGTGGAATGGAGGGTTGGAGGGTGAGGTTGAATGCTGCGGAGGGCGAAAGATGTCATGCCTATGGGATATATCCTTCTGATTGGTCGCTCTCTAAGTTTCTCGCTTCCATAATGTTCAGCTCTTGTGTGTAAAATGAATATTTGTGGGTTGGGAGGGGTGGAATGGATGGTTGGAGGGTGAGGTTGAATGCTGTGGCGTGTGAAAGATGCCATGCCTATGGGATCTATCCTTCTGATTGGTCGCTCTCTAAGGTTCTCGCTTTCTGATTGGCCAGCTCTTGTGTGTAAAATGCATATTTGTGGGTGGGGAGGTGTGGAATGGAGGGTTGGAGGGTGAGGTTGAATGCTGTGGAGGGTGAGAGTATATGCTGAGTCATTTAGGGTTGATGTGGGCCTTGCGCGGCTAAGTAGGGTTCAATTTACAAGTGATGATATGAAATTTGAATGAATTGTGTGGAGGGTGTCGAGGAATGGAAGCCAGTGCAGTTCCCATAATGCCCTGCGGCACTTCCGATGAGTCATTTCTTGTCGGAGTGGGGCTTACGCAGCTAATTAGGGTTCGATAATTGATATAATTAATAAATTCTAATTATTATTAATTAATATAATATAATTGATATGACCTAATTAATTTAGCTAATTAGCGTGACCCAATTAATATGACCTAATTAATATGACCTAATTAATATGCCCTAATTAATGTGACCTAATTAAGATGACCTTGACCTTGGCCATGACCTTGACCTTGACCCCGATGACGTCATTGAGGGTCATACGATCATATCTCCCCTACTGTCGTTGCCTTGATGCTGGAAGGTTCGAGGTTCGAATACACCTCAAGTCGCCGCGTAGGGACCTTGCGCAAGTCCTTCACTCGCAATTCCTTGGGAGCTTCGGCGTGAAAATCCGATGCAGTGTCCGCGCTGTAGTCGGGAGCGCCTCTAAGTAGAGAGCTTGAAGGAGCGCACTAGAAATGGAGAAATAAATTAAATAAATAAATAAACAATTGGGAGTGAAAGACTTGCCCATGGTCTACGAAGCAGCTTGAATTGGATTCGAATCTGCAACCATCCGGCTGCAAGGCAACGAACATACCCAATATACCACCGCGTCCGACTAATGGTGTTATTGATCTTAACGACTCATCTTGTAGTGTTGTGGCTGTAAAATTGTGGTGGCGGTTGGGGGGGGGGTGGAGTTGGTGATGATGGTTGGGGTGGTGGGGTGGTGTTGGTGGTGGTTGTTGGATGGTGGTGGGGTGGTGTTGGTGGTGGTGGTTATGGGTGGTGGGGTGGTGTTAGTGGTGGTTGTTGGTGATATAGGAGTTGTGGTGGTGATTGTTGAGATGGAGGCAGTGTTGATTATGGTGATTGAGGTGGTGGTAATGGTGATGAAACACAATAAAGTTGTCAAAGATCAATTCACTATTAAGCAGCTCACGGCAAAGTTATTTTATAATGAAAATCCACGAAACAAAGAATATTGATTTACTAACAAAAGTGTAAAAGTGCTCGATTTCATATAGTGACAGCCTATGTAAACGAATAATAGGCCTATTATGATCGTAGAATAACTGAGGGAGAACAGATTTGTCAACACAAACGCTTCAATGAAGATAGTACGACAGTTAGTATACGCGGTATCGATATTATTTTGATTTCAATTTGTCTCAGTTCTGTCGAATGTTAATCCTCTGTGAAACGGAAGATTTTTAGAAGACCGGAATTTGCACCAACTGAACAAATGCCCACAACTTCATTCCTCTGGCTGTTGAAATGCAAACAACGGTAATACCGATTCGACTGTGGACCAGTAAATTCCAAGAAATTCAACTCAGAATCTAACAGCTCAATTCCGTTATGAACATCGTGAATGAGAATTCTGCCAGATGCATCGGCAAAACTCATGAAACTTTTATGACTCATTTGTTCAAGTGATGATTTATATTGCCGTTGAATAATCTCATCCGTATCAATTTCTTTTAGTTCCACTTCACGCTGCTCGTTAACTGATCCCAAGACAAAGTTAGCGTTTGGTTTTCTCGTTATGCAGCCATGAATAGATTGGAACCCATAGACATCTTGAGACAAGATTACTTCGTGATGCATCAAGCAATTCGGATCATATACGCTTACTATGTTAGGACCTAGTCCGTCCGATGTTGAACTGAGAATCAAAATTCTACCTTCATCGGATACGGAAATGGTGTCAACTGGATATCTTAGATCACTGATCCACAAATGAATGTTAAACTTCTTATCCTCATCTTTCGTAATTCGCAAGACTGAAGCACACTGCAATTTAAACGTTCTTTTCTCCTTCAGAACATAGATGCAATTGGACACGTTGCAGGCTGTCATTTCCCCATAATGAAATCCTAATAATTCGATGACATCTTTCACCTCTGCCATATTGTTTCGGTCGTAAATTCTAATGTTGTGACCTGAATGTATTGGAATACCATTCATGAGAGTTTTGCGTCGGCAGAACACAAGCATGTCATCTTTCAATGTGGCAATTCCTTCGACGTAATAGCAATCGACTGCAATAAGTGATTCCTGCACAATTTCCATTCGTATTGTCTCCTGAGCTAAAACAATATTTTGTCACGTTAATAATTAGGCCTGCTCACACCAAGATGACAATTCTTAGATTATAATTTAGCTACGAATGTTTCCAAACATACATTCTCTGTTTTCAAACATACATTCTCTGTTTTCAAACATACATTCTCTGTTTCCAAACATACATTCTCTGTTTTCAAACATACATTCTCTGTTTTCAAACATACATTCTCTTCGAATTTTGACTGTATTATATCCTCTGTTTGAAATTCCATGCAGAACCTGAAACAAGTTGACTTCGTTGCAATTGGATGCGTTTCTAGGATACACTGGTGTTCCATGTTTGAGCACAGAAGTGGAGAAATAATGAAGAAATTAATAACTATTTTTCTAAGTAGATGATTATGAAGATCATCCTGGTCAATAGGTCTTGTTCAAGAAACCAGAATACTAGACAAATAGGTTTTCGTATTTAAAAATAGAATCCACAACAGCTATATCTACATGTATATGTATTATATAGTTCATGTGAAACTCGACTACTGCAACTCTCTCTCTTCTTAAACATTGATATCACCCAAATAAACATTTAAATCACCCAAATAAACCGCCGACAAGCTATCCAGAATGCTCTCGCTCGTGCAATCACCACCCCCTCTCCAAACGACGCTACTTCACTCCTGTCCTGAAATCACTTCACTGGCTGAAAATGCCTGAACGCATCGGATACAAAGTACTCTCATTCAACACTTCAATCATCCCAGCCGTTCTACCTTCGTCAATTGTTCACAATCCACCACTTCGGAACAAACTTCCTCCAGCACTACGGCAAACTTCCGACCCATCATACGAGTTCAGTGCTCACCAAAACTCCACCTCTCGCCATCTCCCAACAGGTCTTTCAGTCAAAACTGAAAACATTGCTCTTTCACAGATCCTTTCCTGATTCTTCCTCTTCTCCTCACATCCCTCGTCATTTCAGTTCTAAACATCACCCACCTTAGCCGTCCATCTATCTGCCTGCCTGACTCTCCGGACTTGACCCGCTGCCTATAGATTTTGTTTTGATTAAGCGCCTGTGAATAAGCTGGTTCCCGCGACTTGGCTTTTGTGGGCGCTGTAGAAGTCTCGAGATTACGATTACGAATACAAACTCTCTCGCCATCTCCCTACAGGTCTTTCACTTAAAACCGAAACATTGCTCTTTCACAGATCCTATACTGATTCCTCCTCTTCTCCTCACATCCCTCGCCATTTCAGGTCTAAACATCACCCACCTTAGCCGTCCAACTCTCTGCCTGCCTGACTCTCCGGACTTGACCCGCTGCCTATCGATTTTGTTTTGATTAAGCGCCGGTGAATTAGCTGGTTTCCGCGACTTCGCTATTGTGGGAACTGCAGAAGTCTCGAGATTATGATTAGGCCTACTATTGCGATTAAGTAGATGCTATAAAGATCAGCCTGGCCAGTAGCTCTTGAAATCCTTTCTAATCCGATCAACTAAAGAGTCTTGTTCAAGTAACCAAGCAACTAGAGACCACAAGAGCAGTGACTTCAATGATGACGAAGAGGTTAATGACGACGAAGAAGCTGCTTCCTAGACTAGACACAGACATTGAGTCAAAGACTGCTGTTAATTCTAGAATACTCGAAGCTTGCTAAAACATTGTATCTTACATGTATCGGGTCTTTTGCCTGCTGAGTTGGACATTGAAGAAGATTGACGTAGAGATAACAAATAATATTGGCGCTAGAGAAACATTGATTAAAAACGGAAATGATTATGGGTGCGCTCATATTAGAAAAGTCATACGATTCTATAATCCAAATTGGGGTTGAAGGTTGAAATGTGCGAACCAGTTCAACCAGTAACCTATACCGATCTATCAGCAAAAAGACCAATGAACAGATCAGCTGAAAATTCCGAGCAATCGGTTCACTGCAGCTGAAGCATTAGTAGACAGGGTGTGGTCTCGATGGACAATACAGCAGCTCCTAGGAGGAAGCTAGGAAATCGGTTTAAAATGGTCCTGAGGAAATGTCCGGGGAATGTCTTGGTCCGAAATTAAGCATAATACTTCATGAACTGACCCATGCCGACTAGAGTTTGATGAAGTTCGGATTGGTGAAAAATAATGCTGCATCGAGTGAATGATCTAGAACGACAAAACGATAGTGAGAGATAGTCTTATTCATATTGCAGTGGGTATGCCATTATTAGATTGTCAGTTACGGAGACATAAAATGGAAGAACTGACCAATGCCGTCTAGAGTTCAATGAAGTTCAATTTGAAAGAAGTCGGTCGTAAGGACGCTGCTCCATTGCGAACAGACAGATCCAAGTCTGCTTATCACCAGATCAGCTTTTCTTTCCATACACTTTTGGCAAACTTCATATTCTTCACTTCCATTGCTACGGCTTTGATGAGAATACACTGAAGTATTTCGGTCGGGATATCTTGGAGCTAAACAGTTTAACATTATAAAACATGGACATGTCAGTTTTTGACTTCTTAGGGAACTATTCAATTTCATAGTCAATTAGTCATTTCATTGGAGGATACTATTGAAAATGTCAATTTCAGAAGGCTAGTTTTAATTAAAACTTTAGGCTATGTACGCTATGCCGTTCCAATTATTTCGATAGCTTACTGCATTGGTTGGTATAGATTAGCCTATAGCCTAAGCATAGCAGTTATTCTTTTATCTCTGTAATTAAACTACTTAAACAATTCATGTTACTTCTCATCAAGCTAATTAATTCAGGATTCAGATCGAATCTCTATAAATTGATCTATTTTATTAATTATTTTAGACCACATGTCAAATAAATGCATGCAAACATTATTATTCATGTTGTGATCTAGTTATAATGGAGGGAATGCATTGCCTGATAAAATACACTGAGATGACGCAAAAGTAACAGAATCGGCAAGATAGATAATATGCAAACTGAAGTCAAACTGTGTTGAGAAGTAAAATTAACGTGAAGAATATGGACGCATGAGCACAATTTGGTATATACATTTCAAGCTTCTATATGTAAACACATTCCATAACATTTAAACTAAAATAATTTGTGTTTCGGATTATTTTCATTGTCGTGTGAATTACCGTTGTGTCGCTGAATGAGGCAAATTTTTCATGTTTAGCATTGTCCACTTGTCGAAATACTGCTAGAAAAGAAATGAATGCAATTTTTACTCAACTGCATTTATTGTCGAAAATAATGTTTTGCAATAATTTGATATTAAGAAGCTGAAGAATTTTTACGCAAAGCTGTTAGACTTGAGTCCTTGCAGTGTGTTACTGAATCTGTATGAGTAGGATAAAGGCGTTATGTAAGGCTTTGCCGCACGGCTTTAACTAGAATTATCCTGCAGTCACATTGCTAATCTTCAGTACCGTACCTGAAGTTGATAAGCAAACGGTATAAGCTTACAAATGTTCATGATAGCTTTCGTCAGCACAGCCTCCTTTTAAGGAAATAATTATCAATCAAAATTTTGTCTAAGCAAGAACTATTGTCGTCAATTCAACTTCCATGTGACCAAAACATTTACCGTCAATGCTACTTCGTCTTAGGCAAAGACTT